>CM046430.1:43468955-44068955 GCA_025506505.1 Flaveria sonorensis | reverse complement strand
AAGTCTTGCAACAGGTGCAAAGACATCAGTGTAATCTATGCCTTCTTCCTGTGTGTATCCTTGAACAACAAGTCTTGCTTTATTCTTGATGATCAAACCTCTATCATCTATTTTGCTTTTGAACACTCTTTTGTTTCTGAACACCCACTTGGTGCTAATAGGCACTTGGCCAGGTGGCAAAGGACACAAGTTTCATACCTTTTGCCTCTTGATTTGAAGCAATTCCTCTTGCATAGCTTCAATCCAATTGTTGTCCTTAAGGGCTTCGTCCACCTTTTTTTATTCCAATTGAGAGATAAAGCATGAGTACAAGCATACATTCCCATTGTGGGTCTAATTTCTTATTCTCACACCTTCTGATACATCCCTAATAATGTTTTCAACTGGATGAGTGTTGTGTATCCTAAGCCTAGGAATTACATCTAATTGCATAGATAGGTCTAAGTTTGAGAAGTTTTGCTTAGAACTTCGAACACCTTCTCCAGCTGATGTCTCACATTCATTCAATAAGGACTGATTGATTGAATGAGTGACATCATCAATGGCAGTATGCTGTGAAGCAGCATCAATAGTTGCCTGTTCCTCCATGTCACTGTCTTCATCAGCTTGGTGTTGAGTGCTTGAATTGTCAACCTCTGGGTTATGAGGATCGATGAACTGACAATTTGTTGAAGCTCCTTTGTTTCCTGAGATACTCGTGCTTTCAGGACTTTCAGCAGTAGGAGCTTGTTCTTCATTTCTTCTTGGAGAACTGGAAATAGGCCAAGGTAACTCAAACAATTGGTCTTCATATGGGTCACTTTGAGTTTCTGTTCTAATTTAAACATTCTCATAAGATGGTTTAGAATAGTTTGGAAACAATTTTAAATCAGAAATATATTTAGGTCCATTCCCTCTAACATAAGGAGTGTGCTCATTAACAACAATGTTGGACGATTCCTCAAACTATTGAGTTTTGATATTATACACTCTATAAGCAATAGAGGTGGAGGAATATCCAACAAAGATAGCATCATCCGACTTTTCAGCAAATTTTTCTAAATTGTCCTTTGTGTTGAGTATGGGACACCAGCTGCCAAAGGACCTAAGAAAGCCAATGAACGGTGGCCTCTTGTTCCATAGCTCATAAGGGGTCTTCCCATGAGGCTTAACAATGAGAACTCTGTTTTGCACATAGCATGCAGTGCTGACTGCCTCTGCCCAGAAAGTTAGAGGCAGTTTTGAATCAGCTAACATTGTTCTTGCAGCTTTAATAAGTGTCCTATTCTTCCTCTCAGCAACAATATTCTGATGAGGAGTTCTAAGAGCACTATATTGTTTGGTAATCCCTTTTGAGTTACAAAATGAGTCAAGAACTTGATTCTTAAACTCAGTCCCTTGATCACTTCTAATGATTTTTACCTTGTGATCCTTTTGATTTTCAATTTTAAGAATAAAAGATTTTAAAGTTTTAGCCGTTTCATCTTTAGTTCTTAAAAAGAATACCCAAGTGAATCTTGTAAAATCATCAACAATCACAAGGCAGTATGATTTCCTTCCAATGCTTATTATACTTGTGGGACCAAAAAGATCCATGTGCAATAAGTGTAATGGAGTTGTGATAGAGTTAACCTCTTTGGATTTGTGAGTGACCTTGTGTTGTTTTCCTTTCAGGCAAGCAATACAGTTGTCTTTACAGGAAAAACTCCTTTTTAGGCACACCATGTACCAAACCAAATTATTTATAACCAATGTGTTCATGGTTTTAAAATTAACATGGCACATTCTTTTATGCCAAAGAGTTGACTCATCATAATTGGCTTTGGAAAGAAAGCATTTTACTTCACCTAGTGGGGAAGCATTGTTCATATCCAGCTTATACATATCCTTACTCCTGAGAGATCTAAGAAGCACCAATTCCTAAGGAATTTTCATCCCGGGTTTGAGAATAATGCACTCATGTTCTGTGAAAAGCATTTGGTGCTTTTGATCACAGAATTGATAAACACTTAACAGATTGTATTCAAGCTATTTGACAAAGTTTACTTTGTCAACTTTTAACTTACCATTAGATACACTACCTCTACCAGAAATGTATCCTCCGGCTTCACCTCCAAACTGAACAAGACCTCCATCAAAATGTTCAAATTGTTGAAGAAGAGATCTGTTCCCTATCATGTGCCTGGAGCATCCGCTATCCACAATCAATATATTTCCATTATTGTCATGTGGATGTCCCTACACATAAAGTCATATGATTAGTTACTATTGGAAACCTAAGCCTTGTTGGTCTTGGGTTCTTCCAATGTAGATGATTTAATTGAACCAAAGTATAGGCAAGTGGGTTCAATTTGTGTTGTGAAGAAGAGGTATTGGCTGCAGCATCTGTTCTACTCTTCCATACCATCCTATGGTTGACCAATGTAGATGATCCTAAAGAGGATTGAGCAGCATGACCTTCTTCCAAGGCTACTTTCTTTTCAAAAGATTTCAAAGGATTCCTTTTGTTCCTTTGTTTGCTCTTTGGCTTGTCTTCCAAAGCTATTTTTCTTTCAAAAGAATGATTTTCTTCCGAAAGCAACTTAGCTTCAGAAACAAGCTTTCCTTTCCTTGTCACTTGGACCATGTGATAAGGTCCAAATGTAAAACCTTCCTTGCATCCTTCCCTTTTAACATTGGTTGCATAATGTGTGCTTGCAGGATTCTAGTAACAATCTTTAGCCATGTGGTTATGCAAACCACAGATTATGCACTCAATGTTACTCTTGATGGGGCGTGATGGCTGTTGATTCTTGCACTCCTTTTCTTTAATAGTTTTCCCTTTTAACTTCTGATCCTTCAGTTGGACAGGAATGCTGGTACTACATTCCTTTCCTGAGTCAGAGTTTCCAACCACTTGGAATCCGACTGAAATGAATACACCCTTTTGCCTAGGATCTATCTTTATCCTAGACTCAATCACCTTCTTGGTAGTTTTCTTTGTTGCCTTGATTTTGTTCTTTTTATCTTTGGTGGTTAGGGGTAGGACATTAGCGGTGGGAAAGAGGTTTTCTACCTTATCCTTCCCTGTGGTGGTCACCATAGTTGCATCACTCTTTTGCTCATTGGGTAGTGCGTCAGCAGTTGGAACCTCTTGCTTATGAGTACCATATCTTGGCTGTCTAACAGACACATAAGAATGTGGTGGAGCAATTTCATTAGTTCCTAACCCACTTTTGTTTTGATAACAGACCTTTGAGTAGGAGGATAATGCAATGATGGTGTTGAAGTTATGCTCTTCAATAGCATACTTCATTGCTTTAGCCTCAGCTATTACTAGCTGGGCTTGAGCCTCAGTCAACTTAGAAATCAAATCCTTTATTTAAGCCATGTAGTTTGTGTGTTCATGTTTTAAAGAGGAAATAGTTTTCTCTAGCTCTTCAATTTTGAGTTTATAGTCAGATTCTGCTCTCTTGAAATCAGATTTGAGGATGTTTAAGGACTTAATATCAGATTTAATTTCCATGTTGTAATCCAGATAAAGTTTAACCTTAGTAATACAAGCTGGAGTATAAAGGTTTTCATATACCTTGTTGTCTTCAGTCCCAGCCATGAGAGCTTGAGCAGAAGTGACATCTTGCACCATAAAGCTCCAGTCAACCTCTTGAGCAACAGTCACAGTTTGCTGCTCAGTAGGTTTTGGCGCAATCCTTGAGGTGGTAGGATGTTGGGAGGCTTGAGTTGCTCTAGGATTGAATCTTGGAGCTTTGCATTCCCTAGCAAAGTGACCAAGCTGATTACAGTTGTAACATTTGGCTTTGCTTTTATCAAATCCAAATTTGCTGTTGGTTGGATTCCGAGGGACCTGCCTTCCGGTTCTTTTAAAGAACTTCTTTGCTCGTAGGTAAGGAGAGCCATCTGTTGGACAATGTCTATGTACTTAATGTCATCTGGGCTAAAGCACTCTAGATCATCAAACCAGAATTGAAAATCTCCAGAGTGTTCACTTCCTGAGACAAAGGCACAACTATCCTGAAAAGGAGTGTGTTGAGCCTGTTGAGACCTTGGTGTCTCAGGGAAAGTGATGTATGGCCTAGAGGAAGATGATGGATGCTAGGGATAGTTCAGGTACAACTATGGTTGGGGAGTTCTTGATCCTTCAGCAACATGTAGAGCATTGCTGATAGCAGGATTTAAGGGTCTGTTCATCTGGTGGCTCTTTTGAGTCTCCATCTCCATATGGTATCCATCAAGGATTATGCACAGTTCAGTCATGGTGAGAGTGTTAAGATTCTCAGTTCTCTTGATAGAAAAACAATAGAAAGTCCATTCATAAGGAAGTGCACTCATGAATTTCCTTATAATGTCTCTCTTCTCAAGATCCACTCCCATAGACTGAAGAGAGGTGATCAAGTTCATGTACCTGAAGTATTTTTGGCTCAAGGTCTCACCAACGATTAATGTGAAGTTTTAAAACATCTGCTTCAGTACATCCTTCTTAGACTCTTTGGATTTAGCAAAACCAGAGTACATCAGCTTCAAAGCATTAAAGAGTTCTTTGGCTGACTCGTATTGCTGAAAGCCAACCATTATGGAGTTTGGTATGGCTGTAAGCAAAACAGTCATTGCTTTGCAGTCAATGTCTATTTTCTTGAAGTCTTCATCAGAGTAGTCTTCAATGGCCTTCTCTATCATGGCACCATTACCAGCTGGGGATTCTACCTTAGGAAGGTAAGGACCATGAGTGACAGATCTCCACATGTGGCTATCTTGATACTTGATGAAACCTTCAATACGTTTGCACCAAGTTCCAAAATCGTCAGGAGTGATGATAGGAGCCTTGGTCATGGTTCCTATTTCGAACTCAAAAAATTTCTGGAAGAGCCATTAAAGTGAAGTGAGTGAGTATGAAGAAGCAAGGGTGATTTGGGATGGTTAGATCTCATAATCAAGAGCCTGGAAGCTCTGATACCAATTACAGGATCGGTTTTGACTCTCAACACAAAACTCACTAAGTCTCACTTAATCGATGAAACATAGAATCTCAACCTAAAGTTTATAATAATATACGAAGTTAGTGAACAAGAGAATGGTTTTCAAGATACTTGTATATATTACTTCTTAACTCAGTATTACAAGACTCTTTCTAAGCTCATGCTACTTAAGTTACAATAAGAAACTATATATACTACTATGTACAGCTGGTTATACTTGGAAAACCAGCTGGAATCTACAACTAGACAAATACTACATTGCTAGAAGTAAAGTATCTAAGATAAAATAATATCCTAGATAAGGTAGTCATGACAGGTCCATGACTTACCTTTTGTCACCAACTAAAGATGGCATCTGTACTAAGTTGAAAAGGAACAGTGGATTAAAGTATGGTCAACTACATGGATTAGAAAAAGCACCATGCAGAGTATCAGAGTCTGTCAGACAGACCATACTTATGTCCACTGGTTCATAGTTGATTCTTTTGAAGCTAAATGGCTTCGGAAGAATAAGTTCTTCCGAGGCCATTTATACTTCAAAAGAAACAACTTCTTCCGAGTCTTCTACAGGTCTTTATGACTTTATTCTTCGGAAGACTTTGTCTTGGATCTTCTAAGTATGAATGCTTCAGAAGGAGAACTGCTTGGTCTTCGGAAGACTTTATTCTATCCTTCAGAAGTTCTTCATATACTTCAGAAGGAAAACTACTTAGTCTCAGAAGACTTAGTTTTCCTCCGGAAGCTCTTCAGACATAATGTTTCGGAAGATCATTGACATAGTTACGGAAGAGTAGTTTTGTCTTCGGAAGACTTCTTTGACTTGTACACAAAATTGTTCTAAGTGTTGTTTTGGTTGCACCAGCCTCATATGATCCAACAAAGACTGGTGATGATCTTATTCTTATTCAGGTTTATGTCGACGATATTATCTTTGGATCTACCAATGATGATTTGTGCAAGGAATTTGTAGCTGTGATGAAGAAGAAGTTTGAGATGAGTTCTCTTGCAGAAATATCATTTTTCTTGGGTATCCAAGTTAAACAAGATGATAAGGGAATACTGATGCATCAAAAAAAATACATTCACAGTATCCTGGACAAGTATAAATTTTAGGACTCCAAGATTTCTTCCAGTCCAATGGCTTCTCGTCCGACTTTAACTCCAAATCTAATGGGGGATGACGTTGATCAGCATTTGTATAGTTCAATGATTGGATCTTTGATGTATCTCACTGCCAGCAGGCCAGACATCATGTTCCCTGTCTGTCAGTGTGCACATTATCAAAGTAATCCAAAGAAATCACACATGAAAGCTGTTAAGCGAATTTTCAAATACCTCAAGGGTCAACTAACACTCAGCCTTTGGTATCCAAAAAATTCTGATTTCAATTTATATGCTTATACTGACAGTGATTATGCAGGAAGTAACTCGGACAGGAAATCAACCACCGGTGGCTGTCAATTTCTTGGAAACAAGTTGATTTCTTGGCAATGCAAGAAGCAGCAGACGGTATCCACATCCACTACAGAGGTTGAATATGTGGCTGCATCAAGTTCTTGTTCTCAGATTGTTTGGATTTAGCAACAACTTCTTGATTATGGCCTTAATCTTTTTGTCACCAAAATTTTGTGCGACAACAGTGCAGTGTTAAATATTGTCAAGAATCTGATCCAACATTCAAAGACAAAACACATCGACATCCGCATGCACTTTATCCGTGACTGTTTTGATCGAAAACTTATCCATTTGGAATCTATCTCCTTTGATGACAACATTCCTGATCTGTTTACTAAGGCGTTCGATCATTCTAGATTTGATTTTTTAGTCTAATCTCTGGGAATGATTAACTTTGGTTAATGATTATCCATTAACCCTTTCAAATTTATTTTCATTCATTTTAGTTAAAATTGTTATTTTCTTTGCAGATAATCACAATTTTAGGGGGAGAAAATTTAAAAAAATTGTCTCGAAAAAGATTTTCTTATTAGGGGGAGTAAAAGAAAATTTACAAAAATATTTTGTTTTACACTTTGTGAAAATTAAATTTTCAAGGATTATAGGAAGTGATAGTACATTTCTTGATTTTGATACATTACATCCTAAGGTTTAAAAGAAACTTACTTGGATTATGTTTGATATGTTGATAGTCTTGACTTTCAAGACAGAAAAGCACTATGATCTGTGATACACCAAAAGTAAACTCATAATGACTGAAGTGGGTTACTCATCAATGTTTTGTGGTAACACTGATTCTATACCAAAACAGACTACGACTTACAGTCTAGTTACACTCAAGCCGATTACTATCAGTGCTTTTTAGAAGAAATATGAAATATGTATATAATATATATGAAACGAAATATGATTATATCAAAAGAGCACAGGATATAGGCAAAATCAAAAGATATTTTCATTTTTGAGAATATGTTTTGACACAGATAAAGTCCGACTTGGCATGTAAGTCCTAAATGTCTTGCAAGGGCAAAACATAAGCCCAACTAGCTATTAATAAGTCTTAAAAGTTGTTAATATTTTGTGTTCAAAAATATTTCTCAGGCTAGTTATGCTCTTAATAGATATTATAATAAGGAGTACTAGTTCTGAAGAAGGCTGATCAGAGTTAAAAGGTTAAGTCAAGTTGGGGTGACTTGAAATCTCAAAAGTGACTTGAAGCTGGATAAGAGTTCTACAGGATTATTGATTGTGGGATTCACATTTTCATTCAAATTAATCTAAACATGATAAAACTCACAGAACATGTGTCTAAGTAAATATTGAAGGCTAAGTTTAAAATAAATAAAACATATTGACAATCAACGTTACCAGTCATATTTAAATAAAGCTGGATGATGTTAATGATCGATTTCATAAGAAATATGATTCTATACTTGAGAATTTACGAAAACTATTTAAGTTATAAGTGTAAAGGAAAATATAATTTTGTTTTTGGGTTAAAATTTGTTTTTACACTTTTTTTGTTTTTACAAAATTTTGCAAAAATTAAGGATTCTTGGATAATTGTAAACACTTAGTTAAACATACTATTTTTCTTAACAAATCAAATGGCTTGATAATATAAATAAATTTGAAAAGTTGAAAATTTTTGAAGTTTAAAGAAAATTTGAACTTCTCATATGCGAAAAATTCAAACATGCAAAAAGTTCTGTGTGCGAAAACTCTGACTTCTCGCGTAAGAAGTCTAAAGCCTATAAAAGGCACAGTTGAGCGAAAAGTACACTATTTGAGCAAAAATTCTCTGAAAATTTGTCTCATCGTCTGTCTTAATAATAGTGTTCATTGTGGTCGCCTATTGATTCTAAAGTGATTAGTAAGGTATATTGATGTTAATAGCTTAGATTTGAGTGTGTTTGATTCATGACCAAAAGTTAACGGACTTATACATGTTAAATTTAGCAAAATTAAACATCTTAAACCTTAATAATGACTTAATCAACACCTAATGAACATGTTTTATAGGTTATAACACTCTAAAAATGGCTAATTGAAAATCTGAAAAATCACAAAGTTATCGCATGCGAAAAGTATGTTGAATATGAACAGACGCGAGAACTTTCAAATTCGCACAGAACTAATCGAGTGAAAAGCTGACTTGTCGCGCGAGAAGTTGACTTCTGGTCAAATTCAATTTCATGTGAAAACCATCTTGTTGCGTGAAAAGTTGTATCTGAAAACTTAATGATTTCATGCGAGTAGTTGATATTTTCGCACGAGTAGTTGATGTTTTGGCTCGAGAAGTTTAGCTTTTTTCAAAAAAATTTCTAAGTGTGAAAATTGTATACACGTTTGTTTAACTTTTCAGATGGCGGGATCTATGGGTTTCAATAAGAACCATAATGCAGTTGCTTATCTTGGTGATGTTCCAGAAGACAAAGCACTATTCAGATCTTTGATAGATGGACTCAAAACATCAAGAATCCATCACGCTATCACAGCTAATCCCACCATATACATAGATGTGATTGACCAATTTTGGTGCACGACTGTCAATGAGAGAGATGAGCTCAGAGAACCATGCATTACTGCCACAGTTAAAGGCAAGAAGGTTGTTATCACTGCCGAAGTGATAAACATTGTTCTATTATTGGAGGATCAGCCTAATGCGCCCGTAAAGATTGATGACGACGTAACAAGAGATTGTTTGACGAGAATGGGATATGATCACCGATATCCTTCACTTGAGAAGAAGTATTTACCACCATTCTGGAAGTATTTGTTTCATGTTGTGATTCATTGTCTTAGCAACTTAAAGGCTAGTATGGATAGCCTAAGTGTTGTTTTCGGATTCCTGCTGATTTCACTTGTTGATGATTTACCATACAGCATATCGATGGTGATATTTGCGAAGATGCATAAGAATATATAGCCATTTTGGGGAAGAAGTTCATTATGTACCCCCGATTTATATAGCTGATAGTGAATGTTGCTCACCTTAAGGTAGCAATATCTGACTCATCCACCTATATTGTTATGGTGATAAAGAAAGATATATTCACTTACTTATTAGGAGCTAGAGGGAATGCATGAGATTGTTCTCATTTTTTCAAAATCGGAAGATTTGTTAAAGATTATCATGAAGAGGCACAACAGACTGAAGAAGTGGCTACTCAAGCTGAGCAAGTTGTCCCTTTCGACTACTGTTCTTGTAGATGCTCCAAAAAGCTCATAACTAGCAGGAATATCTATAGATGCTGAGATAGACTCATGGTTTAGTTCTAGGAGCAAAACCGATAGTGATAGGGAATGTACCTTATGTCCTGCAAGAACATCCCAGAGTGCAAGAAACACCTGCCAAACACACTGTTGAGGAACGTGATGCTGATTTTGTTCCTGAAGATACACCAACTACTCGAGGAAGAAGCAAGAGGATGGCTAGGAGAGTAGGTGAAAGTCCACGTTCGAGGTGTAGAGGATGAGGTATGTTACGAAAGCGTCGGACCCCAGTGACCACTGTGTCGACTGATGAGCATGTATCTGTGTCTGAGATTCCAGTCATAGTTAGTGAGGATACTCTAATAGAGACTCCTATGATTGTTACATAATCAACTACTGTAACATCATTTGCATTGCCCACTACTGATGATGTGTTGAGTACTCCTCCGAGAGGTCAAGGAAATAATAAGTCTATATGCATGGAAGATTTCCTAAACACTCCTCCTGAGCAAAGACATGGTGCTAGTGCTTCAACTAGTTCACCTACATGTGCTACTCTTAAAGATCGTGTACACACTTTAGAGAGGGAGATGTTAGAGAAGACTCAGTTGATTGATGATATGCAGAGATAGTTGATTGAGAAAGATAAGAGGATAAATAATCTAGAACATCAGCAACATTTCATATTTAGCTATGTTTAGATTCTAAAGCAAAACTTAAGAGATCTCACTTTCCGTGTGCCTTTTATGTCTACACAACAACATACCACGGAAGTTGTAGAATCAAGTGGACAACAAACTGATGATCCCGAAGTTGCTCAAGATCCTGCTAATACTATAGAGCATGATGTTGATCCTGTTGTTACAGAAAGGACAACAAAGACTGCTAATGTTGATCAAGAGTCACCTATCACTGAACATACTATGGCTACTAAGCATCAACCTATGGTTTTTACTGGAGAGGCATTTGTAGAGCCTGAACATGATGTTCCTATTCCAAACCCAGTACATGATGATGATTATTTGGATATGGTTGATTATGGATCTAGTGATGAAGAAGAGGTTGATGATGATGAAGATGATGATGGTGATGAGGGTGATGATGGTAAGAAAGATGATAAGAAAGATGATGATGATGATGATGATCAAGGAGGAGATTTGGGATTCTGCAACTGGTGCATCTGGATCATCAGGTACTGAAAATGTCTCTGGACCAAGTCCTGATGATACCACTGAGTATACACTGTTGGATCCAGCTATTAAAGAGGCTTATGAGAGAGAATTTTATACTTTCCAGCAAAAGATTATTGATGAGGAGTCAGAAGAAGACTTTGGATCATTTGATGAATTGGAAGAAACCTTTGAGTACACAGATATATTTCAAAATAGTCTTAAGGACTTGTTCTCAGATATTTTAGTTGAAGAAGGGGATATCGTTAGAGAGTCGAGCACTCAAGAAATGATTGACGAGACAACCAATGTAACAGGTCAAAGTGTTGTGTGTCAGGTCAAAAATCTTACAGTTGCTGCTCCTTCTCCACCAGCTACATTCAAATGCTGAGACATTCCAAGCCTTTCACAAGGTATGGAAACTCAGAACCTATTATTAGCTGGGCTTACGATGCAGAAAAGAAGATGTATGTGATCGAGAGAAAGGGTGGAGCTATTGAGTAATATCAAGACGAACATGATTTCCATACACTCAGAGCGTCGGATTTGATGCTATGGGTCGGGTTCCGTTCATTAATCCAAGTAATTATAGCAAAGCAAAATGGATTAGAAATATGATTTGGAGACAAAGCAAGACCAACTTTAAAGACTTTAAGACAGCCAAATCTAAAGTCATTGAAGATGAGACACGTATAAATCCTAAGACAAACATACCTATCATGATACGAGTGCTCAAGTATCCGAGATGTGCTAGGATGTAACACCCGAAATTTTTGTCAAGTTAAAGAGAAGAAAGCAATAAAAAGGAAAATAAAAAGTATCTTGAAAGAAAGAAAAAGGAGCCAAAGTAGAGGGGGCCAAAGTGTAAAAGAGTACAAAACTCAATATTTATTATATAAAAGAGTATGGTCGCCCATGCATTCACATCTGCTTTCTGCTTTTTGACCGGGAACAAGAAGAAAGAGAAACGATTTTCTCTCGGTTATTCAAGAAGAAGAGGTAGAAATTCGCTATTGGTGAGTGTTTTTATGTGTTCTTGGTTCAGTTTTGTTGGGTTTTCATCCTTAAAACCGATTTTTGTGTTCTATGTGTTTGGTTATTTATTTTGGGGCACTTTTAGGTGTTTGAACTCTTGTCCACTCAAGTTTGGAGTAGTTTTACTTGTTGGCTGCATAGGTGAGTTCTAGACCTTGGTTTTTATGTGTTTTAAACTTCTTGGGGCTAAAAATGCATGTTTAAAAAGGTTTTACAATTATTTTATGTTTATCCGTATGTATTGTGTATGTATGCTTATGTTTTGTGGTTGTATATGTGTTGTTGATGCTTAGAGTAACAGATATATGTTAAGAACAGGTTAGAATGCTTTATATGTATAATGCTATGATTGACCAACTGTGAGGTCTCCAGGAATGGGGCCTTACAAGTTGGTATCAGAGCCAAAGTTTAAGAGAAATGGGTAAATATTTTCAAAAACCTAAACTTAAACTGAGAATGGGACCGAATGGAGGGATGCCAGCCCGAGTAGCTACGTGCCATCAGGTATTTCTTTTCTTAATGTTAACCGGTATTATATGCGTGTGCTACCTGATTTATGTGCTTTTAGTAGATTTGAATACTGATATAGTAAGGATAGGAAATGCTCGGGGGATGAAGAGTAAAGTAAGTGGCTAATCACAACTGGCCACTATAATTAGGGACTTACTATACTTAACATAAACTGAGCTATTACCTTGAATGACCGTATTAGTGTTTGAATCTTATAGTGATTAGAAGATGGCTGGTGGTAGATCGTCGAAAGCTTCTAGAAGAGGAGTACGAGGTGGTCATGGTGTTGGACCACGTGCCACAGGCACAAGACAAGGACTGCAGAGACGGCTCCTGCGGAGCCTGGGCTTCATCGTCCGGAGGGCGGTGATGAGAATGCTAATCTAAGGGCCTCAATGAAGGAGGCAGTGGTTAAGGAGGTGCATCAGGTCATGCAGACGATTCTACCTTCTGTAGTGACTGAAGTCATCCGGGCTATGAGGGAAGATGAGAGAAAGGAGAAGGAGGAGGAGAGAAGGACTGCGGCTGGGAGAAAAGGGAATGAGAGGGGTCATGATAAAGAGGAGGAACTGAACGCTGGGATGGTGGCTTCCAATGATGAGGAAGAGGTGGAAGTGCGGGAAACCGCGAAGGGGTGTAGTTATGGGGCATTCCAATGATGCAAACCCCCAACTTTCAATGGCAACGGTAATGTTGTCGCTGCTCACCGCTGGGTAAGAGAGATGGAGGTGATGTTAGAGATTAGTGAGTGCAAGGAGGACCAGAAGGTGAAGTTCGCCACTCACTCGTTCATTGACTCGGCTCTGTGTTGGTGGGACAATATTGTCCAAGCCGAGGGCAGCAGAGCCATCAGGAGGATGAGGTGGGGAGAGTTGAAGAAATGGTGATTGAGGAATTTTGTCCTTACCGAGAGCTCGACAAGATAGAAGGAGAGTTCCTACAGCTTGAGGTGGGAACCATGACCCACCAGCAGTACCACCACCAAGTTTAACGAAATGGCAAGACTGGTGCCAGATCAAGTGACGCTAGCCTCACGGAAGATCAAGAGGTATATCCAAGGATTGCTAGTGGATATCCACAGACACCTGATTACTACCCGATCGAGTACCTTTAGGTTGGCAGTGGATCTGGAGGGAAGACTCTATGATGAGAGGGAAGTGGCTGTGGTTGAGGTGAGCAAGACAGGTGGTTGTGATAAGAATTGGAAAGGGAAACGGTTTGGATGTGGTGGTTTCACTACAAAAAACAAAAGGATGAGAATGGATGACCGAAGGGCGGGGTCATCAAGCACAGGAATGAAGAAGTATGACAAATGTGGGAAGGAGCACACTGGAGAGTGTAAATGGGGATCGAGAGTCTGCTTCAAGTGTGGGAGGCTCGGTCACATGGTAAAGGATTGTGGGGTGATGAAGTGCTATAATTGTGGTGAAGAGGGCCATTTAAGCAGGGATTACAAGAAGCCGAGGGCCGAGAGTTCTGGAGCGAAGAAGCGGACGGAGGATGGAGGACAGAGGGCAAGTGCTAGAGCCTTCACGATGGCCCTGGGGAGGCCAGAGTGGACCCCGACGTCGTGTCAGGTATGTTTCTAGTAAACCAAACTTGTGCCTCTGTATTATTTGATTCTGGTGGTAGTAGGAGTTTCATTTCTGCTGCTTTCTATGCTTAGTTTCCTGTTAGTAGTAGGAGTATTGATGAGCCCTTTGAAGTAGAAACTGTTATTGGTAAGTCTACCAGAATTTCTGATATGATAGAAGATTGTGACATAGAACTAGAAGGCCATATATTTGTGATGCCCCTAGGCGGATTTGATGTAGTTCTAGGGATGGATTGGTTAGCAGCCTATGAGGCAAATATTATGTGTCGCAAGAAGATGATTCGATTAATTGCGCCCGATGGAAGTTCGGTGACCGTTTACGGTGATCGAGTGACAACGGTTCCTAAGGTGATTTCGATGGCGGTGGCAGACAAGTGCATGAAACACGGATGTAGTGCCTACCTGGCTTATGTGAAGGATGTCGACGCGTCGGTACCACAATTTTCTGATATACCAGTGGTGTGTGACTTTCCGGATGTGTTCCCAGAAGATTTACCAGGTGTGCCACCGGACCGTGAGATCGAGTTTCAGATTGATTTGATACCCGGTGTTCAACCCGTTGCCAAAGCACCGTATCAGTTGGCTCAGACGGAGATGAAGGAACTGATGGTTCAACTGCAGGAGTTAATGGACAAGGGATTCATTCGACCAAGCATCTCTCCCTGGGGTGCTCCAGACTTGTTTGTCAAGAAGAAAGACGGTAGTATGAGGATGTGTATCGACTACCGAGAGTTGAACAAGTTAACGGTGAAAAACCGATATCCCCTGCCCAGAATAGATGACTTGTTTGACAAGCTCCAGGGTGCCAGTTGGTTCTCGCGAATAGATCTCCGATCTGGTTACCATCAGTTGAAGGTTAAGGAGCAGGATATCCCTAAGACAGCTTTTCGCACGCGTTATGGACACTAAGAGTTTCTCGTTATGTCTTTCGTTCTAACTAACGCACCAGCTGCCATTATGGATTTGATGAACCGAATGTGTTGGCCAATGTTGGATAAATCAGTGATTATGTTTATTGATGATATCTTGAAGTATTCAAACAGCGAAGAAGAACATGCCGGCCACATACGCGAAGTATTGGAGACGCTTAGGAGAGAGAAACTGTACGCCAAATTCTCTAAGTGCGCTTTTTGGTTGCGCGAAGTTCCATTTTTAGGTCACATGGTGAATTCTAAAGGAATTATGGTGGACCCGGCGAAGGTTGAGGCAGTGATGCAATGGAAGTCTCTAAAGACACCATTCGAGATTCGCAGTTTCTTGGGTTTGGCAGGCTACTACAGAAGATTTATCCAAGACTTTTCCAAAATAGTCTCACCTTTGACTAAATTGACTCGCAAAGATGTGAAGTTTGTGTGGGGTCGAGAACATAATGATGCTTTTAAGGAGTTAAGATTAACTCAAGATTAACTTTTGAAGCCCAAAGGTTTTGACATTACCCAAAGGGAGTGAAGATTTAGTGGTATATTCGGATGCCTCTTATTCGGGACTGGGTTGCGTGTTGATGCAACGTGGAAGGGTAATAGCCTACGCATCCCAACAGCTAAAAATCCACAAGGCCAATTATCCCACTCATGATCTGGAGCTAGCAGTTATGGTCTTTGCGTTGAAGATTTGGAGACATTACTTGTACGGGTCGAAGTGCACAATCTTCACGGATGACAAAAGACTAAAGTATTTCCTTAAGCAGAAGGACCTCAACATGAGGCAGAGGAGGTTGCTGGAATTGATCAAAGATTATGATTGTGAGATCCATTACCACCCGGGCAAAGCCAATGTAGTGGCTGATGCCCTCAATCGAAAGGAGAGACCTGAGCCGATCCGGGTAAAAGCTTATCAACTGGTGATGACCTCTGACGTGATGACCCAAGTCAAAGAATTTCAAAATGAGGCCTTGAAAGAAGATCGCCTTAACTTTGAAAGGATGAGAGGTCTAGTCGTGGAGTTGGGAGAAAATACTCACGGAGTTAGAACCCGTTTCGGGCGGATGTGGATCCCTCGTTACGGGGACCTACGGGGATGAATTATGGATGAAGCTCATAAGACTCGATACTCCATTCATCTCGATGCTACCAAGATGTATCAAGATATGAAGAAGGATTACTGTTGGCCGGGTATGAAGCGCGATGTAGTGGAGTATGTGAGTAAGTGCCTTACTTGCTTACAAGTGAAGGCAGAACATCAGAAGCCTTATAGGAAGATCCAACCTCTGGATATACCCGAGTGGAAGTGGGAGCATATCACCATGGATTTCATCACGAAGTTACCCTATACGGCAAGGGGGTACGATACCATATGGGTGATAGTTGATCGTCTGACTAAGAGTGCTCACTTCCTACCGATCCGTGAGATGTATTCATCCGAGAGACTGGCGGATCTGTTCATTAAAAAGATTGTAGCTCGGCATGGTGTGCCGTGTCTATTGTGTCAGACCGTGACACCCGGTTCACATCAAAGTTTGCAAAAAAGATTCCATGATGTGATGGGGACGAGGCTACATATTAGCACGGCTTACCATCCCTAGACAGATGGTCAGTCTGAAAGGACAATTCAGATGCTCGAGGACATGCTCCGAGCATGCGTGATCGACTTTGGAGGAATTGTTGGGATCACTTACCGTTAAGCGGAATTCTCATACAACAACAGTTATCATGCCAGCATTGGTATGCCACCATATGAGATGCTATACGGTAGAATGTGTAGAACACCCGTGTGTTGGGGAGACATGGGCAAAAAGGAGTTGGGAAGTCTTGAGGTGATCAAGGCTACGACGAAGAAGTTGGAGAAGATCAAAGCCTTTATGAAGGCGGCGAAAGATAGGCAAAAGTCGTATGCCGACCGAAGGCGTAGACAGATTGAGGTTAACGTGGGCGATAGAGTCATGTTGATGGTCTCACCTTGGAAGGAAATCATCTGGTTTAGAAAGAGGGGTAAGCTGATCCCGAGATACATAGAGCCTTTCCGAATTATTGTACGGGTAGGAGAGATGGCCTATCGATTGGAACTACCCGATGAGTTAAGTGGAATTCATCCGACATTCCATGTATCTCATCTGAGAAAGTGCTTAGATGATGAAGATATGATTGTACACTGGAGGACATCGAGGTGGATGAACGGCTTAATTATGTAGAGCAACAGTGGCATATCATCGACGGAAGGAGAAGAGACTACGGAATAAAGTGGTTCACTTGTGCGTGTGCAGTGGAAACACCGAAAGGGTTATGAATCTACGTGGGAGACTGAGGAAGAAATGAGACAACATTACCCACAGTTGTTCGAAGAGTGACAGGTTTCGGGGACGAAACCTCTTTAAGGGGGGTGACTTGTGAACACTCGAAATTTTTGTCAAGTTAAAGAGAAGAAAGCAATAAGAAGAAAATAAAAGTATATTGAAAGAAAGGAAAGGAGCCAAAGTGGAGGGGGCCAAAGTGTAAAAGAGTACAAAACTCAATATTTATTATATAAAAGAGTATGGCCGCCATGCATTCACATCTGCTTTCTGCTTTTCGACGGGAACAAGAAGAAGAAAGAGAATATTTTTCTCTCGGTATTCAAGAAGAGGCTGGAATTCGCTATTGGTGAGTTTTTTTATGTGTTCTTGGTTTCGGTTTTGTTGGGGTTCGTCCTTTAAAACCGATTTTATGTGTTTATTTGTTTGGTTGTTTATTTTGGTGTGTTTTTAGGTGTTTGAAGTCTTGTGCACTCAAGTTTGGAGTAGTTTTACTTGTTGGCTGCATAGGTGAGTTCTAGACCCTGATTTTTATGTTTTTTTAAACTCTTAGGGCTGAAAATGCATGTTTAAAAAGGTTTTACAACCGTTTTATGTTTATCCATATGTATTGTGTATGTATGCTTATGTTTGTGGTTGTTATATATGTGTGTTGTGCTTAGAATGATAGATATATGTTAAGAATAGGTTAGAATGCAGATTGGGTTCGAAAATAAGTCTGATTATGCATAACTGTTGATCATGCCCCCAAATAGGGCCCATGCGATTGAAACTTTGACTTAGAAAACTTAAGTGAAGCTCATGCGCCCCAATAGTTCCCATGCGCCTGGAATTTTTGTCAAACTAGCCTAAGTACCAGCCCATGCGCCTAAACTGTGTCTCGTTCACCTGAAAATTGCCTAGAACACCTAAGTGTTTAGTCATACGCCCAAACGTACCTCATTTGCGCCTACTGAACCGAATGACTAAGTGTTGTTCGTGCGCCCAAATAGTCTTCATGCGCCTAAGTTTCTCATGCGCCTAAGTGTTGGTGCGCCCGCATAGTGCCGATGCGCCTACATAGTGCTCATGCGCCTAGAACACTTAGAAAATTTTCTGAAAATTTTGGGAAAAAGGAAATTTAAGAAATTACCCTAGGATGTTTTGGTGGTTATGTTTATTCATATTATGCTTGTTTATGGCCTGTTGTTGTGTTCCATATTATGTATTATTGTGTGGCTTTACGTGGTGTGTTTATGTTCGTATACATAAAGTATTATCATATGAAAGTGAAAGATTAATGATAATAAAAAGTGAAACATAAAAAATAAATGAAAGTCTTGTAAGCAATTGAATAGAGGTGCACGACCACGTTGTCGTTAGCTCAACGGTGTGCGGAACCCGAAGGATGCACAGTGGGTCAATCTTTGAGATTGACGGGACTCTTGTGGCATGCCCTGGTACTGGGTCAGGCTTCATGCACAATGTTAGGGGTCTATTTATAGACTTCGACCCAGTACCCACTTCGTGCACAATGTTTAGGGTATTGCACATTGGCTTGGTAGAAAGTGAAAGATAATAACGAAATAAAAGTGAAGAATGATGAAAGATAATAATGAATATTATCTTGTTTGTCGTATGAGTGTGAACACGTACAAAAGTAATGATTTTATGAAAATGAAGTAATTCAAAGAAAAGATACTTTCATATATATCAACAAGGTATTTTGATGTTTTAAAACTAGAACTCACTCAGCAACGCTGACTTTTATGTATTTTCAGTTGGCAGGTAATAATTGCTTAGGATGGCACGTAGGGAAAGCTACTCCTCGAGGCAAGACTGGCATCCATTGAATCATAATGATATTGTTAGATCTTAATGATAATTCCGCGATCATTAATTCGAAACCAACTAATACTGATAATTTTGGTTGCGATCCTCATCATCCCTCTGTTTGTGTAAAACAAAGACTGAGGTTAAAGGCACCTTTGTTTTACGTAAGTAAAGACCTGGTGACATGATGATGATCATATCTAAGCTCTCAAAAGAATACATAGTGATCAACTGTAAATTGTCATAAGAGCTTTTGTAGCAAAGTATTTATGAGACAAATCATATTGTCTCAAGAGAGAATTTATACTTATGTACATAGTTTCTAAGTGTGAAAAAAGTGATGAATTGACTCACAAATAGAGGACAAACTCTAATGTGAATTGAATATGGAGCCCACAACAGTGTATCCCTAAAAACATGAAAACATGATAAACCGCATGTCTAGTTGATTCCATACTCTTGTTTGGATGTAAGTGGACAAACATACTTGCAATCAGGACTAGAATCAGGACACATTTCAATAATCATCTCAATCAGGAAGAAGTTTAGGGTCATAGTATGATCCATATTATATGTGTTATATGCATGTAATATATTTAATTCAATTTGTTACTTTTAGTTTATTTATTGTGTGTACTCTTTGGACAGTCATGTGCCTTTCATGCTATTCACTTCATAAATTTATGATGAATGCAATATCTTATCTTTAATCACAAATTTAGGGGGAGTAGTTTAATGCATGAAAACATAAAATCTCAATTTCCAAACAAAAAATCAATGAAGAAATTGAGACTTGAGCACTAATTTGTCTAAAAGATACATGAGGTTGTTCAAATTATATTTGTGGAGAAATTGTCATGAAAACAAAGTCAACAAGGGTCCAATATCAATAAATAAATGGTTCTATCAGTTGATTAGGACCATACAATCAAAGAAATTTCAACTTTGCATTTGCAGCATCAGCAGAAGCTACAGTACATTTTCCTGTTCAGTAGATGCTACAGTGCGAAGAAAGGATATGCCCATCCGTAGATTGGTAACCTAAGGATGTGGTAGTATTTAAAAGTATAAGGATAGGGGGTCCCACCTCATTTAATAAATGAAATTAACATATCTAAGGGAGTATAAATGATGTTTTTGACTTGTCATTTCTATTCACTTTTCAGAACATCCTTTTCAACCTTGAAAAACGTTCAGATAAACCCCGTCCGTCAATATTCAAAATTACCAATAACCTCTAAACTTGCTTGATTCTTGATCTCTGTTCATTACAAGTTCAATAATATCAAGGTAAAAACATATCATAATCCGAAATTATGAACTGATTGATTCATCATTCTTTGTCTAAACTCTTCGTATTCTTAGATGTGATGATTTTGTTCTAACATAATTTTCTTCATTCTTACGAACAGATGGCTAATCATTTTGCAAGAGAGCACAATGTATGTGCATTCTTAAATCCTGACGACCCTGTAGCAGAAGGATGTCGAGATATCATCAGATACCTATGACGATCCAGGCTTTTCTATGCTTTATCAGCAGAGCCTGTGATTCATCAAGCACACAACATTGATTTCTGGAATTCAGCTCGAATAGAGCAAGTTGGAGAATCTGAGGTGATAGTTGCTGAAATCAATAATGAAAGGATGAGAGTTGATGAACAAACTATCAGAAGGGCACTTGACCTGGGAGAACAAGAAGTTGGTCACCCGGATGTATTTAAGAATGAGTACATAGAGAAAGTTTTCTATCTGATGGGATATGATGGTGACTTTGACAAGGGTGAGATAAAGAAAGGGAGATTGTGCAAGCCATATAGATTCTTATGTCACACATATCTAAAATGCATCTCTAACAGGAAGTCTGGGCTTGATAGATTCTCAAGGCACATTTCATCTGGCATTATTGGCATTTTTTAGGGAAGGACATACAACTACTCAAAGTACATTTTCAGTTGTCTGTATGATCACATCAAAGTGCAAAAGGCTGATAAGATGTACATGTTTCCAAGGTTTATGCAACTATTGCCTGGGATAGCAAGAGAAGGTGATGTGTTTGTTCAAGCACATCTGGGGAGATCTGTACTAAATAAGATCAGTGGAAAATATGAAGGAGAAGATATGCCAATGTTTGCACACGTGGCAGATGCTAATGCCAACATTCCACCAGAACTAATGTGGGAAGATCAGCAAGATAGTCAATCTACTGATGCTGAGCAAGACCTTCCTCAACATTCCACTCCTCAATCTCCCATACACCACCATCATTAATCTCCACAAATCCAATCTCCAGCCAGTCAACACACCCAACCAATCTCTCCAATTAACCCTCAATCACCCACACATCAACAACCTCTAACTCCACAAAATCTATCTCCTGAGAGTACTCATACAGAAACCATCTCAGTTACTTAATCTCAAAACTCAGTACACACTGGTGAGACTGAATTAGCATCTCAAGCAAGTACCATTCCACTCACAATCACCAGCACACAAACCCCAGACATGTCTAACCAAACTGAACCAATATCTCCAATCATTGATCCTCAACAACAATAATAACCTGATCAAGAGAAAACAGATCAAGCAGTTGAGTGTATTTCAAGCTCAGCAAGTATAGCTCCTGCTGTAGGTAATGAGGTTGAGATTGCTGGTAAACATCAAGAAGGTGAAGAAGAAGCTATGTTGATGTTATAGCCTATCATGAAGATGACCTGGAAGATGATGATATAGATGTAAGCAAAAGTTATGTGGTTGCTGAGTATAACAAACTTATCATTAAATCAAACAAAAGGTTAGAAAGAATTAGAGAGCTCAAAGGAATGTTAAAAGAAAAGGAGGAGCTGATGAACAAACAAGAATCCATACTGATCAGATTAAGAGAAGATGCTCAAACCAATAATGAAGTAATTGATGCATTACATGAGCTGGTTGAAGAACTTAAACACTCTATGAAGCATGAAAAGACAGAAAAAGAGAAGCTCATATTGGAAGTTGAACAAGCAAACAACTCTCTCACTGCTCAGTCTATTTTGTTGAAAATGAAAGATGAACAAATTGATGAGCTCAAGATGAAAGTTTGTGCACTTGAATCGAATGCTGCTCCATCAACAAAAATAAAAGAATCTACTAAAGCTTCAAAGCAAATCATTTAGTACTCAAGAAAGAGGAAGTATTTGGGGTATGTAGAGAAAGAGGTGATTAATGTTGAAGATTCACCAAAAAGATCAAGGCCTACATCTCCAAAGCACACTCCTTCAGTGGATGTTTCCAATTTAAAGCCTATATCTCATGCTGAAACTGAGAGTGATGCTGAATGGGATGAGCTTACTAAAGATGAGTCTCCC
This sequence comes from Flaveria sonorensis, assembly GCA_025506505.1. NCBI lineage: Eukaryota > Viridiplantae > Streptophyta > Magnoliopsida > Asterales > Asteraceae > Flaveria > Flaveria sonorensis. Next base: position 44,046,640 of record CM046430.1, on the reverse strand, counting down.
AAAGAACAAAAAGAATCAAAGAATAATGACCTACTGTCCACTAAAGACATATTGGAAGAGAGGCCTGAATCATCTATGTTTATGACCCTGATCAATCATGGGTTCCCCTATGACATGGTTGAGAGAATGAACATGACAGAAATAAAGGAAGCACTGAAGGAATTTGAACTAGCAAGCTTCATGATTCCAGATTGCAATTATGAAACATTCACAACCTTCCAATCAATTCAGAGAATAAAGAAAGAACTAGGCCATTGTGATACAGCCAAGCTGAACAAATACAATATGACTTGTTGGTTACAAAGTCATAACTACAAGATACATGAGCTGAAAGGAAGATCAATGGCTGATCTTAGAAGGATGATGGAGTATGTAATGAAGGTGGAATTGGAAACTGGAGTAAAATTCAGAACTGAAGCTCCAAATCCTTCCTATGAACAACAATTAAAAACCCCTGCTGAACCAGTAACAATTGAAAGCAAAGATCAACATAAAGGGAAAGATAAATTGATCAAAGAACCAAGAGAGGTGATCCCTAGGAAAGTATGGCCTTTGGGCACAACTGTGAGAGAGATCACTAAAGAAAAATCTTCTCTAATCCAGTTGTTTGATCATATCACAACTCCCACTGGTGCTGAAGATAACAGGATTATGGCCTGGAAATATGATCCAGAGTGGGATTATGCACTTATCAAGAGAGTATCTGGAAGAGTTGAATACTTCCACTTACTTGAATCAATCTAGTTGTTGCCTCATTCTGACATCAAAGACCTTCAAAGTTTGATCATCTCTAACTACCTAATAAGCCCAAGAGGAAGAGATTTCTTTGTATTGGTTGGAAAGTTGAAAACAAAATTTAAGGATGATGTACTCAAGGAAGCAAGAAGAGAAGATGAGGAACATAAGAAAAGATACCAAGGGAAAAGAAGATCAAAATCCAACTCCTCTACACTGGTTGATGATGAATTCATAAGGAAGGTTGGATACTCTAACAGAAAAACAGTTGCGATAAAAGTCATTGAAGGAAATCAATACACTATTCCCATAACTGAGTGGGGATATATGGAGAAGACTAAAGAACTGGTGCTGATGAGAAATGAAAATCAGAAGAAAGCAAGGAGTATAAGATTGTTTGATCCAATTGAGATTAAACTTCTGCATCCGAGCTACACTTCATACCTACATGATAAGTTCTTCCCAAAACTCAAAGATGATCAAGCTCAAAATGACCTATGCCTGTATTTGCATATCATACAAGTCATTGACAAACTGCATGCAAAACCATACAAAAGAAGAAGATATAAGGCTGGACTGTTAAGAGGAGCTGACATCAAGGAAGTATCTGAACTGAGGATGTCAGAACAAAATGAGCTAGAAATAGTCAATAATCAGAGTGTTGTGGAAACTCTTACTACAGAAGAAGACATTTTAGGATTGAGCTTTGAGACACTACAAATGATATGCAGAATGGAGATCAAGTACAAGTACGATGATCAAAAGGATGCGATATCATATTTCAACAAGAAAATGATGTCAAGAGTCAAAGAGCTTTCAGTTTTGAAGACCTGATTACAAGTGTCTAAGCCTAAGGGGGAGTATTGTTAGATCTTGGAATAATAGGTCTAGATCATTTTGTATAGGCTTAGAACCTTAATCAATACATGTAATGAATATTTGTAATATATTATGTATATATATAGGTTAACCCATATGTGTGTTGATTTATGCGTATGATTACAGGTACAAACATTATACTTGGTCAATTTCTGAAATTGACTTAAGTGTAAGAAACATCTATGGATGAACATTTTTGTTCTTCCGTAGATATCTCTTACAAGACATTCATCAGAAGATCTTCTACGGATGAATATGGATATTCACTGATGAACACATGAAGAAAGTAACTGCGGAAGACCAAGTAGCTGCGGAAGAACAAAGTAACTGCGGAAGACCAAGTAGCTGTGGAAGAACAAAGTAACTACGGAAGAACCAAACATGTAAATCATACAAGTGTTTCTAGTCAACAAGTCAATCACAGAATCCAAGAGATTCGCTGTTTCCTTAACAGAAACACGTGTGTCTATAAATATGAGTCCTAGGTTTCATATCAAAAACACAAAAAGAAACGGCAAAAAACATACCATCACATCGTTTTGCACAATCAACACAAACCCTAGCAGCCGTCACATCAACACACCAAGAATCATAAACACAATCATAGCATAGAATTTTGTTAGCAATTATTATTTGATTCTTTGTAATCATTAATTGGTTTTAATGAATTATGTTTGATTCATATCACTATTCTTTGCATATTGTTGATATCATTTGATCATTTATTATTTATTTTCTCTGGCATCGATATTTATTTGTTAATCAAATAAACAAAGATTAATGATAATTTCGCGATCATTAATTCGAAACCAATCTAATACTGATAATTCCTGGTTGCGATCCTTGGATTCACAATATTGTTGTTTTGTAATGCATTTAAAAGGTCTTTTGTAACTTAAGAAACAATAATGTATTGCTTAGCAACAGTAATTATTAATGAAATAAATGGTTTTTGTTAACTTAATCCGCTGCTTAATCTTATGAAATCTATAATGCTTTATATGTATAATGCTATGATTGACCAACCGTGAGGTCTCCGGGAATGGGGCCTTACATAGGAAGATCCCTATACATGCTTCTATGCCTATAAATAGCTTGTCTAAGCTAATGTGGTGGAGTTATGAGAAGGAGACGGGGCACGCGTTGATACATTGTGTGGATAAAGATTATCGTGTCATCGACCCTGTGGATTTGCTCAAGTTTGGAAAAGAAGATTTTATGAGGTTGCAGGCTTGTCCAATTGGAGCTGATGAATCTGTTCATTTCATAGCAGCACAGTTCGGTTGGATGATCACGAACACCCTGAATAACAAGATGTATGCATACGGAGACAGTTACAAGGTGGATGATGTGGACTTCTAAAGCATTGATTTACTGAGCCTAGGGGGAGATTACAGGGATTGAACCTAGAGGCTCGGGAAATCAAATCAAGATAAAGAAGATCAAGTCGCGTGATAAGTTAGAGTTGTCGCGCGATAACTTGCTTTATGCGCGAAAACATTGATGTCGCGTGAGAACATCATAGTTTAGTATAAATAGATGTTTTGCAATGTATCTTAGTAGCTTTTTCTCATTTTTCTGACTTCGCACTCATTGTAATTGGTTTAAATCAAAGAGCAATACACCGAATATCATTTACATTTGTGTTTAAGTTCATATTATCATGTCTCCTACTTGTTCAATCTATTATCCGTGAGCGATTACAATCTGCATTCTCCTTATGAGATCGATCTTGTTATATTGACGACCCTTACATGAATTATATCAAATGCTAATAAAGTGAAGGAAGTTGATAAAGAAAAATGGTAATCATTTATGTTTATGTAACTAGTGTTTTCTCCCCCGCTACGCGTGCGGGAGTTTGGTTGTTTTCCTCTGTCTTATGCGACCGTGACTTTTTTTGTTGTCGGTTCGGCTCATTGGAAAACACAAAAGCGTATACCGATATCGGTTCCGATTATACCAAATACTGATATCAATGTTTGACGCCAAAAACACAAAAAATAAACTTTTGTGGTCAAAAAGCAAAAATATAAAACTTTATTATACCACCTCACTTGCCTTCATCATTAAAAAAAAACTCAATAATAGCTTGGGAAAAAAACCAAAAGAATAATCCTAATTAGGATTTGGGTTTTAATATCAATTTGTAAAAAGATGTGGCTAATATATTAAAAAGAAAACTTCACACGCGCTACGCGCGTGGGAGTTTTGTTGTTTTCCCCTGTTTTACGCTACCATGACTTTCTTCGTTGACGGGTCAGCTCATTAGAAACCACAAAAACATATGCTGATACCGGTTCCGATAATATCGAATACCGATACCAATGTTTGACGCCAAAAACACAAAAAATAAACTTTTGTAGTCAAAAAGCAAAAATATAAAACTTTATTGTTAATCTTAATTAGAATTTGAGTTTTAAATATATTTTATAAAATTATGTGGCCAATATATTAAAAAGAAAACTTCACAGTGAAGTTGCTTTTTAATATATATTATAATTGGCTAGATTTACAATATTGTGAATGAAAAGTCTTATGATAGAAATAACTTTGTGAGACCTTTAAAATTACATAATAGGATTCCTTTAACAGTTAAGATAATCATGTCAAAAATCAAAACCATATGTAACAAGGGTAGTAGTAGCAAGTTTTGATGCGTGAACAGGAGTGATGAGAGGTTAAAGGTCACTATCACTATTGTGACAGGTCAAAAAATCCTCAACAGATAAACTAAAAGGGTCAAAATCTACAGATAAAAATGATCAGTTGCTAAATTTTTAACAAAGATAAGGTTTTCAATGATACCAGGGGGATAAAGGACATTGTTTAGTCGTTTTGAGAATGCACACTTGGTGGCCATAACCAACAAATATGGACTTAATGTAAATAACATTAGTACATTCAGAACATATAGTTGGATCGACAAGGGGTACGTACTTACCTAGAGGACGCTGTTGCCGGCAGTTCGTGTATGATAGCAGCGACAATAAGGGATTAAATAGTTTCGTGAGCCAATTATCGTATTTCATCAAGCCGTAACATGTTGCATGTCATTTCCCAGGACGATAAATTTTAATTGATATAAGAAGTGACTGTATCCTACTCGGAAGGTAGTCCTGTGACAAGTTGAAGAATGAGTTGATTCTCACTTACCAGGCTTCCAACATTGGTCAGCAAGCTACTGTAACTTTAGACAATAAGATTCCAGTGAACGCATGGCTTTTCAATGTTAGATCGGTGAAGCATTTTCTAGGGCGGCAGACCGGGAGCCCTTGTTGTTCAAAAAAAATTTATTTGATTCTACACCACGCTTAATAAGTAGACACAGACTAGAAGTTGATCAGATAACGTTTGATAAATCCATTTTAATACTTTTGCATCAATCTTGTTTTTAGGAATCAAACTTGGGGCTGCTGCACGCCAATGGTTTCGTGTCATCAATATGGTCCAAAACCTTATAACAACAGGAATGAAGCTAGAAATGCTTTACCTACAACGAGTAAGACACCTTCGATCCATTTAATACACAAACAATTTCTTGAATATCCGTAACAATGTAGACCGAATGGAAAGGATTTGGTTTAGCTTTTCCCTTTTGTTGACCATATCCGCATATAGGGAACAAGGAAACGAAAACATGAGCTGATCGAAGTGGGGAGGAAAATTGAGAGAGGTGAAGAGGAATGGCTAGCGGTGGGAGGATTGTGGTCTAGTTATAGTTGACGACAACTAGGGTTTCGGTAGAGAGAGGGTACGCTTTAATACTATGTAAAATTATACTCTCTTGACTATTACAGAATAAAAATTCCAAGTATCTACAATAAGAATCTTAACTAAATGAGCTATCTAAGGAAATATAAATTACAAAAGATATAATAAATATATTATAACAATGGGTGAGGTTATTCTATAAAGTAAATTTTTGCTACAAAGAATGAGAAGACACAATGAAACTAAAAAAGTCTAAATCGAATTTCAAAAGAGTATTTTTGAGTCTCTGTTCCTCTCGTCGTCCTCTTTTAGAAAAAAATAAATAAATAATAAATAAATATAAATTTATTGTGTCTTTCATAATGATAAAATGTCATCGTTGTGTCTTTCATAAAGACACAACGACGTCGATGTGTCTTTCATAAATGACACAATAAAAAAACATTAATTTTTTTTATTTTTTTATTTTTCGTTTATTTTTATCTTAGTGAGGACGGCTAGGGAACAAAAGCTCGAAATTTTTTTTGAAATTCGATTTAAATTGTGAGATATAATTTTTTTATAACTTTTTTTAACTCATTGTATCTTCTCACGCTTTGTAGCAAAAATACACTTTGTATTTGAACCACTTTCTTATAACAATAACATTTCGGTCTAGTAATCTGTTAGCTGTACATTTGTAGTTATTATCTTATGTAAATCTGTTTTGTATACGCTTGCAGGTCTTAATATAGAGTTTGGTTTCATTGGGTTTTAGGGAAGTATGCAGTTAGATAATTAACTGGATCAATGTTCAATACCTCTCTGCAAGACACGTAATGTTTAGCATCTATATGTTTTTTATGATTGCAAGAAATCTAATTCATGGCAGCACCTTATGAGCAAGACGATTCCATAACCAAATAGAAAATGTGTGGAATAAAGTACTGTTATTGGAGCATACACGTAGCACAAACATTTGCTTGCTATCGAGCATACACTTGTGTTATCATGTATTCATCAACCCCTGACACAGATTGAACTTTGCTATGGATTTCTCCAGTGAAAAATGCAAGTTTTTTAGGTTCGGGCAACGCACCATCCCTGACTAGCATCAAAACAATTGACAGCATAGCTAGCCTTTCTTTTAAAAATGCAGGTTTTTTTTAAAGACACATGTGGCCTGTAAAGATCCGCTCATTAGTTCAATGGACCTGCCTTTTTTATAAAGTCTCCATGCCTACATCAAATCAAAACACATATTTAAAAAGACCACTAGTTTCAGGTCGAGATATTGGGTTTAGTCTTAATGTGAATCCAAGGATCGTTCAGGAATTATCAGGTTTGATTTGAACAAGTATTTATTGCGGAATTATCAACACTTGCTGTTTAAGAGATTATCAAACTAGAAATCAATCAAACAATAGAACAAACTGAATATAAGAATAATCAAACCACGAGTGTTAACGAATGATGATCGTAATGCTTTCTTGTTGCTATTGATGTTTTGATGTAAATGTTGCTTATGTTGCTTGATCATATGTTGATCGTCTATCTACATCTGATCTTGATCTCATGTTATATAAAGATCTTATTCTATTCTGTTTCTAATCCATTGCTAATCTTTCGCTAACTTGTTCCTATAATTCAACTAACTATAGTTATCTGAATCTTCGCCATATTTATCGGCATAGGAGTTCGAGATTTACAATGAAATAAATACATATAATGTTGTTGATGTAACGTGGAATATTCGCTTGAAATATATGTCTTCCATCGCCATTAATGTTGTTGTTCTGCCACATTGACTTGTTGACTTTCTGTCAGTCGACTACTTTCACAGGAATTTCTTCCGTAGGAATTTCTTCTTCCGCAGGAACTTAGTCTTCCGCAGCAACACTTGATCTACATTGCTTGTTCTTCTGTGATTGTGCTTTCGTAGGATTTCTTGAACTTGTTCTTCCATGACAATTTCTCCTTCAGTAGCTTCACTTTGTTCTTTTGACTTGTTCAGCTGGAATTGTTCTTCCGCAGGAGATCTACGGATGTTCACTTCAGTTGTATTCCTGAGAACATCTACGGAAGAACACTTTATTCATCCGCAATTGTTCTAACACATGGTCAATTTTTCCAAATTGACACAGTTTGATGTTCACTGCACATATTCACACATACATTATGAAATACATTATATCATATATTTATAACATATATAATGAGATGTAACATTATATTGCTCAATTCATAAACACAAATGTAATCAAAATCATTTATATCATATCATTGAAATAATAATTACAAAGTGTGATTACAAGAGTTGATTGATCATCTAAACCTATACATGAGTTCTAGACCTAACAATACTCCCCCTTAGGTTTAGACTCTAGTAATCACTGGTTTAGTCTTTCAGTTCTTGAACTCTAGACAAAATCTTCATTTTAAAGTATTCAACGGCAGTCTTTTGATCTTCATATTTGAAACTGATTTGCCTTCTACCCATTCTTTTTAGTGTTTTATATTTTAGCCCTAGGATGTCCTCTTCAATGGTCAGTGTTGCAACAACACTATTATTGGATACCATTTCCAATTCGTCCTGGTCAAAAATTCTTAATTCTGTTATGGGTTTTATCTCTGACCCAATCAGCTGCCCAGCTTCATACTTCCTCCTCTTCTGAGCATTGGCATTCAGTTTGTCAATGACTTGAATAAGATGGACATATAAGCATAAGTCATTTTGAGCAATTTGATCTTGCAGCCTTGGAAAGTGTTTATCATATAAGTAAGAGGTATAGCTTGGATGCAGCAACTTTATTTCAACCGAGTCAAAAAGTCTTATGCTTGCAGCTTTTCTTTGATGAACATTCCTCAACAAAACTAGTTCTTTATTTTTCTCTACATATCCCTAGTCTGTGATAGGGAATGTAAATTGATTGCCTTCTATTATCTTTATTGATGCAGTAGCTCTGTCTTCAGCTCCAATTCTCATTAACAATTCATCATCAACCAACTAAGACTTGGACTGAGACCTTCTAACTTTCCTTCAGTTATGCTTAGCATCTACCATACTTGCTTCCCTCAGAACATCTCCCTTGAACTTGTGACTCAGTTTAGTCACAAGTCCGGAGAAGTCTCTTCATCTTGGACTTATGGGATAGTTGATGATAGGAATGTTTTGTAGGACATTTAGGTCTGCATCTGGCAGTGTCAGTAATGATTCCACCCCTGTGAAGTATTACACCATGCCAGATGCCCTCTTTATCATTGCACATTCCCATTCTTCATCATATTTCCATGCTATTGCGTGATGGTCTTCTGCTTCTTCTAGCATTGTGATTAGATCAAAGAATTGAATCAATGTAGCTTTCTACTCAGTGATCTCTCTCACAGCAGTGCCTAGAGGCTAGATCTTGTATGGAACTAAATCCCTTAGCTCTCTGATCAGTTTCTCTTTTCCTTGTTGCATATCTTTTGCTTTAACTACAGTGTGTTCAGCAGAGGTTTGTGTTGATCGTTGTTGATATGCAGGATTGGGGACTCTAGATCTAAATTTTAAACCAGTGTCTAGTTCTACCTTCATCACGTATTCCATCATCGCCCTTAAATCTCTTGTTGTTCGTCCTTTTAATTCATGTTGTTCATGATTATGATTTTGTAGCCAACAGATCATGTTATACTTTGTGAGCTGTCTTGTATCACAGTGACCTAAATCCTTCTTGATTTTCTCCATAGACTTGAACTTGGAGAAGGTGTCATAATTGGACACAGGGATCATCATTCTGACAGCATCAAATTCTTTCAATGTTTGGACCATCTCTCCCATGTTCATCTTTTCTACCAAGTCATATGGGAATCCATGATTGATCAACTGTATAAACATGGATGACTCTGGTCTTTCCTCTACTATGTCATCAGTCGTCAGTAGCTCTCCTTGTTTGGCTTCTTCAGACTCTTATTTGGTCAGCTCTTCCCATTCAAGGTCATTTTCTTCTACACTTTGCATCAATGGGGTTTGATGCTTTAGAGAATCTGGTTTAGATCTCTTTGATGATTCTCCAGCTGCATCAGCTATCTTCCCCAAGTATTTCCTCTTCCTGTTGTAGGTGATCAATGTTGATCCACCTTTATTCTGTTCAACATCAGTCAACTTCCTTTTCAAATTCACAATCTCAATCTCTTTCTCTTTCAGTTGAGTTGCTTGTTCATCTACCAAATCATTCAGGGCATCAATCACCTCATTGTCAATCACAATATCTTCTCTCAGCCTTTTCAGTCTACCTTCTAGTTGAATGATTGATGTATCTTTCTCAGCTATAAGCTTGTCTTTCTCTTTCAGCTCCTTCTTTAATCTTCTCAGCTTTTCTAGCTTCTTGTTTCCCTTCAGGATGAGGTTGTTATATTTTGCTACTAAATAGCTCTTACTTACATCTATCTCCTCATCCTTCAGGTCATCCTCATGATAAGCTTCAATCTCAATAAACTCTCCTTTAAGCACCTCCTCACCCTTCTCTTCCTCAACCTCCATACACATCTCCTCAGTAGTGCCTTCTAGGATTTCTTCATCCTCTTCTAGATGGAATTCTTCAGTTGAGGATGGGTTTTCTAAGGGTTTAGTAGGTGTAGGAGAAGTGGATGGTTCTAAAGGTGTTGGTGAGGTGATTGGTTCAGTAGATGTTGGTGAGGTGATTGGTTCAGTAGGTGTTTGTGAGGCAATTGGTTCAATTTGGCTTGGATGTGCGGGTGTTGGCTGAGTCACCTCCTTATCAACTACTTCAGTTGAAGCTGTATTGATAGTTGTTTGTGATGGGTCAAGGGAGATTGGTTATGTCTATTCACTAGAAAAGGTGATCAAGTGAGTTATTGATGTTGATTGTGGTTGTGGTTCTTGGTGATGAGCAGTAGCTGGTTCAGCAGCTGGTGATTGCTGTTGAGAGTGTGCAGGGGATTCAACAGGATTGTTTTGGTGTTGAGGTTCTTCAATCCATAGGAGTTCTTATGGGATGTTCTCAGTTTCATCCACCACATGTGCAACTAAATCCACACCTCCTTCTTCATACTGCCCTTTTAGTTTATTGAGGAGAGATCTTCCTAGGTGAGTTTGCACACAAATATCACCATCTCGTTCAATTGTTGGTAGTTGGTCATAGATGATTAGCTGAAGGAATCTTGGAAACATGAACATTTTGTTCTCTTTTTGCTCTCTTATGTGGTCACACAAGCAGTTGAGTATGTACTTGGAGTAGTTGCACTTCCTACCCTCAAATATCCCAATAATCCCAGACGAAATATGCCTTGAAAATCTATCCAACCCTGACTTCTGGTTGGATATACACTTAAGATAAGTGTGGCATAAGAAATGATAGGGCTTGCACAACCTGCCCTTTTTGATTTCTCCATGGGGGTAGTCACCATCATAGCCCATCAGGGCAAACACCTTCTGAATGTATTCATGATTGAATACATCAGGATAACCTTCTTCTTCTTCTCCCAACTCCAACGCACTACGTATTGTGCCTTCATCTATCCACAGTGGTAGATTCCCAATGGTGGCAGTGATTACAGATCCTTCACCTTCATCTCCTACTCTTGCGGAGCTCCAAAAGTCTGTCATATGCGATAGATAGATGAGTGGGTTAGCAGTTAGTGCATAGAAGAGTCGTGTTCTCCTCAGGTAGCGGATGATGACTCTACACTCGTCTTTTACATCCGGATTTAAGAACGTACAGACATTATGGTCCTTTACGAATCTATTTGACATGATCGCAGAGATGATTTAGTGAGAAGTGTGAAGATTGTTAGCTTAAAGTGATCGATTTCGGTAAAGGTGACATAGGTTTTTGATTAAGAGATTTCTAGATTGAGGGTAATTTTAAAGTGAATAGAAAGGCCAACGGTCGAAGTGCCTTTTTATGTCTTTTCCAGATCACGTGGGACCCATTTACACTTTTTACCCCTTCTAGGGTATTAATTATAAATTATCAGAATAGTTAATATACTACACAATAATCATGTAAGGCAAGATATGTTCTCTTCCGTATAACATCTACGGAAGTTAGCTCATTCTGTCTTCCGTAGAACATCTGCGGATGAACTAATTAGCGTAAGTTCCGAAGGTTATTGATCTAACTTTCTATATGAGTTAACACATGGTTAATCCATTTGTTATTTTATTGTTGGACCTTATGTCATTGCATCATAGCAATTGTGCATAAGTAATTGACTGTTTCAGATATCCCGTTGCAGCCAAGTTGGTGCTCAAGTTCCAATTTTTCTTTATTTTCATATCATTGTATTTGAAATTAGTTAAACTCATTTGAATCTCAGTTTCATACTTTGACTACGCCCCCTAAATTTGTGATTAATCATAGACTTATGTATTTATTAAAAATTTAAGAAAATAGCATGAACAGCAATTAATTTGTCCAATTAATAATCATAGAGAAAATAAATGATGTTTATAGCTTGTTACAGGCAAACATAGGATATACTAGGGATCATATGATAATCTTGACATTTTCCTGAATATTATGTGAGATAATTTACTTGATCTAGTGCTGATTGCAAATATGTGGATCCGTAGAAATTCAGTCAAGAGTGTAGTTTAACGTATCATGCTGTTTATCATGTTTTGGTAAGAATTAAAGGTAACAAAGATGAACTCATCATTGAAATGTAAGTTAGTCCTCCAGAAGTTAGTCAAGTTATCACTTTATCACAGAGAAACTATGTTCCGTAGATTATAAGCTCTATCTTAAGATTTCTTTGAAATCTTATTAATGCTGAGATGATTTGCATGCTCTGCAATAATTGATCACATTTGATTTTTTGAGATCAGTTCCTTTTGGAATGTTTGATGATTAGCATCCGGTCACAGGTCTTTACTCACGTAAAACAGAGGTGCCCGTTAACATAGATCTTTGCTTACGCAAAACAGAGGGTCATGATGCACAAAGATAGAGGTTATAAGGTGTTACAACATAGTAAGTATGCATGGGTGTTATCCTGATCACATCCGGATTAGACTTACTTGAATGCTTCTCTCAATGACTTGTCCACACTTAGTCACCTTGACTTTATGTTGTGCATGACATTGTTAAGTTTCCACTCAAGCTAAACCTATTCACATATCAAACACATCTGATCAGTAGGTAGTTGTTGACTGAAGAGCAGAAGTGAATGTCAAGTTATAGTGTACTATCATATCCTTAGAATATCAACTGCCTTAGGTAGTTATTTAAGAAAACTGTTTGCCTTTCTCATATGATTACAGGTATTTAACAAATACTGCTGTTGTTGTTGTGAACTAATCTAGGTTGAGCATGCCTAAGGATTCAATTAAGAAATTAAATCTAACTAAATCAAAGGCTTTAGTGAACAAATCAGCAAGTTGATTTGTTGTGTCCACTTTGATCAACTTGATTAGGCCCTTTTCTGAACAATCTCTCAAAAAATGGTATCTGATTTTAATGTGTTTAGTTTTACTATGTTAAACTGGATTAGCAGTGATAAACATAGCAGCTGAGTTATCTATGTATATTGGAGTTTGAAGAAAATTGTAACCATAGTCAAGTAATTGGTTTTTCAACCATAGAACCTGAGAGCACCCAGCTGAAGCAGCTATGTACTCAGCCTCAGCTGTGGATACTGAAACATTTGTCTGCTTTTTGCACTGCCAAGACACAAGCCGTGGTCCTAAGAATTGACATCCTCCAATTGTTGATTTCCTGTTGTTGTTGCAGCCTCCGTAGTCACTGTCTGAATATGAGTAAAGTTTGAAATCTCCTTCTTTGGGATACCAGAGACCAAGTACTAGTTTCCCTTTGAGGTATCTGAAGATTCTCTTTACTGCATTCAAGTGAGACTCCTTTGGATCTGCTTGATACCTAGCACAAACACACACAGCAAACATTATGTCAGGTCTACTAGCAGTTAAGTACATTAATGATCCTATCATAAATCTATATAATCTTTGATCAATAGACTTCCCTGTTGGATCTAGCATAATTTTGTCTATAGTAGATGCTGGTGTTTTGCATGAGGAGGATTCTACAAAGTTGTATTTCTTAAGTGTTTGAAGGACATATTTTTCTTGATTCCTAGAAAGAATGTTAATTCTCCCATTAAACTCATCTGAAACTCAGATTGCATTAAGGCTTCAAACTCTTCACACAATCTCTTGTTTGTTGATCCAAATATGATGTCATCAACATATATTTGTACAACTAAGAGATCCTGATGTTCATGTTTGAGGAAGAGTGTCTGGTCAATTGTACCTCTTTTGTACCCATGTTTCAATAGGAATTTGGACAATGTTTCATACCATTTCCTTGGTGCTTGATGGAGACCATATAAGGCTTTGTCAAGTTTGTACACCCTGTGAGGATAATCTAGATCTTTAAAGCCTGGTGGTTGAGAGACATACACCACTTTATGAATCTTTCCATATAAAAAGGCACATTTTACATCCATTTGGTAAACTATAAACTTCTTATATGAAGCATAGGCTAAGAACACTCTAATTGCCTCAATCCTTGCAACTGGTGCAAAGACTTCATTATAGTCTATGCCTTCCTCTTGTGTGTAGCCTTGTGCAATTAGTCTTGCTTTGTTTCTGATGATTATCCCCCTATCATCTAGCTTATTTTTGAATAACCATCTTGTGCAAATAGGATATTGGTCTTTAGGGAGATCAACTAGATTCCACACTTTCTGTTTCCTGAACTACTGAAGTTCTTCTTGTATTGCTTTAATCCAGTTGTTATCTTTCAAGGCTTCTGTTATGTTGGATGGAACTACTTGTGAAAGAAAGCAGGAGAACAAATAGATGTTTCCTGCTCCCCCTTGTTTTCTAGTAGTTCTGCTGTTGAGGTCACCTATCATGTTATCAATTGGGTGATACTTATGTGTTCTAACTGTTGGTACATCATTAACTTGTATGGATGAGTCTAGGTTTGTGATGTTGGTTGTGGGTAATGGGGTCGGTCATGATGGAGAGTCAACAAAATAGTCCATCTCATTTTCTAGTGCAGCTGAATGAGTTTCCGCAGGAATAGGTATGCCTTCTGGGGTTGTGGACATGCCTTTCGTAGCATGCAAATGATCAGTTGTATTCTCTGTAGCAGATATATCTATATGTGGCAATTGTCTGAGGTGGTTTGAGGTGATTTGGTCCTTGGGGGATTTCAGACCATCATCTGTGGAAGTAGAGACATCTACGGAAGTAGATGGTACTTTTGCTGATGTGCATGGTGTAAGATCATCCAAACCATCTTTTTTTGTTTGAACTGATGCCTCTGGATCATTGTCACTTTGGAACTCTAGAGGAACAATTCTGGGTGGATCAGTTGTCAATGGTACACCTATATTTGGAGGAACATAGGGGTAGGTAACATGTATCTGCAGCACCTGTCACATTAAGATAACCAGAGTTAAATGAGTTAGTTAATGCATCTATATCAAACAGCCAAGATGATCCTTTCATAGACTATGGAAATAAGGATTCATCAAAGGATACATTAGGAGTTTCTTCCGCTATGTTATCATGTGGAATATATACTCTATATGATTTAGATGTTGATGAATAACCAACAAAGAAACCATCATATGCTTTTTCAGCAAATTTTCCTAACTGTTCTTTTGTGTTTAATACAGATACATGACACCCAAAAGCTTTAAGATATCCTATAAAAGGTTTTCTTTTAAACAGTAGTTTATAGGGTATTTTATTATGTTTTTTGACTGTTTTGAACAGTGCATGCTGTGTTCACAGCTTCTGCCCAAAATGTTATTGGCAGCTGTGAGTCAGCTAGCATTGTTCTTGCAGCTTCAATTAGAGTTTTGTTTCTCCTCTCAGCAACTACATTCTGTTGTGGAGTTCTTTGTGCACTGAATTGTCTGGCTATGCCTTTGTCTCTGTAAAAAGTATCTAAAACATAGTTAACAAATTCAGTTCCATTATCACTTCTCAATATCTTGATTCTTAGATCAAGTTGATTTTCTATCTTAGTGATGAATTCCATTAAAGTTTTTGATGTTTCACTTTTATGTTTTAAGAAAAATACCCAAGTGAATCTAGTGAAATCATCAACAACCACCAAACAGTATTGCCTTTTGCCAATGCTTAACACATTGGTTGGACCAAAGAGGTCCATGTGTAGTAACTTCAGTGGTGTTGTGTTTGTGTTAATTGTTTTTAACTTATGTGGGACTTTATGTTGTTTTCCTTTATAGCATGATAAACAGTGATTAGAATAGTAAAATTCTTTCTTTGGAACATAAATGACTAAGTCATTTTTCACCAATTTATTCATGTTTTTCAAGTTTGAATGAGCCATCCTTCTATGCCACAGTTGTGCTTCATCTTCTGATGATTTAGAAATCAGGCATGTTTCTTTCCTTGTTAGTGTTGTGTTGTTCATGTCCAACACATAGGTGTTACCTTTTCTTGGTGCTTTAAGAAGGATCCAGTCTTCTGGAATTTTGAAACCTGGCTTAAGAATATAACAATCAGAGTTATCAAAGAAAGCAGTATAGTGTTGGTCACAGATTTAAGATACACTAAGTAAATTAAACTGTAAGTTTTCACAAAAATTAACTTTATCAAACTTTAAAACTCCATTTGTTACCATTCCTTCACCAGTGATTTTACCTCCCTTCTTATCCCCACCAAATGCTACATATGAAGCATTTTTATGTTTGAAATCCTGTAGGAGGGTATAGTTTCCTGTCATGTGTCTGGAACAGCCACTGTCAACATTTTATTGTCAGCCCTCCTTGGATGTTCCTGCAAACAGAATAAACTTAGTTAGACTTAGGAGCCCAAGCCTTGATGGTCTTGGGCTTGCCATTGTTATCTAATATAGTGACTTTCTCATGAATGAATCTTGAAGTTTCTAACATAGTTTTGATGTTATTTAATTCATTATGTGTTGTTTTGAGTGAGGATGTTTTTGGTGATAATGATGAGGTGTTTTCATCTTGTTTACTACTGCCTTTGTCAAAATCATCAAAGAAGTCATCATCTTCTTCAAGAGCTACCTTTTTGTGTGGTGCATTCCTTTGCACTTATTTTTTCCTTCTTAATTTTTAATTGCACCTCAGTAGTTGTTTTCTTTGTCTTAGTAATTTTATGTTTTTGTTGTTGTTTCTTTTGTGTTGCACCTCTAGGATTATCATCCTCAGAAGATTTTGACTCTGACTCATTGGACTCTGCATACTTTTTCTTAAGGATCTTTGTTTTGTTCTTCTTGTTGAAAAAGCATTCCTTGGTAGAATGGTTGTTTTTGTTGCATATTGCACAATATTTGTTGAAGGAACAATCTGAAGTCATGTGATTGTTCATATTACATATTGAGCAATAGCTGCTGAAGAAGCAATCTTCTGTACAGTGATTGTGCATGTCACACCATTTACAGTACTTTTCTTCAGCATCATTGTCTGATACAGCCTTAGCCTTTTTCTTAGTTGAAACCTTATGGTTCTTCAGTTCTTTGTCCAACTTTGCTGCTGATAATATCTTACCTCTTCCTGACATGATGTCAAAGGGTTCTTGTTTAGCCTGTAAGTATTTCTTCTGAGCTTTGTCTTTGCTTACTGATTGAGCAATTTCTTGCTTATTCCGTATTTCTGTGGATCTCATAGACTTCTTCCGCAGATGATCTGCTTCAAGGACTTTTCTTCTGAGGCTCTATTTGCTGGCTATTCCTTGTTAAGTTTATTGAATGCTTGTATGCCTTCATTTAGTTGCTCAATCCTTGTATGGATTGTCTTTAGCAGGCTTCTTTATTTTGGTGGATAGGGTAGTTTAAGTTCATTCAGTACCTTTGGGACTAAGTATTTAGTTAAAACAGTTTTACCCTTATACAAACCAGCATTATCAGACTTATCATCATCATGCAAGTCATCACAGTTATCATAATCAAATTCTGATTTACTTTGATTTAAGTGTTCAAATTCTGATAAATCAGATTCATATAATTCAATGTCATTAGTTACATTACTATTATTTTTATGTGTTGACTCACACATGTTACTTGACACAAAGTGATTAGATAAATTGTTGGTCATGGACTCGGGCAAAGAAGTATAGTTATCATTCACGGGTGGTGGAACTGCATGAAATCCTAATCCTGACTTGTTCTTTGACTCAATATGAGAGGTTAATAGTTTCTCATACTATTGTGATGACAATTGGAATTTCTGCAATTTCACCTCAGTAGATGCATGATCTGACATAGACTGGTTAAAGATGTAGTTAGATGCTCAACTTGCTTTTAGGTTGTAATTTTCAGATACAATTTTATCTAAATCCTTTTGTAAAGAATTAATTTGATTTGATAAAGTTTGTGTTCTCTAACATGAGATTCATTTATAAGCAGTGTTTCTTTTACTTTATCAGCCAATTGTTGAGCATGTGTTCTATATCTTTCTACTTCATCTATGCAAGTGGGAGAACACAACCTTTCTCTTACCTCAGCGGCCATTGCAGGAACTTTGTTTTCCATGTTCCATTAAAGCTTGATTCTCTGCAAGTACTTCCTTTTCATACATGCTCCAGTCACAAGTACCATCCTGCAAAATAATTAGACCAGTTTCTTTAGCATTAGTGATACTGTTTTATTGTGTTGTTGGTGGGATGCATTGGTTAATTGAGGTTGTGTAAAGTTTTTTGGACTAGGTTGTCTTGAGTCAGTTGACTGCTGTTGATTGTTGTTGCACTCCCTCGAAAAGTGTCCATATAAGTTGCATTTAAAGCATCTTACTTTGGTCTTGTCCACACCGATTTTTGTTAATCTTCCTCCCATGGACATTCCTTTGTTTCTTTTCATGTACATCTTTGCTCTATAGGCAATCATTGCCATTTGCCATTGCAGATCCATCTCTTCTACCTCATCAGGATGAAGTTCTTCTAGATCTTGTTGACAAAAGTGAGCAGGAGTCAAAGTACTTCCTAGATAAGCTTGAAAGCTTGAACTGAAGGCTGCAAAGTCAGCTTTCTATTCTTCAGACTCCAGAACCACAGTAATTGGTTCTGTTTGATTGTTATTCATTTTGGTTTTGGACTCATCAGCTTTTCCTTTAGTCTTTTTGTTCTGATTGCTGTGATTGCTTGATTTTGAAGACTCAGCATAGAAACTTGTCTCTTTTCATGTTCACTATCATCACAAGAGTTGTCTTCATCTTCATTGGGAGATGAATGCACTTCCAGTACTTTTCAATTCTTTGAATTGATAAGGAGCTACAGGTGCTTTCATACTTTTGTTTCTTGTCTTTTCATCCAGCTCCAATGCTTCTACCTTTACCACTAGAGTGTCTAGTCCTATTGCTTTTAAGTCAATAGTGTTCTTAAACATAGACACAGTTTGTGTCCATTTCTCAAGTAATGAATGAAGCATCTTTTTGTTCAGCTCTTCATTGTTGTACTCAAGCTCAAGTATGTTCATCTATGTAACAAGTTGCATGAATCTATGCAATTGTTGAGGAACTGACTCACCCGGAATATGATGGAATGTTTCATATTGTGCATGGAGAGTATCCTTTTTTATGCTTCTAATCTCGTCACTTCCTTTACACAAAGTGTGTAGGATTTTTCATAACGAGTTAGCTGTTTTATGTGATTCATACCTGATCAAGAGTTCTTCAGGCAAAGCCATAGTAAGCATACTATAGGCTTTGATGTCAATCTTGACTTTCTTAGCATCATCAGGTGATAAATTCTTTAGAACTATAGGTTGATTTTTATCCTTATATTCTGCACCTAAAGCAGGTGGAATATAAGGTCCTTCGGTAATTGAAGCCCATAGGTCTGAATCTACATAATTGACATGATTCCTGAACCTGATTTTCCATGTTTTAAAATCAGATTTGTTTTCCAATTTAGGAGGTTAATAAGCACCAACAACTGAATTACTCATGATAATTAATTTTTATTTAGAAAGCAACAATTTTGTTTTAGCAGTAATCGATTAAACAAATCAAAGCTGATAGATTCAATAAGCACCAAGCTCTGATACCACCTGTGAATCCAAGGATCGTTCAGGAACTATCAGGTTTGATTTGAACAAGTATTGATCGTGGAATTATCAACACTTGCTGTTTAAGAGATTATCAAACTAGAAATCAATCAAACAATAGAACAAACAGAATATAAGAATAATCAACCACGAGTGTTAACGAATGATGATCGTAATGCTTCTTGTTGCTATTGATGTATGATGTAAATGTGCTTATGTGCTTGATCGTATGTTGATCGTCTATCTACATCTGATCTTGATCTCATATTATATAGAGATCTTATTCTATTCTGTTTCTAATCCATTGCTAGTCTTTCGCTAACTTGTTGCTATAATTCAGCTAACTATAGTTATCTGAATCCTTGCCATATTTATCGGCATAGGAGTTCGAGATTTACAATGAAATAATACATATAATGTTGTGATGTAACGTGGAATATTCGCTTGAAATATATGTCTTCCATCGCCATTAATGTTGTTGTTCTGCCACATTGACTTGTTGACGTTCTGTCAGCGACTATTCACAGGAATTTCTTCCGTAGGAATTTCTTCTTCCGCAGGAACTTAGTCTTCCGCAGCAACACTTGATCTTCATTGCTTGTTCTTTCTATGATTGTGCTTCCGTAGGAGTTCTTGAACTGTTCTTCCATGACAATTTCTCATTCAGTAGCTTCACTTTGGTCTTTTGACTTGTTCAGATGGAATTGTTCTTCCGCAGGAGATCTACGGATGTTCACTTCAGTTGTATTCCTGAGAACATCTACGGAAGAACACTTGATTCATCCGCAGTTGTTTCTAACACTTGGTCAATTTTCCAAATTGACACAGTTTGATGTTCACTGCACACATTCACACATACATTATGAAATACATTATATCTATATTTATAACATATATAATGAGATGTAACATTATATTGTTCAATCATAATACAAATGTAATCAAAATCATTCATATCATATCATTCAAATAATAATTACAAAGTGTGATTACAGAGTTGATTGATCATCTAAACCTATACATGAGTTCTAAACCTAACACAATATCTACTCTTGAAATCTTTCAAAGCACTAATTTTTATAACAAATAACACTTAAATATTAGAAATTGAACAATATAAAACATAAATCCCTAATTTCATAGTGTAAAAAAAGTTTAGAAATTTTACCTTGAAGTCTTGATTTGGTGAAAGCAGAAAAATCAGATAAGCAACAGCAAGCAGCGCATGTCAGAAGATGGTGGTCGGTCGATGACAGTGGGATGGCCGATGGCGGACTGTGGGATGGTGATAGTGGGATGGTCAACAATGGGGAATTGGGGATTGGGGAGCCGGTTTTTTTAAGTTTTATGGGTATTTTGGGCTTGTTTAAGTTTTAGGTATTTTAGGCTTGTTTAAGTTATGTGGGTATTTTGGGCATGTTTAAGTTGTGTGGGAATTTGGCTTATTTAAATTTTGGGTTTGTTATTAGGTATTTTGGGTTAATTAGTTATTAATGTTTTTTTATAAAATGTATTGTTTTTTATAATATATTAGACTATTTTATATAAAATTTAAAACTTTTTATGAAGTGTTGAGTTTAAAAAAATTTAAGAGTAATGTAATATTTTCTTAGGGGTATCGTGAAACCGTAAAAAAAATTTGTACATAAAAAGTAATTTTTTTACGCTACCTGTAAAAATTTAAGGGGAAAGAGAGGCTACCTCTCGGCCTAAGGTATCTCCGCCACTGCCTCTTAAGAAGTTTTAATCGGGAAATAAAAGAAATGCTTCATGAGTAAAACGAATAATATTAGTTGGTACGAGTGAACGAATGTTAAAAATGGTATTAGAGCTAATCTTGTGCCATTAGGGATGGTAAGGAAATCTTATCATCGGTTATGATTCTCCATAGGTGTTTAGAAGGACACTTTAGGCAAAGGACATGTCCCTGTTTGAGATGGTGGGGCAAACTGCATCAAAGACAATGAGGTATAAAAGAGTGATTGTATCATTCAAGGTAAATCTTACATCGATAGTGAACGGTAGATATGTTGAGTTTAAAAGGAATTTTTTTCCTCAAATATCACAAATGCATTTTGAATTGATTGATTGTGGATGAGATGAGAGCTCCACGCTTGATGCTTGGGTGACAACCATCCTATGAAGGGAGACCTAGAAAGTTTTCACTCTAAGCAACAAAACACATTCTTGAGCTCCTCCCGGGGTAACGTAGTATGTATAAGGGGTCGGGTATTAGATGTTATAACTAACTTTCCCATCTAAAGACAAAGGTGGCATATTTTTGTTAAAAGCGTATAACTAACCATAATAACTTTTTATATGGTTATAATAAGTTCAAGTTTTATGAATACTATTTCTTGGCCTTGGATAATACAATCGAAGTTTTTACGATTCAATCAATACCAACGTACCACTCATTATTGCCTTATACTTAAGTGTTGGTTTCCGATATTAACTGAAAGTTAATTTCATGTAACCCAAACATGAGAGGGTTAAAATAATACTTTTGAAAATCGACTTTAATACATGATAGGGGTGTTCAAAGTTAGATATTAAAAAATTCAAATATTCGAATTTTGGATATCCGAAATTTTTGGATAGTTGAAATCACTATCCGTATCCAACATTTCAGATCGGATATGGATACCGATAATGATTCGGATATCTGAAATTCAATTTTTATATTTTAATTTTTTATTTCTTATATATATGCTATTATAAAAATAATGTAAAAAAACCAACTTGCATTACAAAAGTCCCAATATATACAAAAAGGTCCAAACCTAAAATAAGAAATATTTAACATTTATAAAAATAAAAAAAATATTATTTTGTTTTCGGATAATCGGATATCCGAATATCCAAAACTTTTCAAAATCACTATCTGAATTTGAATTTTTGGATATCCGAAATTCGGATATCCATATTTCCAGATATCTGAATTTTAAGATATTTCGGATTCTCGGATTCAGATATTTTTTAACAGCCCTAACATTATATGAAATATATGCAGATTATTTGATTATATTGATGCTAAAACTAGGAAATTCCCCAATATAAGAATATGAAAGGTTCAAATAAAAAAAGAGCTATAAAATTAAAAAGTATAAAAAGTAATCTCAACCATCCATCTCGTTAATTAATGGTTGAGATCAAAATAGAAGAAAAAATTTGTTAGAGAGATATTTCAAAAATAGTTATTTTTATTGACTTTTTGCTAGTTCCCCCATTATTTTTAAACAATCATGACTTTTATGTACGATATTATTTTTTTATAAAAGTTACACCGTAAAACGAGCGCTTTTTTATTTTCAAAATAAGTACAATATCGTTATATAAAATGATAATAAATATTTTTATGTTTTTAAGTTAATATCTCTTCATTATGTCTTTTAATGCAGTTTATTATCTATTTTTGTTAGGTTATTGTGTTTTTCTAAATACGATTGTATTTTTCTAAAATGATAAATATGATTGTATTTTTCTAAAATGATAATTTTAAAAAAATAAATGTTGAATAACATTGTTGTGTATCTCTAATACATGAAACACAATAATAAATTAATCTAATACATTAAAACAATGCCAAAATAACATAATGCCTTATTATGTTTTGTGATCGTCATTGTGTTATCTCTATGAGTTTTGAAAAATGTATTAGTGAAATAAATTATTGTGTATTTCTAATTATAAATATAATGATAGATTACAACAATTTATATAATGTATAAAAAATATTGATAAATTTTTAACACTATAGGTTTTGATAAATACATTAGTGAAAGTATATCATTGTACACTTCTAATTGTAGCACAATTATAGATAACAAGTTTATACAATCTATAGAAACAATAGTAAAAATGACATAAAATGATATAAAATATAAAACATATAATTAATGCATATAACAAATGATGTAAAATATATGACACATTTAACTGATATTTGATACAATGAACATATATGACATAATGAGTTCATGTATTTGACAAAATGATCAAAATTCACTACTCGTTAAAATAATAAAAATACACGTGTTAAGCCCATAATATTTTTTAGACTTTTTAGATTAACTACTATTTTTACTGTAACCCTACCCTATAAAATTTCTTGTAGTAGTAAATATGTACCGAAATCAAACTGACAAGGAAAACCTATCTAATTTGCGGACGTAGTTTGATCACTTCGATTGAGTGCAACGTAAACTCATGTGGTGACATGTATTTCGTAGAGCAACATCACTAAACATCGATTCTTCTATTTGTTTTTGTTTGAAACTTTATCCATTGACTAGAACTATCGAATATTGGCGTTGGTAGGCAGTTGACAGGGGCAGCCCATTAGCTTGTAAAAACAAGCTAGGGCTTTAGACCCACTTATGATAACAGGCCACCAAACTTAAGCCCAAAAAAAATAAAAAATTTAACCTACCGCCTGCAATCTGCCATTTTCATACCTTTCGACCTTTTGCATTTCAGTTCATAGTTTCACACACACACAAGGAGTCAAGGAATTAATTACCTAATTCATGATTGGGGGTTGGGGCGGGGGAGTTGGAAACGAACGGTCGAAGTTTCGAACGAACAAAAGCGGAAGCCCAGAAGGTTAAGACTTAAGATCACGCGATGAGTTCGGAGTTCCCCAACGGTTTGAGTGTTCGACCTTCGACGAATCACGAATCGATTTCATCTCCGGTGCGACGGATTTCATGAATTCATCTACACGACGATTTATTTGATTTAATCTGCTCGATTTCATGAATTGATTTCATCCTTTGGCTGCTACCGACTACCATACTCGATTTCACCTTAAATTCTTGTGCTTTAGTTCACTTAGTGCTACTAGGCTGCTCGATTTCATCTCAAATAAGGTAAGTGTGCCTCTAATTTTTTACTTTCATTTGGCTTGCCTAATTGCCTGCTCGATTTTGAACTTTGTTTCTACTTATTTGATTTGCAAATTGCTAATTATTGTTTATTAGAATATAGAATCATTGTATCACTTGGGATTTGCTTGAAATATTTGATTTGAGATTTGGGAAATGCTTTAGTTCGCCTTATTTAGTTTGTAAATTGGTTTTGAGTTTGATTTAGGAGTTGCTTTGGTGGTTTAGTTCATCTAGTCATCTAGATTTGATTAAACAAAAACATATCAAAACGAATTAGAAAACATGAATCAGGTTGGACCAAAAAGAAAAAAAGAAAAGAACAAGGCCGGATAAAGGAGGAGGATTTTTATATTAATGTTTAAAAAGGCCTCAAATTTCAGTTTCGCTTTAGGCCTCCGAGACGCCCTGACAGTTTAACTGCCAAGGTAATATCACTAAGTCTTTAACTAGTACCTTATTTTGGTCAAAAAAGGCAACCCTAAATATAGTAATGGTACTTATGCGATTAAACTATTGAAAATTTGAAATGCTTTGGAATTTAAAGATTACATAATGTTTTCATCAATGAGATATAATTCGGATATATTAATTGGAATCTTTAAGGGTGGTGGGGGCGCATACGCCGCGGGCACACGGCGGGGGTCGACGCCGCAAGGCAATACCGCCGCCGGTCCCCTACGGCGTGAGAAACCATCGCCGCTTTACATGGCGTCGCCATGCCACACCGCCAAAACACCCCCACATTTGCCCGTTTAATGGTTACTTTTTTGACCGTTGGCCCCACCCCACCCCAACGGCTATATGTCAAAAAAAAATTCACTATAAATACAACCTAAACTCTCAAAATATACACATAAATTCAAAAATATCTCATCTACTCTACTCACTAACAATTTTTAAAACAACCTCCTGTGATATTTATTATGTTTTCTCTTCATTCTCTTCGGATTGTTCCGATTATGACGGGTTGGAATTTTTAAGTCTTCTTGCCAAACACGTCGACGAAAGAGAAGGTTCGAGAAAAAAGATTTTGAAACGTGATTGTGTTGGGGCTAATAACGTTCTTATGAACGATTATTTTGTGGAGAACCCAAAATACACAGACGAGATGTTTAGAAATAGGTTTCTTGTTGAAGATATACGGAATAACTTTCCATGGTTACGAGCAGGGTTCGATGGGCGGTGGAAAGAAAGTTTCACGACAATTCAAAAGGTCACTTCCATAATACGTCAACTCGCAACGGGTAATTCACTCGGCACATACAACGAATACTTAGCTATGTCTGCTAGGACTTCTTGTGAATGTCTTGAATATTTTTGCAATGATACTATTGAATTATACGGTGGTGAATATTTACAAATGCCTACTAGTCATGACATTGTATTATTGTACGTTGCATATCAATATAGACATGGCCTTCCGGGCAGGCTCGGTAGTATTGATTGCACTCATTGGGAATGGCCATGATGGTCCTACGGTGATTCTCGAAGCCGTGGCATCACAAGAATTATGGATTTGCCATGCTTATTTTGATGTAGCCGGTTCTAAAAACAACATTAATGTTCTCAATCAATCACCAATCTTCACGCGAGAATTGAATGTAACTGCCCCGATATGTCTGTTTGCTGTTAACGAACATCGATATAAACATGGTTACTATCTAGCCGACGGTATATATCCTTCCCGGTCAACTTTTGTGAAGTCATACTCTTATCCAATTGAATACAAAGAAAAGAAATTTAAAAAAGTGCAAGAGTCCGCAAGAAAAGACATCAAGCGAGCTTTCGGTGTTTTAAAAGCACGACGGCAAATAATTGCTCGACCGGCTAGAGCGATGAAGGTAGAGAGCATGAGATGTCAAATGTACGTATGCATTATACTTCATAATATGATTATAAAGAATGAGGGCAATGCTATTTCTCCTGTGCATATTCGAGATCCACCGACGATTCCAGTGAGAACAAAAATACAATTTTGGAGTTGCGCAATGATAACACACTGCAGGACTGTTGAAGTGAGGTCAACGCAACAGTTTCATAATGTTTGGAGAGTGCTAGAACACTTAACAGATCAAATAGGGAACCAGTCTTATGATGAAACAAAGAACACAAGTAAAGAACAAGCACAAAAACAAGATAATATATTGTTTTCAAGAATATTGTATATTGCTCTCAAATTCTTACAAATGTAACAAAGCTTATCTAATGATACAAGTACTTGAGATACTTTATACTACATCCTACAGCTAGCCATACTTTGAAGGCCAGCTGGAAACACTAATCTAGACAACAAGATCAATATAGAGTCAAAAGACATATTGTCTTTTGACTAGTGATTATGACATACCATAACTCACACCCTAATATATTACAAAAATGATAAAATTACAAGAGTAAAAAGTTACAGACAAAAAACCTAAATCTACAGTTTGACAAAAGTAAAGACTTTTTATCAACTCATATAAGTTGGTGAGTCTTCAGAAGTTTGTTCAGAAAAAATGATTCAGAAAAAACACGTCTTCTCTGTATTCGGAAGAAATCAGTTTTTGGCTTCGGAAGACTTTGTCTTTGAAGCTTCGGAAGACTTCATCTTTGGCTTCGGAAGATTTGGTCTTTTGGCTTCAGAATATTTGATACTTAGTATAATTTATTGAGTTATATCAAATATTCTAAAGTAACTTCATTGTACTTCACATGTGCATGTTAAGAGCTCTTTGGTTGCATTAACCTCTAAGTGTGATCCTTACACACATATTTTAGACTTAGATTCGATCTCGTGAAACACGTTGCAGATAATGTGAATATCACGGTTTTGGAAGACGAAGAATAATTTGTTTTACTATTGTTGTTATTTTTCTTGTATTTTTTTTAATTTTAAACTATTTTTTTTATTTTAATGTAATTTTTAATTTTAATAAAGCATTTAAAATAAAATAAAATGATGTGTTGTGAGTGCCGCCCCTAAATTGATGTGATGTGGTGTGATGTGACATGTTTTAATTGGTGGATGTGGGATGCGTGGTGCGTGTATTACGGGCACCCCACCACCCTAAGACTCAAACAATTGAACAAAACAAAGTCAAACACGTTTCCTGAATCCTACGTAACAGCGTTCACATTAGTTTCTCAGCTAAATAATTTTTTTCTATTGTTAAATGAATAATTTATAGTTAAATTATTTTTTTATAATCAAGCTTGTTTTTAGAATCCAAACCTCTTTTATACATGTGTAAACGAAACATTTTATAAACCAACTTTCACCTCCTTTAGTTAGATTCAGATATTATATACATTTATTTAACAAAATCTAATATTTATATTTAATCAAACATATATACACATGAAAAAACTATTAAACATATAATCAAATGTATATATATTAAAAAAAAAACGAACTCAATGTAGGAGTAAAAATTTTTAACAGTTCTGTTAATCACGTAGTCATATTGTTACCATAGCAACATATATCAAGCAAAGTTGTCACCTACACGACTAAGGATGGGTTGCGAAGGTCACATGCTAATCAAAATCGATCACTCGTTTTCTAGTAAATTAAAATCAACATATTACAGTGTGTATTAAAGTCAAACATTGATGCATCAAGAAATTGTCAAACGTTGTGTTTCACCTGATATGAAACAACATTTGCTGACAAATTTTTCACTAAATTGATTTCGTTGGAAAAACTGTCCTATTTAGACCAAATAGAGACAAATTTATATATATTCTAAGGCTTGTTAATTGTGATTAGTTATAGCACAATTATCATGAAATGAACTACTATTGAGTGAAATTATTTGTGACCGGTATTAAGTTTATAAACAGGAAGGCATACACGATGTAAAGCTAGAGAAACGGACCAGAAATAGTCATGGGCATCGTTCAACTCCCATCAGTCGTCGGTCAATGCTGGACCACATACACACCATCTTTTCAAGCGTTGAACAAGCGTGGTACAGCAGGTTGAATGCACTTGGGGGCCGGTCAATGCTAGGATCAAGGGAAGTCGGTTTTAAGGATCTTTAAAAGCAAAGACGGCTAGGGTGTTAAAAAAAATCGTTTTCCTGCCTTTGGCTACGATGTAGGGGCTCTCTAGAGGCTCGGAACACCTAGAAACTCCATCCTAATCTTAATCTTCTACAGAAACATCTGGGTACAAGATTGAATTGCAGTTGAGAGCAACAGGATGAGGTTTGGAAAGAGTATGGACAACACTCGTTCTTATTATTGTGATTGGCCTCCAAAATTATTGAAGGATCTCTCACCATTATGCTTTCCTTCCATCAACACTCTATGTATAGATAACACCTCGTATCACAACGGGGATTTTATTTTGCTTAATTGTATTCTTTAATTTTGATTGATATTTATATTCGATACTTTGATATTATTTTAAGTTAAGACATATCAAGTTAAGTGGTAACACAACTTTATTTATTGATATTATATTTTAACATATAAATAGTTGTAAGAATTAATTAACATGTGAATGTCAATAGGTATATATGTGTGTTTGATTTCATGTCAATTCCATAAACAATTTATCAAATGTCACCCCGAGCGTACCCAGCACACCCAAGTTACTTTAGTTAAGAAACAGATATTTGGTGTGTCTTATATGGATTATAGTCTAGGTTAGTTGTCACACCCCACTTTAGACGGGGTTTAAACGACCGATTGGCGCCAATTACTCGGAAGCTTAATACTTTATAATAAAACATTGGTACATATAAAAGTTAACTTGAACTACCAAAGAAAATACACCATACAAATACTTGTTCTAAATTAAAGCAAAAAGTTAACTTGAACTACCAAAGAAAATACACCATACAAATACTTGTTCTAAATTAAAGCAAAAGTCTTCACATTCCTACTTCTTGATTCTTCCAATATGAACCTTTCTTCAATTAAAGAAGACCTGAGACACATGCTCTTAAAACGTATGTCAGCGAAAGTCGTTGAATTCATGTAACCGACTCATTAATCAAACATAAAAAAAAATATCTTGAGCATTGGCAATTATTTCAACAATTAACAACAACTTTCTACCTACTGTGCTCTGTCATGTCACAGGTCTTTGGTTTTAAATATATATATATATATATATATATATATATATATATATATATATATAACCTGCCAGTTTTACATATGTCAAACATAACACTATATAAATTGAACTAAAGAATGCTTATGTAGTCAAATTAACATTGTTATCATTAGTTAAGTTTACAATTTTATAACAATACCTAAAAACAATTCTGAACTTTTGTTTTTCGTGTTTGCAATCTAACCTTGTGTTCTTAAGCTTCTCGTTTATTTCTATCTTCTTTTTATAATTTACATTGATTTTAAATCAAACATGTGTAATTTTCTTTTATGAACAAACAAAAAGTGTAATACTGACTATGTGCTCCTCACAGATATAACGCCCTACTTCCTAGAACCTAGAATATTTAGGTTTTTGCATGACTTAACTATAGTAATCAAAATAGTATCTTTGTCCGGGTGATAGTGCGCTTAATGTTATATTTATTTGTTTGATTTTGTTTAGCACTGTTTGCTCTAAATATTAAAATTCTAAAAATGTTTATATCTTTACTTTTTATTTTAATCTGTTTGCCTTTTTACCTCATGTATTATGTTTTGTGGGTGCAGATTCCTTTCTTTGCAGGCATTTTAGAATCTCAGAGTATTTTGATCTCACCATGGATAGTGTTGGTTATTCATATCCATATTGCGAGAGCCAATTGCACTCAAATCAAGTGTCCGAAATTCTTCCAAGCATGGAAATGGTATTCGAGGAGCAAGAATAGTAAATGAGTTGGTCATGGGTATGATCTAATAGAATATGAAGACTCGTATTCATCTTATATGTATAATGTACCACTCGCGGCCTACCATCATGAATATTTTTTAGTTAGACAGGGGTAACTACTATAGAGAAGATTCATATGTTAACATGTATGAACCTTAGGTAGCAGATTTCTCAAGTTATCGGGAGTATGATGATTACTACTGTGGATGTTTACAATCAGAATATGAGAATGGTCATTTGTTTGATCTTTTTTTCTCAAAATCAACAAGGACAAGGTCAACAAGCTTACCAACTGATGGATAGTGTAGTGGCTCAATTCCTTGAGGAAATTAAGAAAATGAATCAAAGGTTAGAGATTAACCAAGAATATCTAGCATCACTTGTAAACCAACTTAGCGAGCTGAAGAAGGATATGGTAGACAAAATGATACATGTTAAAGAGTTGTTTCAATATATGGTTCTTTTTTTTAGGTTGCAGAGCACGTTAACTCTAGAGAATAATGCTACATTATATACTGTTACTTACGAAGAACTAATGTTGCACCGCTGATGGCTGAAGCATTAATAGATGAAGACGTTATGTGTCTTTAAAAGCGTGAAGTTGGATGTGTAAAGCTAATTGAAGATACATTACCTCTTAAGAAGCCATCGACTGAAATAATCCAATGTAGTCTTGACAATCCTTCCATATTCAGTATTTCATCCAACAAAGTACGGATGGAGGTCTGAGATTAAAGATTAATTATGAAATGCATTCGTAATTATTTAACTAATTTGCTGACCATATGCAAGAGAATGTGGACCGGGGCATACTTGGGGAACTCGATAGGAAAGTGTTCAAGTCGACCACCATAACACATATCAAGTTTGAAGTGTGATCTGCCTGACTACCTAAAACTTATCGTTATTCGGGAGGCAATTTGAATAACTTTATGGATGTGTTTATTAGAAACGCTTATGCGATTACACTTGTCTACTCAGGCCTGCCTAGGGATTTAAAAGACATGTTGCATATGCTCAATGCAACATTGATTATTATGAAAATGATTTTTAAAATTTTATTTTCATATTTTCCTTTATTTTTTAGTTAATTATTTTTAAACTTAAAAGTTTGCATTGAGGACAATGTAATGCTTGAGGTTTGGAAGGAAGGATTACATTCTTGGTTTTCAAAATACATAGTTAAAAGTAAAATTAAGCTTTTAAAAAAAGTGCAAAAATTTTGTAAAATTTTAAGCTAACCGCAACGTGAAAATTTTTTTAAAACATTATTTTTCTTGAGTTTTGCATATATTTGAGAAATGACTTCGTAGATCGTCACCACAAATGTGAATCTTGCCATAATGAGGTCATCAAGTAATCTTCTTACCTTTTATCATTTGCATTTTCGAACTTGTTTAATGTAGATCATATGTATTGTATTTAGTTAGGCAAATAAACCAGTCATTGGGTAGGGTGAAACTCTTTTTTCGTTCCTTGATTGTGTTTAAAGAAAATGAAAATCAATAGGAAAATGAAATTGTTGTGTAAAATTACATGAGGTTTAAAGTTAACACAGGTAAATTTATTTTTGTTTTTGTATTGTAGTATCGATTGCTTTGATTTTCCCTAAATAACTGTTTGCTTATATGTAAAAAATTACATTATTTTACTTTTGTAAGTACTTTTACACTTTTAGTTTAGTATTCCTGCATAGAGAACCTTGTCCCAACAAAAATAGGTTAAGAGTTGAATCATTTTGTTACAAAACTTGTATCTTGAGTGAAATTCCAATGGATTATGGGAGAAATATGAAATATCTATAATAGGAGTTCATCAAATTGTAACCCTATAAATCTACATAAAACGACTCACGTATATTGTCTAAAAATAAATTAATTAAGAGAAAGATAAAGGAAACAGGAAAAAGAAAAGGAAAGGAAAAATATAATAAAGTGATATCATATTGTTGATGCACTAAAGTTGGGTACGAAATTAACCACTTGTTTTTGGCATATAGAAACCTAAATAAACCTTGAGGTTGGAAGGGTTTTATTTATGGTAATGTGTACTGTAAGATTGTTAAATGAACATGTAAGATTTAGAGTATAAATAGATGAGAAGATTAAAATGTTAACTAAATACTTGTATCTTAAGTCCCTCAAATATTTAATATTTACTAATGGGTAAATTCTTGACCACAAGCCATGAAAGAAGAAACTAGAAAGATATTATAGACATTTGAAGATCTGCTAGGCATAAATATATGCATGCTATCTAGCATACATTTGCGTTATCATGTATTCATCAACGATTGAGACAGACTGAACTCCTTCATCGTTCTCTCCAGTAAAAAAAGCAGGTTGTTTGGGTTGAGGCAACACACCCTCACTCACTAACATCAGAACCACTGATAGCATAGCAGGCCTATCTTCTGCATGATGTTGTACACATAACAGTGCAACATGTATTGATCTTAATACTTCAGAGATGACATATGAGGCATGTAATGATTCACTCATTAATTCAATGGACCTGCCTTCTTTAAATAGTCTCCATGCCTACATCAAACCAAAACCCATATTTAATAAATCAATAGTTATTGGTTAAAATATTAGGATTTAGTCTTACAGCTAACTTACATGTCCAAGAAGGTTATCACTGTGGTCACTATGAGAGAACTCTTTATTTTTTATACCACTAATTATCTCCAACACCAGAACACCAAAACTAAATACATCAGATTTTACAGAGAAACGACCATGTACTGCGTATTCCGGAGAAATGTAACCACTACAACAAAATAAACGTACGCATTAGTATTACAGTTCTCTTTTAGTCTCATATATCTTCATCTTCTTTTGCGATAAAATGTTAAAGTTAAGGAGTCTTCTTACTATGTTCCAACTACTTTCTTTGTCTTAGTAGTAGTATCATGCCCTACAAACCTTCTAGCAAGGCCAAAGTCAGATATTTTTGGATTCATGTCACCGTCTAGCAATATATTACCTGCCTTTAAATCTCTATGGATAATTTGAAGGCGGGAATCTTGATGTAGATAAAGAATACCTCGAGCCATACCATGTATTATTTTAAATCTTTGAGGCCAGTCAAGCATTAAACTCCTGGATTCATCTGCCAAATGGTGAATATTATCATTTTAGGCATGTATTCATAAATTTAAAAGTAAGATACTTTGTGTAATCATAGAGAGTGAGTCAAACCGAAGAGAAAAAAGTCCAAGCTTTTATTAGGCATGTATTCATAGATCAAAATCAGTTCGTTTTTTTGAATGCAAAATCCAAGAAGCTTCACGAGATTCCGATGCTGAAGTTTTGCAATACAAATGACTTCATTCTTAAACTCATCGAGCCCTTGCTGGGATGTTTCTGAGAGCCGCTTCACAGCTATTTCTCTTCCATCTTCTAACACACCCTAAAAGATTAGATGTAGGGTAAAGAAAGGGATTGTGATATAACATTTCCAACTCATGATAGTGATAAGCAATGCATTTTATTTAAGAAGCACAAAAGATTACCTTGTAAACAGGACCAAAGCCGCCTTCTCCAATCTTATTCGCGACACTAAAGTTGTTCGTCGCTTTGGCCAATTCAAATAGACTAAAAAAATGTAAATCACCAAGATGTTCCATTTGCATATTTGTATTCTTTTCATCAAGCAAATACTTTTTGGCTACAAGATGATATGTTTGATTGCTTGTCGCATTAAATTATGTATCTTATAAACATGCAAAACTATCAATATATAGTTAATTGTTCCTTTGTGTTACCTCGTCCTCTCATGTGAGCCCTTTTCGTTATCTTTCTACAGGCATACGCCACTATAAAGATCAGTGGCAGAGCTGATAAAGTTAAAAGCAACATTATAAGAATCCTTCTCTTCCTGTGAAAATTAAACTGGGAATCCACAAGACCTTTCATTAAGAAATACAAATGGTTTAGCAAATAAGCATATAAGCTAAAAGAATAAAAATAATCCAAAGTTAGAAAAAAAAATGTGTACCTACTAACTCGATGGCATTCATTTTTATGTAAATATCTTGAATTACATCATACTCTCTGGTGTCCATAAGTTCATCAAACCATAGCAAACATCCACTTCCTCCGTCCCTAATATCTAAACTTGAATAAGCTGTACAAGAGCAATTTCTTTTGCAGGTCATCTCACATTCTCTAAGAGTCATGCTCACATTATACCACGACCTTCGGGTATCTGGTACCTTCACTCCTGCAATTTTCCAAAACCCATCCCCATTCCCACAATTCAAAGGCGTTTTGCGTATGCACCCACTTACCCAATCAGACGCCTTCCATTCCTCTGGATTTCTTGGTTCAAAACCTTCCATACAAGTACAAGGTGGATGCTTATTAATGTTACAAATTCCATAAGGACCACATAGCGAATAACGTTCGCAAGTATCTGCAAAAGAGTCCGTATACACAATCCAATCTTTGATTCGCTCAACCCACTGCAAAATCCTTGTCTTGCCATCCCATGTCAAAACTACCCTCTGAACAACTGAACTTTTAAGTGCATATCTATGAAAGATTTCCTTCTCATTAACGACAAACTCCGTGGTGTAAATCCCATTTTCTTTTTCAATAGGAAAACCACTAAAGCCGAGACCATTCCATGGTCCAAGTCTATATAGTAAAACCTTACCCCGCCACCCAAAATGTTGCGGATATCCATTTGTGTCGACTATATTACTATACTCACCTACAGCAGGATCATCAGGACTCTTCCAAGATACCATAGACCTTTGCAACCCTGTTACCAAATCCTTCCCGAATTTCATTCCAGGTAGAAATGTGTCGCCAGGATAATCAAAACTTTGCCAAATCATTTTATTTTCATTCCACACAACAAGATTTCCAGTATCTAGAAGCTGCAGCACCACCAACGTATTATTACTCCCCAAAGACATCAACGAATTGGACGACCAGACCATCAGGTTGATGCCACTGGAAACCACGAGGTTTCCGTTTCTGCTTAGTTTGAGCATACCTGATCTATCTTTAATTGGTGTCTCCCTGTTAGCAACCCATACAGCAGTACCATATGATATCTTTTTGTACCATATCCCCAAGTATCGGTTCTTCGACTTCCCGGGGCTGAAAAAGCCCATTTCAAACATTTCTCCTTGAGAAACAAGGGTGTCACCATCTTTGATTTCTTTAGTTGCAGACATGGTGTCTGTTGCAGTGCAAATTGTAAGCAGCAATATGAAAGAAATGAAGAAGAATATATGTGTGCACTGATCCTCCATTGATCAATACATGTGTTGACTGGTATCAATTGCAGCAATATTAAAGCAGTCTGTTGATGATCAACAGGAGTTATATTGCTGACAATTATTGTAAATCCGCCAACCAGTAGATTTAAATGCTTCATAACCACAAATAGGTATATATTTCCCACAACTTTTGACTACTTGCGAGCTCGATCTATTCATTTAATTTATACAATATTTTAAATCAATACTTTACATCAATAGGTCTATGCATACGTAGTAGTTTATTTTGATTGAATTATTTTTTTTACACTAAAAGAAAAGGATTTTGGTGATAAACTAAAATAAGCTATAATAGACTAATAATATTAAATATATAATTATTATTTCTTAGGATAAGTTAGATGTTGTAATCAAATAAATTAGATGTTGTAATCAAATAATATAAAACTCTGATTCGATTGATTATCAAGATCAATAAGATAAGAGTTCATGGAAATCAATGGAATAACATGAATGAAATCAATTACACTGGCATCTGTTAGCTCTATTATATTAGAAAACAAAAGATACTAACCGACGGCTTCAGTCCTTGGACTTTCAGAACTATAGCAATAGTCCTTCTACTTTTGACTTTAACTTTATTTCATCACATATAACATTAGAGATGCATAACAAATGTTACAAGTTAATCTCTAATTTTTAAATTATCATACACCACTGTAACATGTGTTCAATTACTACATTCGAAATGTATAACGAAGTCTTTATTTTCTAAATTTCTAGAGCTTTGGCTAGCGCCTCCATCGCCTCACGCATGAGGAGTGAGCTTTTTAAAACAAAGTAGATCGATAAGCATGGGTCATTATTCTAATAGGGTGTAGGCACGACCGTGCTCCTCATCGGGAGCTGGTTAAACCAAAACTCGCGTCGAATTGCTGCTGAGATTGTCTCTCTATGGTGTAATCAAATTATGAATAAATTTAATAAAAAAACAATATATTGAAATCTATTGAATTAAGTAAACTATTCAATATTTATACAAATAAGTTTTCAACATTATTTGGATTGATTAAAAACATGAATTAGTAAAAATATTAAACAAATATACTTCTAAAATTTCATGTGATGATCTAGGGAGGGAGGAGAGAAAGATATACAGCTATTTAATAGAAACTCACAAGTTATTACCCGTGCTTCTCGCTGGTCTATTTTGAATAGAACTTATATGAAAAACATAGATGAAAATAAAAATGTTGTAAGAGTATTTTTGTAATTTATGAGAAAATCACTATGTTGTAAAGAAAGCGTTGAGAAATACAAAAACTAATTAAAAGGTGTTTTATGTGTGAAGCATTGAGAAATACAAAAGCTAATTAAAAGGTGTTGGATATGTATGTGTGAACCTTACAAGCGTTTAAATAGCTTGATATCATATTTATATCAAAAAGTAAAACTAACTAAGCATGTAGCAACTTTATATATAAATATATATCAAAGTTATAAAATACAAATATTTTACCCGCATCGGTTGAGTAAAACTAAAAAAGATACATGGATAAAAATAAGTCACAAATGTATATTGAGAATTTTATGAAATATTATATTTAATTAGAAGTTATAAGAGAAAAACAAAATATCTTAAAAGTTATGTATAATATAAGATCAGTAAAAATTAAAAATAAATAAATATTTAATGAGATCCATAATATAGTTGGCTTGAACTTGGGCAAAGAGTTTGGTGTTAGTGTCCTTCACCATCGAGCCAATGTTGGTTTTCTTTTTACCGATTTGGCTTATTGTGTATGTCACACCCCACCGAATGGGCGCAATTAATTGTACTAGCGGATGCAAATAGCAGCATATTAACTATTCCTAAATTCTCAATTTACAAAACCGTTTATGATACCTACTAGGTACATTTCTATAATCCAGGTACAACTTCACATAAAAAAACAAGATTTTGGGTTACAATCTATAACCATATACAAGTCAAATCATGTCTAAGCCGAACTTCAACTTTCCAAACTCGCTTAGACAATTAACAACCTCCTAAGCCTTCTCTAGTCAAGCACTCCTAAGATTCTGCTCCAACAATATGTTTCCTCTAACACAAGCTAAAATACGTCAACAAATATTTTTGGTGAGTTGCGGCCGATGACTTCAAATCAAGTTACCAACAAGACAAGTAAGTTGTATGTAACAAATCACGTCTTAGTAAACCAAGCTTACAAATCAATTGACAATGTGTTTATGTCAAATATATGCCTCATTGTGTATGAAGTTATATGATAAGGGTTGGTTAACAACACTCTTGCCAACTAAACCCCAAAGCATAATAATCGTGGTTTAACAACAACAATTAGTAGTAGAAAAAAGATGCGAGGCACCCTTATTTTGATCTGATCCGTCTAAACACATACATGTCCCGAGGTGCACTCAAAACATAATAATCGTGGTTTAGCACTCAAAACAATTTTATCAATCCAGATCAATTTCAAGCTCGATTACAACCCTAAAACAATTTAACAAAATAGAGGATCACATAATCATCTATAGGTCAATAGAAGTGCAAGACTTGCTTAGCTTCAACCAATCCAAATTCAATTAATGCAATGAACAAGTTTGTAACCCTAGTCTAATCATCCAACATAATTTATTGTATAACCTAACTATGTGAACTTAGACACCTAGTGCTTCAAATCTAATCGGGTTTAAGCTTCAACTTATCAGTATTTATAATAACTGATCGTGACAAGGCCATTTCTATATATGAAAGTCCTTGATATCAAGAGATCTTGTGATTGGACTTACACATCATAACATAGCTTTAAAACTAAACTTTCATTAGAATATACATGTGGAACATAAATCATTACATAAACATTTGTATTTAACATAACAAGGGTGTCTTTAACCGGAATACTAACTATTAAACCAGGATGCTAGTCTTGAACTATGTTAGGTAACCTCTCAATGCATTCCAATCTATCATCTTTATCAACACAGACTATTAAACTAATATGCATATAAAAGTTACGCTGTTGAGTGAGTTCTAGTTTTTAATTTTAGCAAAAGAAATCTTTTAATATATTATAATTATCATAGTATTTTTTTAGCAAAAGTACATAACTGTGAAGAAGTTATGCTATCATTGTAAGCTTGGTTATGTCTATTAGGTTACATTTATATCTTCTTATTATCAGTACTTTGTTTATACTTTAGCTTTAATTTTTATAGTGTCTTTACTTTAGCTATGCTTTAGCTTTTACTATAACTTGACCTTTCACAACTGTTCATATTGACATCAACCACTACATCATGACATACTATCACATAATATGATTAAAGTATGACATAACATAACATGTAACACCCTGAATTTTTAGTAAAAAGAAAACGAAAAGAAAAGTATCTAAAAGGAAAAAAATATGGATACAAGTTGAAGGGGGCAAAGTGTACAAAGTACCAAACTTCAATATTTTAATAATAAAAGAAGCATGG
Source organism: Flaveria sonorensis (assembly GCA_025506505.1). Lineage (NCBI taxonomy): Eukaryota > Viridiplantae > Streptophyta > Magnoliopsida > Asterales > Asteraceae > Flaveria > Flaveria sonorensis. The sequence continues at coordinate 44,007,880 of CM046430.1, read as the reverse complement.
TCGCTCCTTTAAAAGGAGATCTGCTTTTTGGCTCTCGGCCAAAGCAGAAAGAGGAAGAAGGATTCGGTTTGTGAGAAGAAGAAGGGAGAAGAAGCTGCAAAAAGGTTAGTTCTTGAGTTTATGTTCGGTTTAAACTTAGTTTGCAGCTTGTAACCGAAGTTCTCGGTGTTTAGAGGTCGGGTTAGGGATTCTTGAAGCTGAATTTGCAAGAGGCAGTGTGTTGCTCGAGGATTTGCAACAGGTGAGTTCTAGAACCCCTCTTTTACTGGTTTTTGAAGTTTTGGGGCTGTTGTGCATACCGAAAAAACATTTTTTTAAACTGTTACCCGAATGTTATGCTTGTTGTGATTCGTTGGTGTTGTTTTGTTGGATGTTTTAGAGGTAGCTTTTGGGTTAGAAATGTTGTTAGCGGGTTCTTAGGTGCCTTAGTGTGTTAGATCTGTGTTTTGGGTAGTGTTAGAATGATTATCGGGTGTTTTTGGGTAGTTTGGAAATGTTTCAGAATGATCCCATGCGCCCAACTGATTGTATGCTAAGTGTCCTCATGCGCCCAAGGTGGTGCGCCCAAATAGTGCTGATGCGCCCAGTTCATGCGCCCAAATAGTAGCCATGCGCCCAGAAAACTGTCCAGGTGACTAAGTGCTGGTCATGCGCCTAAGTGACCTCATGCGCCCAAGGTCATGCGCCTAAATAGTGGACATGCGCTTGAATAGTGGTTCATGCGCCCAGAATTAAGTGTTGATGCGCCTAAGTATTGGGCATGCGCCCGCATAGTGGTCATGCGTATGGACAGGGCTCATGCGCCCAAATAGTGCTAATGCGCCCAGGCTGTTTACACTTAGAATTTCATGCTGATGCGCCTAGAATGATTAATGTGCCTCATCTTGGACTTAGGGTTTTCTAAGGGGCTTAAAGGGGTGGTTGTTGAGATAGGTCTCGTTGTGATGTGTTGGCTTATGCTTGTTGTATGCTTGATGATGTGGTGGGGTCTTGGGTGTATGTGTGTTATGTGTTGTCTTTCTTCGTTAAAAGGTTTTCAAAACGTATGTATTATGTTATATTATACGTTGTGTGTTATGTTGTGGCTTTACGTGGTTTGATGTATGGCTATGAATGAAAGTAAAGTATTATGTAACGAAGTGAAAGATAACGATAATGAAAAGTGGAAAGTAATGAATGAATGAAAGTCTTGCAAGCAATGATTGAGGTGAGCGACCATGTTGTCGCAACAGACTCGTAAGGGGTTTAATCCATGAGATTGACCCGAAGGATGTCGTGATGCTAGCCCCGATACTGTGTCGGTCTTCGGACATGAGTCGGGGGTTTGTTTACAGGCCCCGGCACAGTACCAGTCTTCAGACATGAGTCGGGGGTGTTGCAAACAGAGACGGGGTCCTTGTCGCGTACCCCGGTACTGTGTCGGTCTTCGGACATGAGTCGGGTGTATTGCATGAGACAGGATCCAGATTGAAGTGAAAGACAATGATGTAAGTACGAAACGTACGAATGAACGATGATGAAGATAATAAATAAATATTATCAATGTGTACGTATAATGTGTGATCACGTACGATTGTGAAGGTTATGTTTTTAAAGGAAGAAAAGTATTTTATTTATAAAACTAGAACTCACTCAGCGTCGCTGACTTTTTTATATGCATGATAGTTGGCAGGTATTTTGTTGATGCTGAGGAGTTGCAGGCATGGATGCATACGCTACTGGGGACATTTTGAGGCTGGCATCCACATTTTGATATGATGTTGTATTTTGAAATGTAAACGATTTATGTAATGAGATAACATGTTTTAATTATAAATGAAAGTTTTTAAATTCCCCTGCAAAAGTGATGTTTGCTTTAAATATTTTATGCGATGACAGTCCAGCTGTAAACGTCCCGGGAACGGGGCCTTATATAACATAATCATCATATAACATTCATTGGCAAGTTAACTCAGTTAACTTTAGGAAAACTGGATTATAATTAGTTCAAACTATCAATTGTTGTGTAATATTAATACCAACTAAAAATTAAACCGGTGATAATCTTAACTTTTATTTTTGTTACTAATAATAATCTCAGTTTAAGATATCCTTCATTTCATTTATTTTAAAACATGGTGTGTGACATGTCGTGGAAATAAAAAATACTCTCAAAACAAAAAGTCATACGAAAAGTATGTTGCTCATACAAAAAATACTCTTTAACAAAAGTAATTACTTACGATAAGAACAAGCAAAATTGATTGAAAACTTAATTTTTAGAAAATGATTAGAATTTGAAAGGGACAAAGTTGATTCGAAAGACATGGTTGGTTGAATATGTTGGAGGAAAACATATGACATATGATCGAATACCTTCACATGTCACATCATCATAAATAAACAAAGTTAATGATTTATTAGACAGGGATTGTTACTAATAACAAAATTAAAAGTTAAGATTATCACTGGTCAAATTATTAGTTGAGATTAATAGTGGCTAATAAGTAATAATTTAAACTATTAAATCTAACTTTTATTAACATATACATCATTCACGAATGCTTAGACTAAAGGAAGCATGATTTTGATATTATGGGATCCCAATAACCCTTTCTTGCTTATAGTAGGAATTATTTTTTCTTTCTTGGAAAATATACAAGACTTGTCAAATTTCTTGTCCTTAACCAAGACTTAAGAGCTATTTGATAGCCTTTTAATGACCGTTTGGTAGCCTCCTAATGGTTATTTAAGAGGTTGTCTCTTAATGGTCATTTAAGATGCCGCCTCTTAATGGTCATTAAGAGAGCTTAATGGTCATTAAAAGATTATCTCTTAATGGTTATTTAAGAGACTGGTCATTTAAGAGGCTGCCTTTTAATGGTCATTTAAGAGGCTGCCTTTTAATGATCATTTAAGAGTCAGTCTCTTAATAGTCATTTAAGAGGCTGACTCTAATGGTTATCAAGAGACTCGCTCTTAATGGTCATTTAAGAGACTACCTCTTAATGGTTCTTAGCCTATTAACAGTTAGTAGGTAACCTTGAATCCGAATGTTAAGAGGTATCATCTTAATGTTACCACTTAACTATTCAGTATTATAGTTTCCTTTTAATCATTATAAGGTTATTAATCATTAAGAGGTAGTCTATTAATGACTAATAAAAGTCTACCAAACAACCCCTTAAACATACATACCTCTTTAATATTTCAGTTTGTAATTCTTTTTTTGTACTTAGATAGGACTTATTCACACATATAGCTTTATCACATTGTTATAACTTGCTTCTTGCATATAAGCAAGACTAATAACATTCTTGATGCATGAAACTACTTAGGTAATTTATCTATTGACATTGGATCTCAAAAAAATCAATATTAAATTGAATTTAATTATTGTAGTTGAACTACATTGCAAGAAAAACGAACTATTACGTCTAAATTTTGTTGTTCTGTTCGTCTAATGTCACCATTATAGGATTTCATTTCGACATGTTGACGCCACATTTTCATATCCGTTTTCTTTTTGAGAAAGAATATAAAAACAAGGAAATTCACTCTATTGTGTCAACATGTAGATGGTATAGACCGATTAAAAAAATTAAAATAAACAAAATCCAACACCCTTTAGTGTCGACTTTCGACGCAATAGGGTTTCTCATTTTCCCCTGGTTTATGCAACAAACAGTATGAATCTAAAACAATAACACATATTTTACAGTCAAAAGAGGAATTAGCATAACAATTCAAACAAATTACCATCATAATATTTAAAAAAAAAATTAATTTCACATAACAATTCATATTATAAAGTTCTCATACGATCGAATCCACAAAAAATTACACTTGATAATAAAATCAAGACGGTTGTTTGCGTGTGTGATATAAATAAATTTTCAAACTCAATTGGATATTATTAACCAAATTATTACAATACCAAAGGAGTTTACGTCGTTTAAACTCGATTCTTTGGAGGTGAGCTCCCATAGGGCAGCCTATCACACAACCCTATGCTCTCTCACCTTTAGAGCACTTTTACAAATGAAACACACATAATTAAATACAAAACAAAAAAAAAAAACTATTTATACACGATAGACTTTATGAGAAAACTTCCAAAAGTTTCGCATCATATATAAGTTTTCACATAAACTAAAAGTTCTCACATAAACCTAAAGTTTTTGCATGCATTTGAAAACTTATGTCGTTTTAGATGTTTGCTTTCTTGGATTTTATTTTTCACTTGATATTATAATCCACACAAACCAGGGACTTACACACATAAATCATCCTTATACAAACAAAAATAATCATCTTCACTTTCTTCGGTTCACTCCTGTTTTTATATTGTTCCGAGCCTGGATTTGTTTAACTTGATCCGGCGTTGCTTTTAATTAGTTGCTCTTGAAGGGGTAGGAGATGTTACATTATGTGTATTTGTTGGTCATAGGGGTCTGCACGCAAGACATTGGTTGATATATTTTACATCTTTCGACCAAGACCTTGCGCATGACCAACACCTCGACAAGTTGTTACATGGAGTTGCCTAGACGAGAGTGTTGAAGTTTAGGGAAGCGGAAAGACCTGTTTGTATTGACGTGTCGATGTTGAAGGGTACCAAAAAATGATGTAATTTAATTTATAAACAACTATTTTCTAAAAAAAAGTCATATATCGCGTTTGCTTATCGACGCCAAGGAATTCAAAAACATTAAAGGTTAATTAAGTCGAACAAATATAAAGAAAATAAAAAAAAGATATAAATATATCTATAGCGTCGACAAGTAGATACAAAAAAGTTTTTAGAAAGGTGATTGGCTAAACTAGGGTTTTTCCCAGGCACACTATCACGTCGACATGATGACACCACTAGGTGGACTGGTCACAACTTTTCAGATGATCTTTTGCGTCTACATGGTGACACCATATGGGTCGAATTTCTATTTACATATGTCAACGCCACAGGTCTCTACACCATAAATGATCTTTCTTATAGTGCTAGGCTGTGGAAACTCCATTTCTTTTTAGGAGGATATATGGTTCACCTTCATATTCCAATTTTCTATTTGGTGTTCATTACAGGCTTGAAATGTTAAAATCGTTCCTTGTTAGCGACTTGTCATGATCGACTTCTAGCTGGGGATACAGAACAAAGTGAGATAGAGATAGAAGCAATTCTTGGTAATGAATGCTAGACTGTGAAGGATTTTTATTTTAGTCTAGCGACCAACTTTCAGAAAAGAGAATTCTTCAAATCTTTTTGTTCTAAGTTGAAATAACCGGGAGCGAGTGAAAGCTATTATTATATTTGCATGGCGGGCATAAATGAATCAGACACCGACATGACAAGCTTTGATAAGAAGAAATGTGTAGGTTGGTTCTAATTTTTGTCCATTGTAAAACAAGTGGAATATTTTTTAATATCTTGTTATTGTGCAACTTTGATATGGAAACTAGGGAGCACATTGTGTCATTTGCCTCCCATCTTTCCTTTTCTCGGTAAGAGGCTTGTTTTAAGCTTACATGCTTGTACCGAAAGGTAAAACCAAAAGTAAAATGGACCAAAAAGTTGATCGTGTGTTGTTTGTTTGATGCTTAAGATAGTTAATCATATTTTTATGTGTTTATGAGTATGGAACAAGACTTCTTTGAGATATGTTTGAGTTGCATATGTTTGGATCTTTAAGGCCGTGATTTGGATACCTTAACAGAAAAATAGAAGTTTGTACAAGTGAAGACAAAGCGATCAAGAGTAAAATAGCTCAAAATGAAGAACCAACGCACAGTGCTCTGACACCAGCACATTAACAGACCCAATGTAGAGGAAAATTCAAGTTTGCAGAAGAGCAAACGTATAGCGCTCTGACACCATCACACAACTCTAGATTTTTTTTGTTTTGGGATTCCAAACCTTATTTAAGTGTAATCTTAGGGTTTCAAACCTAACTCTTTTAATGCAATTTTTGATGTTTTAAAGGTGATTTTAGTGCTTCCTTCACCATGATTTCACCTAGATCAAGCAAAAACAACCTCCTCTCAACCTTTGAAGATCCAATCATGTCGATGAATAGCTAATCTCCTTCAAAATCACACGTGATGGGTTCTTGTAAGAGTCTTGGATTGTTTTTATGTGATAGTATGAATTCAATTACAGTTTGGTTAATTTAAATAAATTATTTTTGTTTTAAATATTCGTTTGTTATCATTCAATTCTGGGTTTCTTGCATCGTGAATGATTTTGTAATTAAGAGGGTGTTTGGATCTAGGTTAACGAGTTTTTAAGTATCTTCAAATCTGAATCTCGGAAGTGATTGATTTTCTATTAATAATTCTCAAATTCTTAATCAAGTTACTTGCTTTGAATTTGTTTTCTAGTCAATCAACACATAATTGGTATTTGTTTTCGTAAGTAACTAAGTATATTAAAAGTTTTACATTTTTTATTAATTTCATATGAAGACGATCTTACTTACTCATGCTAGTTATAGATTGTTAAGTCTTTTTAAATTACTTTTTTTAAATCTAACCATGATAACACGATCAACAATCATGTTTGTTGTATTTTTTGTACGTTGGTGTCTATGATGGGAGAGAAACATGGTCATCTTCCATAAAAAGAAACCTTCCATCACCAAAATAATGGAAGATATCAAGAGGTTGGGATTTTTGTGGGTAGAGAATAGTGCAAAATTGGAGTGATTAGAATGTACGGAATGATGTATTTTATTTTTACATTTGCAGTTGTAATGTTTGGTATAATACTTTCGTTTTCTAGCTCCTTGGTAGATTCTTTTTTACTCCACATGAATCCTTTAACCATTAAGAAAACGTAATATCACTAGGGCCATTCTACAAGAAAGGTAAGGGGTACCCAAAAGTACACAAACATTCCTCAATCAAACCCCACCTCATTTTAGCATTTACATGCGCAACAATTTTATAAATAAATCCTTCAAGATCTGAAATCTCGTTCTAAACATATTTTCATCGTATTTAGGCTCGTCGACAAGTAATCTTTCATGAAAACCTTGTGGCCTTTACACAATCACAATGCACATATCTTTTTTTGAATGTGTCTTATCTTCAAGTTCGAATGCAGCATCGAAAACGTTGACAAGAAATTGAACCTATGTAGATTCGGATGAATTGAAACTCAGTTAGTGGTAATAATGGGAAAAAAACATTGCGCCTCATTTGTTGAGTAGATAAATTGTTGAGTAACAGAGTAGAATGAAAATTATTTAAAAATGGTTTGAAATTTACATAACAAAAATTTGGTATTTAATTTTATTAAAAGGGCAACGTCACAATGTTCTCGGTTTTCATCGGCAAAAACCGCCCAAGAAGGTGTTCCGATTTACCCAACGAACCCGAACCAACCCAAAGCCCACATCGTTCACTCTAACATCACTAGATCTTTATCTATTCCCTTAGTTTTGTCAAAAAAAATGACGTCCCCTCTTCCCCACGTATAGTAACGGACTATGTCACTAGATTATTGAAACACCGCATTCAAAGAAAAAATAGTCTTTTCATTTAACGAGATATTATTCAGATATATTCAATGGAATCATTTATGACTTGAATTATTGAATAATACAAAGTCAAATTATATCTTTCATAAATCCTACACTAATTTGTTTTTTTCAGTTAAATGTAAGTTGCGGCTCCGGGGTAGATGCTCTTGTATCTTAAGAAAAAGGTTGGTTTCAAATCCTAACGTAAGATGTATTTGAAATAAGTATAATTTAAGTGTAAAATTAGATAGGTGTGTTGTCAATATATAAAAAGTTAAAAAAATATTTTTATATTTAGTTGAATAATTTATAGTTAAATTATTTTATCATCAAACATGACTTCAGAATTGAAGCCTCCAATCTTTAATACTTCTAAACAAAACTTGTTGTCAAAGTAAACTTTGTTCATCAATCTAGCCATATTGTTTCTTTTTTTAACGGCGTGTAAAATCACCCCAATACCCAACTTATCCTTTTAAAACTGACAGAATGTCAACTGATCATATTGATGCTAGAGACCTGACTCACCCGAAACCTACAAAGAGGAAACACAATCATGATGGCAAAACACCCTTGAGTTAGATTTAAGCCTGACACTTTAAAGATCACAAGCCCAAACCATCATGTTATTGATCCCGAAATCTTTGGTACCATAGCAACTTTATTAAGCAAAATTGTTGCCTACGACTGAGTTTCGTTTTGAGTGTCACATGTATGCTAAACAAAAAGTCTAATGTTGGTGGCTTTCAAATAAATCCCGTCGACTATTTTGATCAAAGAGTCAAAAAGTCAAAAGCTGATGCATGACGAAATTGTTTAACTTTGCGTGTCGCCTAATGGGGAAGCGAAAATGGCTACAAATGTTATAAGAAAACTTAATTGAGAAAAAGTTTATTATTGTATATCAAAAGTCATCTTAAAATATCACGCAAGAGGATTTATCTTATGGTCATCTAGTAAATGTGGTGTGAGTTCAAATACTTGCAAGTGTAGTGCAATGTTTAGTAATATTCAGTGGTAAAAAATGTTGTTAAAAAAATTTATGTCCTTCGAGTACTTAAATTCAATATTTTAGACTTAAAGGGAAGCTTAAAAACATAAGTCATGTCACCACCTTCCCGAGTTGCCAATTTGGAGCTAAAAACATATCCTCTTACTACTAGAAAACACGGTCGTTTTCGTAGGGGAATGGTGTTGGAAATGCAAACAAAACAACCTTTAGTTTATGTAATGGTCTTGTGACTGGCGGATGTGAGGCCGCGTAGGCTGGTCATGGATGTGGAACACCGCCTCCTAAACATTAGTAAAAATCTCTTAATGAATTGTAACATTAGTATAGAAAGTCTTAGGGGCTTGTTAATTAGGTGCTTATTTAAGGTCTGAATATCCTAATCATAATATCTAAACGAGAAATCTGAACCTCTAAACCTGAATATAAAAAAAATCCAGATATTCAAAAATTCAGATACTCAAAATTCAGCTATCTAAATTTTTGGATTTAGATAAATCGAATTTTCGAATCAGATTCGGATAGGAATTCCAGAAAGATTATATTTATATTTTAATACATATATTTAAGGCAAGATACTTAAGACAATTAAATATAATGGATTTTGGATTCGAGTCTCACTCGGAGCAAATATGTATTAGGTTGAAGTAGAGGGTTTTCCCAATTGTATATTTTCTCCTTAAAGAGTTGGCCAAGAGTAGAGTTTCAGCCAAAAACAAATAGATAAACCTAATTATGATAATAAACATCCTTAAAGGCGAAGTTATACATTGGCTTAAAAAATGGTAACAAACAATAAATGCATTCTATCAAAGTCTTATTCATGTTTGAAAGGAAATTTATTTTGTACCAATGGATTATATATCTAGAAGAAATCTAAGAATACATTTAATGCGTTCTATGGAAACTGTAACTAACAATAAATACCCGGTATAAATGTTTATAAGGAAGAATTCTAGGAAATAACAATCATGATTTTTTTATTATTATTTTTTGAACGGCAAACGTGCAACTTTTTCGGAGGATAGATGTTATTTTAATCGGGCTCACTTATCCATTTTCCAGCTGGTATCGCACCCCCAACCCCCTCAGGAGGTCAGAAACCCATTGCTGAGAAACCTGCTGGCTCAACTCTGAGCATTTTGCTCATAGTGAAACTTGAACCCATGGTCATCATTTATTTACATGTTATGGGTATCTCACCTTAACTAGTTGAGTTAAGAATCATTGGTCATGATTTTATTAATTGATGTATGAGTTAATTACATAAATGGTCCCTGTGGTATATCCAAAATAACATGTTTGGGTACTAAGACTTTTTTGTAACAGGTTGGGATACTGTGTTTCAAATTTTGTAACGAGTTAAGGTACTAAGATAACAGACGTTAGTTTTTCTGTTAAGTTTAAGTAAAATTACTAAAATACCTTTTGAGGGACTACTTTTGTAATTTTATATATTTCTTTTATCCGGGGACCATTACTGTAATTAACTCTAACTTTAAAAAACCTAACCCCCTTTCCCCCATCGGCCACAGTCACCACCATCTGCCTACCACCACCACCATCTACCCACCGTCAACACCACCCACGCCTCCTGTCCACCAGCCATCACTGAACAACAACGAAGACCATAGTTACCACCATCTACCCACCATCACCGCAATATCACCACCATCGCAACATCATTATAATCATCGCATCATCACTATCGCCATCTCATAACAATCACTGCATCATCACCACCATCACAACATCACCATCATCGTCGTCATCATCCCCACCTCCACCATCGCACCATCATCATCATCTCACCAAATCCCCTTTTCCTTTCCCCTGTTAACCTTTAAATTATAAAAAAAAACCCTAAAATTGGGGTGTTTGGAGGTCGTGAGGCAGCTAGGTTTAAATCTCAATCAGGGCATTGAGTGGTACATGATGGTACAGGCTGGTGGTGGGTGGTTGATTTGGGTTTAGGCTTTTATAGGGGAAAGGGAAGGGGATTTGGTGATGATGATGAGGATGCTCGAGAAAGGTACAGTGGTGTGAGGGTATTGGTGCGGTGGTGTGAATGTACTGGTGTGGTGGTGACCGGCGGTGATGGCGAAGGTGGTGACCGGCGATGAGACCGACGGTGGTGACAGGCGTTGGAAGATAACAGGGGAATGGTACCGGTGCGATGGTGACCCGCATTTAGGCTTTTATATCTGTGTATATGTAGAGTTATATATAAAAATAATATTTTAATTAAATTACATAAATAGTCACTTTAATTTACATAAATAATCCTATAATATGAAAAGATTAAATTGCCCTTAAACTTAACAGAAAATCTAACACCTGTTAGTGTTAATACTCAAACTTGTTACAAATTTAAACGTGAGTCTCAAAATTGCTACTTTTTTTGCTTAGTATCCAAACCTGTTATTTTACATAAACCATAAAAACTATTTATGTAATTAACTCTTAATTCATTTAAAGATGGTTCTGATAATTTTAAAATGTGTTTCTCTTAGAAGTATCTGGTTTTTTAATAAAACTGGACACCAAAGATCATTAAGCCTAATGATGCAACTCATGGTATCTCCTTCATGTGGTGATCCGCTTAATTCTATCGTACGAAATTCAACTTCATATCGTTAATTATTGTGATAAAATAAATTACTATTATACATAAGACAATGGTGAATAGTTCTGCCATCACTCGCGCTACTAGCCTATTTTTTTTGACAAACATTTTTGTCAAAAAATTGTAAAAAATGTTTGTTTCCAATCAAAGTTTTATCGGAAAAAATCCTGATGGAAAAAAGACAACCTTTTGATAAAAATTCCCAATAATTTTTCGACAAAAATTAAGGTTTCTGTTTCCGACAAGCTTCTGACCCGTATGTGAAAAAAAATTATTTATATATATATATATGATTTTTAAAATTTTTAAAATTAATTTCCATCAATTTTCCAAAAACATTATTATTTTTATTTATATTTTTTTTAACAAATTATGATTCTGACAAACCATCTAGTTGGTATGGTGATCAGTTTGAAAGAGAAAGTTGAGTTGTCAATTTCAAAAATCTAAAACTTTCATTATTTGCCATTCATGCTATTTGATGGTAAAACTTATAGCTGAATTTTATTTTACACACACGATTGACGTATTACATTATTAACCCATCGAGTCTAATTTTTTCTTTTTCCTTTTTTAAACGATAGAAACTGTAGATCAAATTCTCTTCGTGTGCTCTCTTGCCAATAGCATCTGGGCTACAATTAGTACATGGTGTGACATACCTCCGATATACGCATTCTCGGTCACCGACAACTTTAATTTTCTCAAAGTTATATCTGGGAATAAAATTAAAAAGAAGCTCGTTCATGGAGTAATTCTTACTTCTTGTTAGCGTATTTGGAGCGCGTGAAACGATAAAATCCATAAATTCAAAATCCATATCCATCCATTATATTATTGAGGACATAAAAACACTATCTTATCTATGGATCAAGAACCAGTCAAAGATTGATGTTATCCAATGAGAGGATTGGGAAAACTTTTTTCCTTTTTTTGATCATGTTGTATAATTTCTCCCTTGTATGTTTTTCTAGCTCATTGCTAGTTTTTTCATGTAGTCCAATAACTTTTAAAAACTTGTAAGCATGTTTTAAATAACATTCGCGTTCTATAACAGTAATTTTGCACTTAATGAAATAATTGGCAGAAGCTTATAATTCTCAACTGGATCTAGAGAAATTAGGTTCCACTCGAGTTGTTACGTACACACTTGCATGTTCACAATCACTTCATTTTTCTTTATCTTGTAAGGATAAAAGAAGAAGAAAACACTATTAAAGATTGATGTATCCAAAGAAAAGATTGGGGAACTTTTTTTTTTTATCATGTTGTATAATTTTCTCCCTTGTATGTTTTTCTAGTTCATTGCTAGTTTTTTCATGTAGTCCAATTAACTTTTAAAAACTTGTAACTTTTAAATAACATTCACGTTCTATAACAGTAATTTTGCACTGAATGAAATTAATTTGGCAGAAGCTTATAATTCCCACTGGCGGAGGATAGTAGGGGCCGGGGGGGCTGCCGCGCCCCCCCCCCCCCTCTTTTTTCGTCTGCAGTGTTAAATTTTAATCCTGTAGTGTAAATTTTTGACCCGGTAGTGTAAATTTGTATATAAATATCAAGTTCGCTCCTCCTAACAAAAATTAATTTCGCCCCCGCCCCCTTACGTGAATGTCCAAGCTCTGCCGTTGATAATTCCTAACTGGATCTAAAGAAATTAGGTTCCGCTCGAGTTTTTACACACTTGCATGTTCACAATCACTTCATTTTTCTTTATCTGATAAGGATTAGAGAAAAAAAAAACACTATTAAAGATTGATGTTATCCAATGAAAGGATTGGAAAACTTTTTTTTATCATGTTGTATAATTTTCTCCCTTGTATGTTTTTCAAGCTCATTGCTAGTTTTTTCATGTAGTCCAATTAACTTTTAAAAACTTGTAACTTTTAAATAACATTCACGTTCTATAACAGTAATTTTGCACTGAATGAAATTAATTTGGCAAAGCTTATAATTCCCAATTGTATCTAAAGAAATTAGGTTCCACTCGAGGTGTACACTTGCATGTTCCCAATTACTTCATTTCTTTTTATCTCGTAAGGATAAAAGAAGAAGAAAAAAATGAAATTTTGAAATTGTTTTGAAGGATCTATTTAGAAAAAAAACTTTATCCATCACGTTTCGACTAACTTGTGGTTAACTTGTGGTTTTTCGCATTTCTCTTATATTAAATCATACAACAATTATTAAAAAAACAAAACTATTTACTTATCAACATATTCTTATGATAAATAATAGACGTCAATTTATCTTGCAACTGAAAAATAGATACGCTTAATTATCCTATGTGAATTTGTTTCACAAACTAATAAGACAAATTAATAACAACTAGTATGTTTCCGAGCACGTGCGTTGCGCGCCTTGGGTCAAATGAACAAATAAGGCTCAGATAAACGATATAGTTCATTCTAGCTTTAAAATATTTTGGTTTAGCATGCCATGACAATGAATAGATTCATCTTTTGGCATCATCATTGCCCAACATCATCAGATTAAAGTTTTCCACAACACATGCTATCTATAAAATGTCAAAACCATAACCAAGATCTCCGCTAACCCATAGTCATAAGCTATTACAATATTGAAGGCTCATAAATATCGGTTCTTTATGACTGCTGTGAATCCAAGGATCGTTCAGGAATTATCATACTTAATTTGAACAAGTATTGATTGCGGAATTATCAATACTTGGTGTTTAATCTATTAATAATACTAAAATCAATCAATAAAATAAGAATAATCAAACCGAGAGAACTCAATAATATTGATTGTAATGCTTTCTTGTTGTTATTGATGTTGCTGATCTTGAATACAATGATTCAGATAATGATTGCTGATGATTCTAATGATTCTCAACTGTTGTTATGTGTATTTATTCTATGTTGTTGATCTCATATATATATAGATATCTAATTTTGTTCTATCGCTAGCTATTTTGTTGCTATAATTAAGCTAATCAAACTTATCCAAATCCTCGCCATGTTTATCGGCTTAGGAATTTAAGATTTATAACGAATCTAATATGAATAAAGTTGTTGATGTGACGTGGAATATTCACTTGAATAATATGTCTTCCATCGTCATTAATGTTATTGTTCTGCCACGTTGACTTGTTGACTTGATGTTGACTACCGAGTTAATTGATCTTTCGCAGGAATTTACTCTTCCGCAGATAGTCTGTCTTCCACAGCAACTGTTGTGCTGTACATGTTCTTGTGCTTCCGCAGGAGTTCTTGTCTTCCGCAGCAATCCCTCCTTCAGTAGCTTGTTCTTTTCTTGTTCAGCTGAAGTTGTTCTTCCGCAGGAGATCCACGGATGTACACTTCAGTTATATTCCTAAGAACATCTACGGAAGAACACTTTATTCATCCGCAGTTGTTCCAACACTTAGTCAATTTTCCAAATTGACACAGTTTAATGTTTTCTGCACATTCACACATACATTCTGAAATATATTATATCATAGATGAATATATTAAATGAAGTGCAAAATAAATGTTATTTAATTCATAAACACAATTATAATCAAATATATTCATATTATATCATCAAGAATAATAATTACAATTATGATTACAGGAGTGATCTTATCATCTAAACCTATACATGAGTTCTATCCCTAACAATACTCCCCCTTAGGTTTAGACTCTAGTAATCATTGGTTTAGCACTCTAAGCTCATTCACTCTTGCCAAAATCTTTGATTTGAAGTAGTCTGCAGCAGTTGTTGATCTTCATACTTGCATTTAATCTGCCTTCTGCTCATCCTTTTCAATGTCTTGAATTCCAGTGGTGAGTGTTGCAACAACACTATTGTCTGACACCACCTCCAATTCGTCCTGTTCTGAAATCCTCAAATCTGTTATTGGTTTTATTTTAGTCCCAATAAGCTGACCGGCTTCATACTTTCTCCTCTTATGAGCCTTGGCATGCAATTTGTCTATGACTTGGATAAGATGTACATATAAGCACAAGTCATTCTAAGATTGTTGATCTTGCAGCCTTGGAAAATATTTGTGGTACAGATAGGAGGTATAGCTTGGGTGCAGCAAATTTATTTCTATTGGGTCAAAAATCCTTATACTGGCTGCTTTCTTTCGAGGATCATTCCTCAGCAGAACCAATTCCTTATTCTTTTCTACATATCCCTAATCAGTAATAGGGAATGTAAACTGATTGCCTTCTATTGTTTTGACTGATGCATAAGCTTTGTCTTCAGCTCCAACTCTTGTCAAAAATTCTTCATCAACCAATAGAGATTTGGGCTGAGACTTCCTGAGCTTTCTCTTCATGTGCTCTGCATCAACCAGTCTTGCTTCTTTGAGAACATCTCCCTTGAACTTATGCCTCAGTTTGGTCACAAGTCCTGAGAAGTCTCTACCTCTTGAACTTATGGGGTAATTGGTGATGGGAATGTTTTGTAGTGTATGAAGGTCTACATCTGGCAGGGCTAGTAGAAATTCTACTCGTGCGAAGTATTGCACCATGCCAAATGCCCTTTTAATCAGTGCACAGTCCCACTCACCATCATATTTCCAAGCTATTATTTGATGATCCTTTGCTTCTTCAGGCCTTATGATGAGATCAAAGAATTGTATTAATGTACATTTTTGCTCAGTGATCTCTCTCACAGCAGTGCCTAGAGGCCAGATCTTGTGTGGGACTAAATCCCTTGGCTCTCTGATCATTTTCTCCTTTCCCTTATGCATATCTTTGGCTTTGACCATGGTGGGTTCAGCAGGAGTTTGAATTGGTTGTTGATAGGCAGGGTTGGGAGCTCCGGATCTGAATTTTACACCAGTGTTTAGCTCTTCTTTCATAACATGATCCATCATAGCTCTAAGCTCACCATCTGTTCTTCTTTTTAGCTCATGGTGCAGATAATTGTGACTTTGCAGCCAGCATGTCATATTATACTTAGTGAGCTTGCTTGTTTCATAGTGGCCCAATTCCTTCCTGATCTTCTCCATTGCCTTGTACTTGGAAAATGTTTCGTAAGTGCAGAGTGGAAGCATCAGTCTTGCAGCATCAAATTCTTTTAAAGCTTCAATCATTTCTCCCATATTCATCTTCTCAACCAAGTCATATGGAAATCCATGATTGATTAACTGCATGAACATGGATGACTGTGGTCTTTCCTTTACTATGTCATCAGTAGTCAATAACTTTTCTAGTTTGACTTCTTCAGACTCTTCCTTTATCAGCTCTTCCCATTCAGAGTCTGTTGGACCAAAAGAACCAATGAGCCTGATCAGAAAAACTTTTAAGTCCCACGGACATTACAACAACTGAAGTAGTCTGCAACAGCTGAAGACATCAACTGATAAAAAGGTCTGAAGACAAAGTCTGAAGTGAAAGAGCTGAAGACAAAGTCTGAAGTGAAAGAGCTGAAGACAAAGTCTGAAGTGAAAGAGCTGAAGACAAAGTCTGAAGACAAAAGCTGAAGACAAAGTCTGAAGACAAAAGCTGAAGACAAAGACTGAAGACCAAGTTTCAGATGTTGTCACAACAGCTGAAGAAGATCTCTTCAGTAGTTGTGATGGTTTCCTTTCAGTAGTTTTATGTTTCTTGTATTCAGTACTTGTAGTTTCAGTAGTTTTAGTTTCATCTTGTACTTAGCATACTCTGAGATGTTCTCAGTTGTTGTGAACATTCTCAGTAGTTTGCTTACTTTCAGTTGTTTGTAATAATTCTGTTAGATGTCACTATCAAGTGACATCAGCAGACGTCACATTCCTTTATATAAGGAATGTTGACCTAATTGTAAGGTGCGTGGTGACGAGCAGCTATAGCAAACTTAGAAAGCTTAGCAGCCGCCACACCGAAGCATTGTGCATAATGATATTATCCATTTTGAAGAAAACCCTCTTTCTCTATAACCGTGTACTGTTCCAATGAATATCTATTGTGTTCTTGCTATATTTGTCTAATTCTTGTTCTAATTCCGCTGCGATTCAACTCTAATTGATCAAACTTAGATCGCTGATCCTGACAAATGGTATCAGAGCGGGTTAATCATTGATCGGTTTAACAATTGATCATTGAAACTGCTATTTCGATATCTAAAGTTTGATCGAATTAGCATATTTGCAAGAATTGGTTATAGAGATTGGTCTTCTGCTGCTTCTGGTTTGTCAATTTGAGTTTCTTCTTGGTTCATATTGAGTTTGTTGTGTTTTTGTGCTAAATCTTTTGAAACTTGATTGAATTGGTTTGAATCTGAGAATGACTACTCCTTCTAATGACCCTCACAATACTGGCTCCTCAACCAAGCCTCCGATGCTGGTTAGGAGTGAGTATAACATATGGCAACGAAGAATGCTCCATCACCTGTCTGTTAACAGTTCAGGTTGTTGGACATCTGTGGTTCACGGTCCACACAAGCCTATGGTGAACAATCCGGAGACCAACCAAATGGTTCCGAAGAAGAAGGAGCAATACTCAGATGAAGATCGTAAACTGTTTGAGATTGATGCTAAAGCCCATGGAATTCTGGCCATGGCACTGCCTAATGAAATCTATTCTGGGCTTATGCATCATGAAACTGCTCATGACCTCTAGAATGCTTTGAAGGAACAATTCGGAGGAACTGATGAGGTCTTAGCAAACAACAGAGAAATCCTCGCCCAACAATATGAGACATTCTCTCATAGGAAGGGTGAGACACTACTCAACAGTTTGAGCGTTTCTCCTGCTTGATCTCTGAGCTGAAAATGGTCAAGCATGAGTATACTAACAGCCAGATGAACAACAGATTCCTCAGATCACTGCCTGAGAGATGGGACACATACACCATTGTCCTACGCTCCAGTGCAAATCTGGATAGCCTATCTCTCACCCAACTCCATGGGAAACTGCTTACATTTGAAAGAGAGATAGAGCAGAAAAGGAAACTGGCATCATCAGGAAAGCTCACTGATGACTTTGTACCAGGGAACACTGCCTTGGTCGGTCATGAGTCAGAATATGCTGGATCAGAAAGCCATTATGATGAGCATATAGATTTCTCTTCAAACAGTTCTGATCATGCATTTGTTGGTGTTGACAGTCATTCTGGGTGTAATAGTGATAATTTATGCTTTATCATGGATGATTTAATGGGTATTGCTGATGATGATTTAGAAGAGATGGATATTTTGAGCCAAATGGCCTTGATCAATATCAGATCTCAAAAGTTCTACAAGAGAACTGGTAGGAAATTTCCAGGACTCTCTGGCAAAACCAAAGTTGGTTTTGACAAGAGTAAGTTGAGGTGTCACAAATGCCACAGGCTTGGGCACTTTGCAAGAGAGTGTAGATCAACTGGATCTAACTCCTCTGCACCCTTTGTGACCTTTCCAAGCAATAGTTCACAAAACAAAGGGCAACATCCTGCTAGTTCTGGTCATCACTCACAACCTCAATCTCCTGCATATTTTGTCCCTCAGGGTCCAATGCCATATCCATATCCCTGCTATTACATGCCACAGCCAAATCCAGTTCAAGTTCCTATAGCACAACAACCTCAAGCCCTACCTGAGCCTCAACCATCTCCATCACAATCTCAACCTCATCACAGCTTCTTCACACCAGGAGTTGTTGACTGGAGCAGCTCACCAGATGATCTTTCTGGTTTCAATGAGCAATTATTTGCTGGTGCTGGTCAACATGGTGGTGAACATCCTTTTGGGAATCTTGCTCTCATGGCCCTGGAGTCTACTGAGGGTTCTGCTCCGATGCATCATCTTCACAGGTAACCCAGGTATCTTCTGAGGCTAAAGCCAAGTTATGTTCTGAATCATGCATAGCTGCCTTTGTCTCTATTAGAGAGGCAAATGTAGCTTTAATCAATCAAAATCTTGAGCTTGAGAAAACTATTTCCAAAAGAAAAGCTGAGTATGAGTCTTTCTTAATGACAAAGATGATGAGATTTACAAGCTTAAATGTCAACTTAATGATGAAAAGGCTAAGGTAGAGGTCATACTTGAGAACCACAGAAGTCTCAAAGAGACACTTGCAGATACCCAAGTTGAGTGTGACCGCTGGGTAACATCCTGCAAGGGATTTGAAATGCTTCTCAGCAAGCAAACAGCTTCAAATGTGAAGTTTGGAATAGGTTACAATCATACTGCACCACCTACTGATTTTACTTCAAAATCAATAGTAAAATCTGAAGGTGAAAGTAATTTCCAAACCACATCATCATGTGATTCATCCTAAATGATAATACAAAATTGTCAAATTAGAGGATGAAGTCAGTGTTAAGATCTCAGCAAATCAATTGCCTGATGGTTTAAATGCTGATAAACACATGAAGCTGAGCAATTCAGATGTTGTCCCTCAAAGTACTCCAAGTACTGAAGGGCAAGTCACAACATCTGAAAAGCATTTCATATCTGCTGAAATAAAAGGATTAACAACTGCTGAGGAATCTATCATACGGTCTTTCAGGACGGATAGAGAACAGCTGAAGAACAAGTCTTCAGTTGTTACCGATCCTTCAGTACTTAACACAAGTACTGAAAGGAGGAAAGTACTGAAGATCACACCTTCAGTAGTTTCCACTTCAGCAGTTGATCAATCCAAGATGAAGAATAAGCCATGTGAAATATGTGGTAAATTCAATCATCTATCTGATGAATGCTGGTACAAAAAGGGTTCCAAACTCAACAGAGATAAGCTCATTAAAGAAGAGATTAATAAAATGAAAAATGAGTTTGAGACCAAGTTTGTACCACAGTCATCTCAAACTGATAAACCCAAGGCCTCGCCAACATCCAAAAAGAAGGATGGGGTTTATCAGAAAACAGCTGATAGTGTTCCTCATGATAAACATCAGACTAAGTCTGTGAATTTCAAGAAGGAGGAAATGGTGGGTCACAGGAACTCATCAAAAACAAGTACTGATGTGTCAAATGAGCTGAAGGCTTTAGCAACAAATCAGACACAACTTGTTATGATGGTTCAGCATTTGTTGGGGAGAGTTAACCAACTAGATGCACCTGTGATCAAACCACTGAAAAGGAAATCCAAGCCCAAATCTAAGAAATCCATTTCAGCACCATCTCCACCTTCATCAGCTGTTAATCATGAGAAACAAGTTATGGTTAAATCTGTTGATGAAAACAGACCCAAAACCAAAAAGGTTTGGGTCTCTAAAGCTAACTAGTTTCTTATGATAAATGCAGGGTTCTTCAGCATGCCAAAGAAGCATCTGGTATGTAGACAGTGGAGGATCTATGCATATGACTGGGAGCAGTTCTCTTCTTAATGACTACTCTCAAGGAAAGAAGGGATTTGTCTCATTTGGAAATGATGCTAAAGGTTACATCATCGGGAAAGGATTTGTGTCAAATGGAGAAATCAGATTTGATGATGTTAACCATGTGGAGAATCTCAAGTATAATCTACTGAGTGTCAGTCAGATGTGTGATAAAGGGCATGTTGCACTTTTCACAAGCCAGAACTGCCGGATTCTGTCTTCCAAAGTTCTGAGGCTGATTGACAAGGTATTGGATGAACATACTCTCCTGAAGGCCAACAGGATAGGAAGAGTATATGCCTTGGATTTGTCAAAGAAGATTGATATAAAAGGTCATCCTTGCCTGTTCTCCAAGGCCTCTCCTCAGGAATCTAAACTGTGGCATAGAAGGCTGGGTCATGTTAATCTCAAAAACATGAATCAGCTGATCCACAATAGTTTAGTGAGAGGTCTACCAATAAAGGAGTTCCACTGTGATGAAACCTGCACTGCTTGTTTAAAAGGAAAACAACACAAAGTTTCATTCCCTCCTATAGAAGAACCAAAGTCCACTGCCTGCTTGCAATTACTGCACATGGATCTCTTTGGTCCTGTGAGAGTAATGAGCATGGCAAAGAAGAAATACTGTCTGGTAATTGTGGATGATTACTCCAGATTTGTATGGACCTTCTTCTTGCATTCAAAGGATGAGGCTGCTCAGACAATTATTAACTTTGTGTTGTATGTTGAGAAGCAGTATTCCCTATCAGTCAAGTGTATAAGAAGTGATAATGGAACTGAATTTAGAAACCATACACTTGATGATTTCTACCTTTCAAAAGGAATCAAGAGGCAGTATAGCATCCCAAGGACTCCAGAACAAAATGGAGTAGTGGAGAGAAAGAACAGGACCCTAATTGAAGCTGCAAGGTCCATGTTGGCTGACTCTGGTTTGCCACTGACCTTTTGGGCTGAAGCTGTCAACACAGCATGCTATGTGCAAAATAGAGCTTTAGTGAATCAGAGGTTGATGAAGACTCCTTATGAAGTTCTACATCATTTGGCTCCTCTAATTTCATTCTTCAGAGCATTTGGGTGTCCTTGTTACATTCTCAACACAAAGGATCAACTCCAAAAGTTTGATTCTAAGGTGGATGCAGGGTGTTGGGTATTCATCCACTTGCAAGGCTTACAGAGTGTTCAACTGCAGAACAAAGATGGTTGAAGAAACTTTGCATGTGAAGTTCAATGAATCCCCTAAGGACAAAATTCCACAAAACCCTGTGGAGTTGTTTGATCTGGACATACTGCAATATGTTCCTTATCAGCCTCCAGCTGTTGCAGATCATGTGAATTCATCACCTTCTGCAGCTAGTCATCCATCTGGTGGTACTGATGTTGATGATGATCCCAGTACTCACCTATTCAAGTTTGTGATCAACTGCCTGAGTCTACTAAACTTGATGTTCCTGTAGCTTCAGTAGCACCATCCACAACAAATGCTGATGAGATTTTTGAATCCTCTAATTCATTTGACTTGCATCTAATACTTGGTTTCAAGAATCTGGATCAACATCTTTGCTGCTGAGCGTGCTACAAACACTTGCACAGATCTCATAGTGTACCAAGAGCTGAAGAATCACCCAATGTCTCAAATCATTGGTGATATCAATGCTGGTGTCTCAACTAGAAGTCAATTGTCCAACTTCTGCTTCTATGCTCTCTTCATCAGTCAGCAAGAGCCAAAGAACTATCATATTGCATTAAGAGACAATGGATGGGTTGATGCCATGCAGCTTGAGCTTCTTCAGTTCAAAAAGCAGCAAGTGTGGGAACTGGTTCCTCTACCCCCAGGTAAGTGTGCAATAGGCACTAAATGGGTGTTTAGGAATAAAACAGATGAACATGGGCAAATTGTCAAGAACAAGGCCAGACTGGTTGTCCAGGGGTTTTCACAAGAAGAAGGTATCGATTATGATGAAACCTTTGCCCCTGTAGCCAGATTGGAGGCAATTAGATTGTTCTTAGCCTATGCTGCATTCCACAATCTTAAAGTTTTTCAAATGGATGTCAAAAGTGCATTTTTATATGGTAAAATAAAAGAAGAGGTTTATGTGTGTCAACCACCAGGTTTTGAGGATAATAAACATCCTGATTGGGTGTATAAACTTGATAAGGCTCTTTATGGGTTGAAACAAGCTCCTAGAGCCTGGTATGAAACACTGTCAAATTTTCTTCTTCAGAATAATTTCACTAGAGGCTCCATAGATAAAACTTTGTTCATTAAGAAAGTGGGTCAGCATAAGCTCCTTGTTTAAATTTATGTTGATGATATTATTTTTGCATCCTCTGATCCACAGTTGTGTGATGCATTTACAAAGTTGATGCAACAAAAATTCGAAATGAGTGCCATGGGAGAATTACAGTTTTTTCTAGGTTTGCAAATCAAACAAAAGGCTGATGGAACTTTCATTCATCAGTCAAAATACACAAAGAGTCTTTTGGAAAAGTTTGATTTACAAAACTATAAGCCCTGTTCTACTCCTATGTGCAGCACCACATAACTGGATGCAGATCAGAAAGGTAAAGCTGTTGATGAAACACTTTACAGATGTGTGATTGGGTCCTTGATGTACTTAACAGCTTCTAGACCAGATATTATGTTTGCAACTTGTGTTTGTGCTAGATTTCAGGCTGCTCCTAAAGAGTCTCATTTGATTGCAGTTAAGAGGATCTTTAGATATCTGCAAGGTACTCAATCTCTAGGTCTTTGGTATTTCACTGGGCACTCTTGCAAATTAGTTGCTTTTTCTGATAGTGACTATGCAGGGTGTAAAGTAACTAGAAAATCAACTTCTGGTTGATGTCAATTCCTAGGCAACTGTTTGGTTTCTTGGCAGAGTAAGAAACAAACATCTGTTGCTACATCCACTGCTGAAGCCGAGTACATTGCTGCTGCAAGTTGTACATCTCAGGTACTCTGGCTTCAGAATCAATTATTGGATTATGGCATTACAGAGACTAAGACTCCATTACTAATGGATAGTGCTTCAGCTCTTTGTATTGTCAAGAATTCAGTCCAGCACTCTAGGACCAAACATATTGAGATCAGACATCATTTTATTAGGGATTGTTTTGAAAAAGGTCTGATTGATCCAAAGTTTATTCCTAGTGCTGATGATCTTGCAGACATATTTACTAAGCCTTTGGACAGTTCAACTTTCCAAAACCTAGTGTTAAGGCTTGGTATGCTGCAGCTAGAATAAGTGACAACTACTGATGATCTCAGTCAACAAGTACTGATGAGCATTCGTATACTATTGTCACAAATAAGTACCAATAAGTTCTTTTATCCTCAGTAGTTTTCATAACTACTGAAGACTAAATTACTTAAAAGTACTGAAGTACTCTATCTGTTGAAAAGAACTGATGTAGTTACAACTACTGATGTAAGTATAACAGATAAGTACTGTTGACCAATGAAACGTCTGAAAATCAGAGTTTGATAAGTGTTGAGGTCAGAATGAAACAGCTGATGAGCTAAGAATTGACGACAACAGCTGATGAGAAACTTTTCTCTTCAGTTGTTTCTATAAATGCTGTTTCACTTCATACAACTGAAGCCAAAACCATGTCTTCAGTAGTTTCACAACTACTGATGACTAATACCAAGTCTTCAGTTGTTGCAACTTCTGAAAGTTAATACCAGGTCTTCAGTTGTTTTCAAACAACTGATGACAGCACCAACACTTTCAGTCGTTTTATATCAGCCTTTTCTTACACTATAAATACCTAAACCTAATTTCAAACGTTTCATTAGCCGTTTCATATCCTTCACTCTCTCAACAATGGCGACCATGAAACTCAAACCCAGACACAACTGTGTTGCCTACCTCTCGAAATCGGCCTTTTGGAACAAATTTGATAATGCCATCGATCTTATGGTAGATTCCCAGTACCGAACCGCTTTTCTTCTGAATCCTACCATATACCCCGATTCCCTAAGCCAATTCTGGACCAACGTCTCTGTGCAAACTGGTGAGAATGATCGCCAAATCACTCTCCAGTCGTTGGTTAACCAGAAACAGGTGGTCATCACTCCAGACATCATTCGACAAACCCTAAATCTACATGATGCCACCTGCGTCACAGAATACCCGAAAGGCACAACTGATATGTCTTTCATCAATAACGGGTATGAAGGAGACTTAAGTGCTACCACCATTCTGAAGAAGCACTTCCATGATGCTGAACGTCTTATATTCCACATGGTGAATGTCTGCCTTGCACCAAAAACCTCCTCATGGGATCAGATGTCCTCCCGATGGCAACAGGTATTATACTCTATCTTTGAACGACAAAATCTAAATTTTTCCGAGATAGTTTTTATGGAACTAAAGGATCTGGCTTTGAAACCTGTGGCAAACAGATGGATATTATATCCCAGGTTTCTCATGGCCATAATTTTAAATCAGCTAAAATCAGACGGCCTTGTTGGCCTTGGAGTCCCTGCTCCGGCTGTATTGCCTGAAGTATACTCCAGGCACAACTCTGACCCTACAATGAAAGGGGCTGCCCGGCTGCTAAAACCCAAGCAGCGGGAACCCACAGCCTCCACTTCCAGATCCAAAGTCCCCACCAAACCAAACACCAAAAAGCCCAAAAAGGCTACTCAGGGAGATGAGTCCCCTGAGGATGCCCCTGTAACACCAATACAGGAAACACTTACTGGTTCTAACCCCCCAGTAGTGTCAAAGACTCCACCAGCCCTAGCCGCTCAGGCATCCTCTCAACAGGATCCTGATGCAACCATAATTGGGGATACCACAATGCTGGAACCTATCTCAATTGAGAAGGTTACCATTGAAGAGCACCAGTCACCCCGGGTGCAATCTGCTTCAACCTATCTCCACATGCAACCGCCCCTCAAAGCCCAACCATTATAGTTGCACAAGTGCTGAGTCAGCTGCATTCCTCTCCTCCTCCCAGAAACCAATTACAATGGGGAGAACCTCAACAGCTGAGGAAGAGGACCAAAATGCTGCTGATAACCCACAGCACAGGGGTTATAATGTTCAATCTCCCAGTGTAGAGGAGGAGGTTAGAACATCTGGTGAGGCTGCCACTTCTACTGATTCAGCAAATGAACAGGATGCAGTTGGTAACATCTCTAAGACCTCACCAGAGGCAACTGCCGATGAAGGACTCAGTCCTGAGGCAGGAAGTCCCCAGAACCAAGAACAAGGGGCACATGCTACAACTGATCTACACTCAGGGCATGTACATCCTGATTCAATCAGGAGGTCAGGTGATTCAGCAAAGACTGATGATGACCTGGGCTTTTTCTACGATGTCTTAGCCCATAACACAATCCTTGAGGCTGAGGTGAGCAGACTCAAAGAACTGCTTGCCAAAATGTCTCAGGATCAAAGTCCATCTGCCCCAATAAACCCACAGATGGCACCTTCATCTGAAGGTTCACCAAACACTCAGCCACTACACTCAACTGAGCCACCAGCCACTGCTTTTGGCACCACCTCTCAGGGACAGAACCCCTCTGAGCAGATGGTTGCTACTTTTCAACATTCCTTACCTCTCATCACTCCCATCATCAATGAGATTGTGCATAAAGCCATTGACGAGAGGATCTCCTCAAATCTACAAACACTTGTTGATGATGCTGTGCAAAAGAAGCTTTCTGCCATTCAAACCCCTGAACCCAATGCACCCAAAAAGGGGGAGTCTAAGGCAGTGAAAGAAAGAAAGAGAAAGAGAGTGGAAGATGAGAAACAACAAGAGAAAGAAAAGGAGTTAGAAAAGGAAAAACAGCTGATCACATACAAGAGAAAGAAAAGTGCTGAAACTCAAAAGCCTGATGAAGAGAAATCATTGGATGATCTGGTTAAAGAAGCTGATGAAGCTCACAGCAGATCAATGGACAAAATAATAGACCAACTCTTCAGACAGGGTTTTGATACAGCTACTTTAGACACTGAGATCAGAAGGCTGGAGATTAAAGAGATACAAGAGAGATGGGCCAGTTACAGTGTGATGGAAAGGGAGAGGTTGGAGATAATGATCAGGTTTATTGCAAAATACTTGGGAAGATCATTAATTGAGATTAAATCATGGACCAGAGACAGTATTCTGGCAATAACCACCAGAATCTGTGCTTCTGAAGCATTCAATAAAGGGTTGATTATCGAAGCCTTAGATGAAGCAGGTGCTGGGAAGAGATCTGATATGGCCAAGCTTTCCAGAGCCAAACTTACCATAAAAATGCTAGATCAGCCTTCTCAAACTCCCACTCAAAAACAACCAACCCCACAACTCTCCAAACCAATCCCTAAACCTAAACTTAAACCAACTCAACCTTCAAAACCAACTCCTTTACCCCAAAAACCACCTCAAACCACATCCAAGGATGCACCCAGAAGGAGGAGAAGGGTGTTGAGGATGGAAGAAGAAGAAGAAGATGATGATGAAGAAGATAGTCTGCCAATCTCTGCTGTTCTAAAAATACCTGAGCCCAGAAGTCAACAAATGATCACACCAGACTTTCAGAGGCAAATGGTGAAAGTTAAGATTGAAGAAGAAGAACAGCAGAAACAGCACGATGAGCAACTTTTGAAGATGGTTGACAAAGAGTTTCCTCAGTCATCATCTATACAAGCCATGAAGAAACACGCTCAAAGGCTGTATGCTCTCAGGTATACCTTTCAATATCAAAAGGAGAGAGTAAGGATTTGGCCAGACCCCAGGGTTAGTTCTAGAATTCATAAGAAATCCATACCAAGTAGATACAATGGCCAAGTGAGAAAGACCATAGATGCTGTTATTATGTTGGCCATTGTAGTCTCACCCTGGGAGATACTTGAAGACTTCAAGAGAGCCTACAAGTCAAAGATGACCCCTCAAACTCTAATGGAGAACAAAATGGTCAAGAAGGGGTTGTTATACAAGAGGCTTGAAGAGATCAAGAAAAATGAACTCCAGTTGTTATTAGAAGGGACTCACCCAGATGAATTTGCTTACAGAGAGATAACAACTGTTGAGTTGAAAAATGGAAAGACAATAAAGTACCTATCAGAGTACTATGGCCCAGAGTTCTTCTTCGAAGGAGAAGCAGAAGAACTCACTAAGGAGGAACAAGTTGTTCTCCTTGAGGCCTATGTCAGAGAGTCTTATAGACTCATCAATGGGAAGTAGGTTTCATGGTTGGGATAACAGCTCTGTGTCCAGTTCCCCAAGACAGAGTTCCCTTCCATCCTTTGACATTCACATTTACTGAAACCTGTTCCCTGGCCTGTGCTTATCTGATATCTCTGAAGCTGATCAAGAGAGTATTTCTGCCAAGAATAAGTGGGACCTCAATAAGCTTAAAGGTTTTGGCTGCATTGGTTCAGGGGGAGTTTGTTGGACCAAAAGAACCAATGAGCCTGATCAAAAAAACCTTTAAGTCCCACGGACATTACAACAACTGAAGTAGTCTGCAACAGCTGAAGACATCAACTGATAACAAGGTCTGAAGACAAAGTCTAAAGTGAAAGAGCTGAAGACAAAGTCTGAAGTGAAAGAGCTGAAGACAAAGTCTGAAGTGAAAGAGCTGAAGACAAAGTCTGAAGTGAAAGAGCTGAAGACAAAGTCTGAAAACAAAAGCTGAAGACAAAGTCTGAAGACAAAAGCTGAAGACAAAGACTGAAGACCAAGTTTCAGATGTTGTCACAACAGCTGAAGAAGATCTCTTCAGTAGTTGTGATGGTTTCCTTTCAGTAGTTTTATGTTTCTTGTATTCAGTACTTGTAGTTTCAGTAGTTTTAGTTTCATCTTGTACTTAGCATACTCTGAGATGTTCTCAGTTGTTGTGAACATTCTCTGTAGTTTGCTTACTTTCAGTTGTTTGTAATAATTCTGTTAGATGTCACTATCAAGTGACATCAGCAGACGTCACATTCCTTTATATAAGGAATGTTGACCTAATTGTAAGGTGCGTGGTGACGAGCAGCTATAGCAAACTTAGAAAAGCTTAGCAGCCGCTACACTGAAGCATTATGCATAAATGATATTATCCATTTTGAAGAAAACCCTCTTTCTCTATAACCGTGTACTGTTCCATTGAATATCTATTGTGTTCTTGCTATATTTGTCTAATTCTTGTTCTAATTCCGCTGCGATTTAACTCTAATTGATCAAACTTAGATCGCTGATCCTGACAGAGTCACTTTCTTCTACTTGTTTCTTTAATGGGGTTTGATTCTCTGTAGAATCTGGTTTAGTTCTTTTTATTGATTCTCCAGATGCATCAGCTGTCTTCCCTAAGTATTTCTTTTTCCTGCTGTAGGTGATCAGTGCTGAATCACTTTTGTTCTTTTCAGCTTCAGTTAATTTCTTCTTCAACCTTTCAATCTCATCATCTTTCAGTTTCAGTCTTTCAGCTTGTTCATCGACAAAATCATTCAAAGCATCAATTACTTCATTATTCATCACTGCATCTTCACTCAGACTCTTCAATCTACTCTCCAGCTTCTCTATTAATTCATCTTTCTCCTTTACCTCCTTCTTTAACCTTCTTATCTTTTCTAGCTTTTTGTTCCCTTTCAGGACAAGGTTGTTGTATTCTGCCACCAAATAGCTTTTGCTTACATTGATTTCTTCTTCATTCAGGTCATTTTTATTATAAGCAATGACATCAATGTAAGCACTCTCTTCTTGCTCAACTTCCTCTTCTTTATCTTTCTCTTCTACATCATTACAGACTTCTTATGTATCTTCATCATTAATAGCTTCATCAATATCCTTATCAAGGTGGAGCTCTTCTGTTGGTGTTGGGTTGTCAATGGGTTTAGTAGAAGTGGGTGAGATGGTTGGTTCAGTTGGTGGTAGAGGAGATATGGGCTCTGTGGCACCAGTATCAATTGATGATATGGAGATTGGTGATTGTGGGAGTGAAGGTTGAGTCCCATCCTGACCAACTACTTCAGTGGAAGCAGTGTTGATTGATATTGGTGATTGGCCAGGAGAGATGGGTTCACTATTCTCACTTGAAGATGTCAAGTGGATGGGTGATGGTGGTGGCTGTGATTCTTATTGGGGTGATTTGGGTGAAGCATGTTGTGGTGTTTCAGGTTGGGAGTGTGTGGCAGATGGTTCTGATGAGCTTTCATCCTCAACCCACAACAGCTCCTGAGGAATGTCCTCATTCTCATCTCATATATAAGCAAACATCTCCACACCGCCTCCTTCATACTGCCTTTTTAATTTGTTGAGAAGGGATTTGCTTAAGTGGCTTTGTACACCTATATCACCTTCTCTTTCCACTTCGAGGATTTGTTCATTAATGATCAGTTGGAGGAACCGAGGGAACATGAACATCTTGTTCTCCTTTTGCACTTGCAGATGATCGCAAAGGCAATTCATGATGTATTTGGCATAATTATAGGTTCTTCCTTTAAAGATTCCTATGATCCCAGATGAGATATGGCGTGAGAATCTATCTAACCCGGACTTCCAGTTGGAGATGCACTTGAGGTAAGTATGGCAGAGGAACCGGTAAGGCTTGCATAGCCTACCCTTCTTGATTTCTCCGTGTTGATAGTCGCCATCGTAGCCCATTAGATTGAATACCTTCTGGATGTATTCATGGTCGAATACATCCGGATGACCTTATTCATCCTCTCCCAGTTCTAGGGCACTGCGGATTATTCCTTCGTTCACCCAAAGGGGTAAGTTCCCAATGGTCGCAGTGATCATGGTTCCTTCATCTCCTTCGACTATTGCAGCTGTATTCCATAAATCTATCATGTGGGATAGATAGATGACTGAGTCAGCAGTCAGCGCATAGAAGAGTCGTGTTCTTCTCAGGTATCTTATAATGTCTCTGCATTCATCCTCCACATCTGGATTAAAAAATGCACAGACATTGTGGTCTTTTACGAACCGATTGGCCATGGTTACAGTGGTGTTAGCCTAGTGTTCAATGTAGACGATGAAGAAGAGTGTTTTGGATGAAGGGGTTTTTAGGTCAAAGTGTTTTGAAAATGAATAGAAAGGCAAACGATTAGAGTACCTTTTTTATACCTTTTCAGACAGGCTGTCTACCATGTGGGACCTATTTACATTTTTTTACCCCTCCAAGGTTATTAACTATGCCTAATAAATAATTAATAGCAATTAATGATCACATAATTAAGCAAAGTATAATATCCACGGAAATCATAGTTTTTCTGTTTCTTCCGTACTTTATCTACGGAAGAGGACCCATTCTGTCTTCCGCAGAAGCATCTGCGGATGAACAGATTTCACTGTATCTACGGAAGATAGCTCATGTCTTCCGTAGTACACCTTTGGTTCCGAAGGGAATTAATTGATTAGTTAAACTGTTCAGATTAAGGGAATTAATTGATCAGTTATACTTACTCCCCTTAAATTTGTGATTAATCATCTACGGATGAGTTTATCAAAAATTTATACGAAGATCGCATGATCAGTGAATGTGTAACTGAAAATCACATGAGTATAGTGTTTTGTGGCAGGCAATTGGTTGAGAAACTAAGGATCATACTATAAATCAGACACATTCCTGCTTATTTTGGTTGAGTGAAAAGCCTACTAGATCTAGTGCAAAGTGCAAATATGGTGATCCGCAGAAGTTCAACCTAGAGTGTATGTTGGGCATGTCCGGCTAGTTATCATGTTTTGGTAAGAATTAAAGATAAACAAGGATGAATGCATCATGCAAGGTGTATGAAAGTCTGTCTCCCAGATTGTGATCAATTCATCACTTTATCACACATACCATATTCCGTAGATTATAAGCTCTATCTTAAGATTTCTTTGAAATCTTATTAATGCCTTTTATGAATGCTCATTGAATACTATGTATTTGATCCTTTAGGATTCTTTTGGGAGCAGTTCTTTTTGAAACTTTTAATGATCAGCATCAGGTCACCAGGTCTTTACTTACGTAAAACAAAGGTGTCCTTTGACCCAGGTCTTTGCCTACGCAAAACAGAGGGTCATGATACGCAAAGATAGAGGTTATAAGGTGTTACAACATAGTAAGTGTGTATAAGTGATGAGTTGTGTACTTTCTGATGAGACTTACTTGTTAACTCCTCACGATGACTTATCCATACTAAGTCATCTTGGCTTTATGTTGAGCATGACATAGCTTATTTTCCACTTAGGATGAACCTATTCACATATTCAACACATCAGATCAGTAGTTAGTTGGTTGGGTGTAGGCAGGATATATGTCATGTTTATAGCATACTATCATATCCGTAGATTATCAAAAGCCTATATATTTGTTGTTAATGTTTTGAACTTATTCTAAGTTGATCATGCCTAATGATTCAATTAAGAACTTAAATCTTACTGAATCAAAGGCCTTAGTGAATAAATCAGCAAGCTGATTTGTTGTATCCACTTTGATCAACTTAATTAGTCCCTTTTCTGAGCAGTCTTTTAGAAAATGGTATCTGATTTCTATATGATTAGTTTTACTATATTGGACTGGATTAGCAGTGATAAACATAGCAGCTGAATTGTCTATATATATTGGTGTTTGGAGAAAATTGTTACCATAATCAAGTAATTGATTTTGTAACCATAGAACCTGGGAGCAGCCTGCTGAAGCAGCTATGTATTCGGCCTCAGCTGTGGATACTAAAACATTTGTCTGCTTTTTGCACTGCCAAGACACAAGTCTTTGTCCTATGAATTGACATCCTCCAGTTGTTGATTTTCTATTGCTGTTGCATCCTCCATAGTCACTGTCTGAATAGGAGTAAAGCTTGAAGTCTCCTTCTTTGGGATACCAAAGTCCAAGTGATGGTTTCCCTTTGAGGTATCTGAATATTCTCTTTACTGCATTCAAGTGGGACTCCTTTGGATCTGCTTGATACCTAGCACACACACACACAACAAACATTATGTCAGGTCTACTAGCAGTTAAGTACATTAATGATCCTATCATAGATCTATATAATCTTTGATCAATAGACTTCCCTGTTGGATCTGGTATAATTTTATCTATTGTAGATGCTGGTGTTTTGCATGATGCACAGTCTGCAAGGTTGTATTTCTTCAGTGTTTGAAGGATATACTTTTCTTGATTGATGAAGATGCCATCTGTTTTCTGATGAACTTGTAATCCTAAAAAGAAAGTTATTTCTCCCATTGAACTCATCTGAAACTCAGATTGCATTAAGGCTTCAAACTCTTCACAGAGTCTCTTGTTTGTTGATCCAAATATGATGTCATCAACATATATTTGAACAACTAAGAGATTTTGATGTTCATGTTTGAGGAAGAGTGTCTGGTTAATTGTTCTTCTCTTGTATCCATGTCTTAGGAGAAACTTGGACAGTGTTTCATACCATTTTCTTGGTGCTTGATGAAGTCCATATAAAGCTTTATCAAGCTTGTACACCCTGTGAGGGTAATTAGGATCTTTAAATCCTGGTGGTTGAGAAACATAGACCTCTTCATCAATTTTACCATATAAGAAGGCACACTTTACATCCATTTGGTAAACTGTGAACTTATTATATGATGCATATGCCAAAAACACTCTTATTGCCTCAATCCTTGCAATTGCTGCAAAGACTTCATCATAGTCTATGCCTTCCTCTTGTGTGTAGCCTTGAGCAATTAGCCTTGCCTTGTTTCTGATTATTATTCCCCTGTCATCTAGCTTATTTTTAAATAAACACCTTGTGCCAATGGTATTGGCCTTCAGGGAGATCAACTAGATTCCACACCTTCTGTTTCCTGAATTGCTGAAGTTCTTCTTGCATTGCTTCAATCCAGCTGTTGTCTTTCAAGGCTTCTGTTATGTTGGAAGGATACTTGTGATAGAAAGCAGGAGAATAGACAAGTGTTTGTAGCTCCCCCTTTTCTTCTGGTAGTTCTGTTGTGAAGGTCACCTATCATGTTATCAATTGGGTGATACTTATGAGCTCTAACTGTTGGTATATCATTAACTTGGATGGATGAATCTAGGTTTGTGATGTTGGTTGTTGGAGATAAGGTTAGTTGTGATGGAAAGTCAACAAAGTAGTTCATCTCATTTTCTGGTGCAACTGTCTGAGTTTCAGCAGAAACATGTATGCCTTCCGGGGTAGTGGACATGTCTTCCGCAGGGACTTGATCAGTTGTAGTTTCAGAGCAAGATATTTCTATGTATGACAATGGTGTTGAATGGTTTTCTGATATGGTTTGATTATTAGGGGATCTTAGTCCATCATCTGCAGGAGTAGGAACATCTACGGAAGTAGATGGTACTTCAGCTGATGTGCATGGTGTGAGGTCATCAGAAACATCTTTACTAGTTTGTGCTGATGCATCAGGATCAGTGTTACTTTGGTTCTCCAGGGAAGTGACTCTAGGTGGGTCAGCTGTCAATGATACACCCATATTTGGAGGAACATAAGGGTAACATGTATCAGCAGCACCTGTCATGTTAAGATAACCAGAGTTAAATGAGTTAGTAAATGCATCTATATCAAACAGCCAAGATGATCCTTTCACTGACTGTGGAAATAAGGATTCATCAAAGGATACATTAGGAGTTTCTTCCACCATGTTATCATGTGGAATATAGACTCTACATTATTTAGATGTTGATTAGTAACCAACAAAGAAACCATCATAGGCTTTTTCAGCAAATTTTCCTAACTGTTCTTTTGTGTTTAATACAGATACGTGACACCCAAAAGCTTTAAGGTATCCTATAAAAGGTTTTCTTTTAAACAAGAGTCCATAGGGTGTTTTATTATATTCTTTGATAATCAAAGTTCTGTTTTGAACAGTGCAGGCTATGTTCACAGCTTCTGCCCAAAATGTTATTGGCAGATGTGAGTCAGCTAGCATTGTTCTTTCTACTTCAATTAGAGTTCTGTTTCTCCTCTCAGCAACTCCATTCTGTTAAGGAGTTCTTGGAGCACTAAATTGCCTAGCTATGCCTTTATCCCTGCAAAATGAGTCTAAGACATAATTAACAAATTCAGATCCATTATCACTTCTTAGTATCTTGATTCTTAGATCAATTTGATTTTCTATCTTAGTGATGAACTCCATTAAAATTTTTGATGTTTCGCTTTTATGTTTTAAGAAAAATACCCAAGTAAATCTAGTGAAATCATCAACAATCACCAAACAGTACTGCCTTTTGCCAATGCTTAACACATTGGTGGGACCAAAAAGATCCATGTGCAGTAACTTTAGTGGTGTTGTGTTTGTGTTAATTGTTTTGGACTTATGTGATACTTTATGTTGTTTGCCTTTATAACATGATAAACAGTGATTAGAACAGTACAATTCTTTCTTTGGAACACCAATGACTAAGTCATTTTTTACCAATTTATTTATGTTCTTCATGTTGGAATGAGCCATCCTTCTGTGCCAGAGTTGTGTTTCATCTTCTGATGATTTAGAGAACATACATGTTTCTTTGCTTGTTAGTGCTGTGTTGTTCATATCCAACACATAGGTGTTACCTTTTCTTGGTGCTTTAAGAAGGATCCAGTCTTCTGGAATTTTGAAACCTGGCTTAAGAATGTAGCAATCAGAGTTATCAAAGAAAGTAGTATAGTGTTGGTCACAAATTTGTGATACACTTAGTAAGTTAAACTATAAGTTTTCATAAAAAGTTAACTTTTTCAAACTTTAAAACTCCATTGTTACCATTCCTTCACCAGTAATTTTACCTCCCTTCTTATCCCCACCAAATGCTATATATGAAGCATTCTTATGTTTGAAGTCCTGCAGGAGGGTGCAGTCTCCTGTCATATGTCTGGAACAGCCACTGTCAATATACCACTTGTTGTCAGCCCTCCTTGGATGTTCCTAAAACAAAATGAATTTAGTTAGACTTAGGAGCCCAAGCCTTGCTGGTCTTGGCTTGACATTGTTATCTAATGTATCAACTTTCTCATGAATAAGACTTGAAGTTTCTAGATTAGCTGTACAGTCTGTTAATTCATTATGTTTAGTTTGGTGTGGGGATGTATTGGTTGATGAAGTTGAGGTGATGTCTTCTTGATTCATACTGACTTGGTTAGTCAATTTTGTTTGAGACTTCTTTGATGTGGATGATGAGGAATTGCCAAAAAATGTTTATGCATCCTTTGCTTTGGACTTAGGCACATCATTGCCTTTGTCAAAGTGATCAAAGAAGTTATCTTCTTCCTCAAGTGCTACCTTTTTATGTGGGGTATTCTTTTGCACTTGTGATTTCTCCTTCTTATTCTTTAATTGCACCTTAGCAACTTTGTTGTTTTTCTGAGTAACTTTCTATTTTTGTTGTTGTTTCTTTTGGTTTGAATCTCTATTATCTTCAGAAGATTGTGAGTCTGACTCAGAGGTATCTACTTTCTTTGTCTTGACAATCTTTGTTTTGTTCTTCTTGTTGAAGTAGCATTCCTTTGTAGTATGGTTGTTTTTGTTGCATATTGCACAATATTTGTTGAAGTAACAATCTGAAGTCATGTGATTGTTCATGTTACATATTGAGCAATAGCTACTGAAGTAGCATTCTTCTGTGCTGTGGTTGTGCATGTCATACCATTTACAGTAAACTTCATCTTCACTGTCAGATGCATTCCTTTTCTTTGCCTTCTTCTTGCTCGTCAGTTTTTGCTTCTTTAATTCCTTTTCAATTTTAGCTGCTGATGATTCTTTTCCTCTTCCAAACATGATATCAAAAGGATCTTGTGTTGTATCTTTTGTGACCTTTTTCATAGTCTGTTCTAATTTCTTCCGCAGATGATCTGCGGAAGTTATGTTCTTTTCTCCTGATCCTCTTTTTGCTGACTTTTCTTTATATAGTTTATTGAATGCATGTATGCCTTCATTTAATTGCTCAATCCTTATATGGATTGTCTTCAGCAGATTTCTTTGTTTTGGTGGATAGGGTAGTTTAAGTTCATTTAGTACCTTTGGAATTGAGTATTCTTTTAACAGAGTTTTATCCTTACCCAACCCAGCATTATTAGTCTCAGCCTCTTCATCTAAGTCATCACAGTTGTCATAATCAAATTCTGACAGCTCGGAGTCTGATGATCTAGATTCAGATGACTCAATATTATTAAGTTTTTCTGATGACTTAGGTATGAAGTGATTAGATAAACTGTTGGTCATTGACTCAGGTAAAGGAATATAATTGTTGGTAACTGGTGGTGCAACTGCATGAAATCCCAATCCTGACTTGTTCTTAGACTCAATATGAGAATTTAACAGTTTCTTATACTATTGTGATGACAATTGGAATTTTTACAGTTTCACCTCAGTAGATGCATGTTCTGACATAGATTTGGTTAAAGATGTAGTCAGATGCTCAACTTGTGCTTTTAGATTGTAATTTTCAGATACAAGTTTATCTAAATCCTTTTGTAAAGAATTAATTTTGACTTGATAAAGTTTGTGTTCTCTACCATGAGATTCATTTAAGAGTAAGGTTTCTTTTACTTTATCAGCCAATTGTTGAGCATGTGTTCTATATCTTTCTACTTCATCTATGCAAGAAGGGGAACACAACCTTTCTCTTACCTCAGTGGCCATTGGAGGGACTTTGTTTTCCATATTGGCCATAAAAGCTTGGTTTCAGCAAGTACTTCCTTCTCATACATGCTCCAATCACAAGTACCATCCTGCAAAATAATTAAACCAGTTTCTTTAGTGTTAGAGATACCTGTTGTATTGTTTGGTGGGGATGCATTGGTTAATAGTGGTTGTGTGAACTCCTTTGACTAGGCTGTCTTGAGTCAGTTGACTGCTGTTGGCTGTTATTGCACTCCCTTGAAAAGTGTCCAAACAGATTGCACTTAAAGCATCTCACTTTGGACTTATCTACACCAATTTTTGTTGTTCTTCCTCCAACAGACAATCCTTTATTTCTTTTCATGTACATCTTGTCTCTATAGGCAATCATAGCCATTTGCCATTGCAGATCCATCTCTTCTACTTCATCAGGATGAAATTCTTCTAGATCTTGTTGACAAAAGTGAGCAGGAGTCAAGGTGCTTCCTAGATAAGACTGAAAGCTGCAAAGGCAGCTTTCTGTTCTTCAGTCTCCAGAACCACAGTAATTGGTTCTGTTTGATTGTTATTCTTCTTGCTTTTGGATTCATCAGCCTTTCCTTTTGTCTGTTTGTGCTGATTGCTTTGAGTTCTTGATTTTGAAGGCTTTGCTGCGTAGAAACTTGTTTTTCCTTCCTGTTCACCTTCATCACTGGAGTTGTCTTCATCTTCATTGCAGATGAATGCACTGCCAGAATTCTTCAGTTCTTTGAATTGATAAGGTGCTATAGGTGCTCACACTTTTGTTTCTTGTCTTTTCATCCAGCTCTAATGCTTCTACTTTTGCCACTAGAGTGTCTAGACCTATTGTTTTTAGATCAATAGTATTTTTAAACATGGACACAGTCTGTGTCTAGTTTTCAGGCAAAGAATGAAGCATCTTTTTATTCAATTCTTCATTGCTGTACTTAAGTTCAAGGATGTTCATCTCTATAACAAGTTGCATGAATCTATGCAATTGTTGAGGGACTGACTCACCCGGAATATGATGGAATGTTTCATATTGTGCACGGAGAGTATCCTTCTTTATGCTTCTAATCTCGTCACTACCTTCAGACAAAGTGTGCAGGATTTTCCATAACGAGTTAGCTGTATGATTCACGCCTGATCAAGAGTTCTTCAGGCAAAGCTATAGTAAGCATACTATAAGCTTTGATGTCAATCTTGACTCTCTTGGCATCATCAGGTGATAGATTCTTTAAACTGATGGGTTGATTATTATCCTTATAATCCGCTACTAAGGCAGGTGGGATATAAGGTCCTTCTGTAATCGAAGCCCATAAGTCAGAATCTATGTAATTAACATGATTCCTGAACCGGATTTTCCAGGTTTTAAAATCAGATTTGTTTTCCAGTTTAGGAGGTTGATAAGCACCAACAACTGAGTTACTCATGTTATTTAATTTTGACGAGCAGAGGTTTTGTTTTAAAACAGAATTCGATTAAACTAATCAAAGCTGATAGATCAATTGATATGAATCAATGAGCACCAATGCTCTGATACCACCTGTGAATCCAATGATCGTTCAGGAATTATTAGACTTGATTTGAACAAGTATTGATCGCGAAATTATTAATACTTGGTGTTTAATCTATTAATAATACTAAAATCAATCAATAAAATAAGAATAATCAAACCGTGAGAACTCAATAATGTTGATCGTAATGCTTTCTTGTTGTTAATGATGTTGCTGATCTTGAATACAATGATTCAGATAATGATTGCTGATGATTCTAATGATTCTCAACTGTTGTTATGTGTATTTGATCTATGTTGTTGATCTCATATATATATAGAGATCTAATTCTGTTCTATAGTTAGCTATTTTGTTGCTATAATTAAGCTAATCAAACTTATCCAAATCCTCGCCATGTTTATCAGCTTAGGAATTTGAGATTTACAACGAATCCAATATGAATAAAGTTGTTGATGTGACGTGGAATATTCGCTTGAATAATATGTCTTGCATCGTCATTAACGTTGTTGTTCTGCCACGTTGACTTGTTGACTTGATGACTTGATGTTGACTTCCGAGTTAATTGATCTTCCGCAGGAATTTACTCTTCCGCAGGTAGTCTGTCTTTCGCAGCAACTGTTGTACTGTACTTGTTCTTGTGCTTCCACAGGAGTTCTTGTCTTCCGCAGCAATCCCTCCTTCAGTAGCTTGTTCTTTTCTTGTTCAGCTGAAGTTGTTCTTCCGCAGGAGATCCACGGATGTACACTTCAGTTATGTTCCTAAGAACATCTACGGAAAAACACTTTATTCATCCGCAGTTGTTCCAACACTTAGTCAATTTTCCAAATTGACACAGTTTAATGTTTTCTGCACATTCACACAATTGACACAGTTTAATGTTTCCTGCACATTCACACATACATTTTGAAATATATTATATCATAGATGAATATATTAAATGAAGTGCAAAATAAATGTTATTTAATTCATAAACACAATTATAATAAAATATATTCATATTATATCATCAAGAATAATAATTACAATTATGATTACAAGAGTGATCTTATCATCTAAACCTATACATGAGTTCTATCCCTAACAACTGCAAACAACCGTTTGCCGCGCCAAAAGAACTTGAACGACACATTTCCATTTTTTCATCATCGCCAACATGCAGGCGTATGGAATAGGAATTTTTATATATTATATGTATATATGTATTTAAAAAAACTATATACTATTAATAAACTCACTAACAATACCAATAACATTTAAATTATTTCAACTCATTATTATTTTCAATAGTTTAGCTCAATACAGGTCATTTACCCCCTCTAAACCCAATTAATATAGTAATACCTAAATTAACAAAAAAGAATAAAGAAAAACGTCATTCAAGATTTTAAAAGCAGAAGTGAGAAACCCGATTGACTATCGGCTTTGTCACTTAGATTGCATTATACAAGTTATTTGGTTTAGAATTTTTTATGCGTCATATTCTAGGGGCCTATATTTTATTCTTGCCGGGCCCAAACTCTCTAATGAATTTTCGAGGCTGGCCCTATAGACTACCAATCTACGATATAGTATACAACGCATGAACTACTCAAATACAAGATTTATTTTCAGCAACACCAAATGTATGAATCCTTACCTTATGTTCGATTGGTGA
The DNA here is from genome assembly GCA_025506505.1 of Flaveria sonorensis. Lineage (NCBI taxonomy): Eukaryota > Viridiplantae > Streptophyta > Magnoliopsida > Asterales > Asteraceae > Flaveria > Flaveria sonorensis. The sequence goes on along the minus strand of CM046430.1, from coordinate 43,967,817 downwards.
AACTTCTTTGATTTTCACATGCCTGTGGAACTCATAACGTCTTTAGAATAACAATCTAATACATTTGATTGTACGTTCATTTTTGTTTTGATTATGATTATTCTAGACTCAATTTATTAAACTTAGTAATATTTGCATTAATTATGTTAGATTGTACTTATTAGACATGTTCTGGTGATAAAATATGACTATGAATTATGATTGTACTTATTTGTTGCTTGAAGACATGTTTTGATATTAATGGTGAAAATTTAGTATCGTGATTTTTTGGTATTGTATCAAAGTTAACTCAAATTAATTTTTGAATCATAGAAAATAATAGTCCACAATTAAAATCATAACATCCGCATCTAGCAAAATTCAAATCCATAACCATTTGATTGTAAAGTATACATCACTTTACCAACCGAATATTTTCTTAGGGACATTTACTCTTTTAATTCATATATTGACATAGGGGAGAGATCCTAAAAAAACCACATTGTTATATAAAAACTAAAAAAAACTAATGAAACCGATCACGTAATTTATAGATTTTTTTGTCAATACCCTCTATATATGTGTGTGTTTATATATAGATAAGGGTATGGATCAAATGAAAACCGTAATATAGTTTTACATATACGTCACACATAGGTATATACGTAACCGTTTTTCATTCGAAATAGTGTTACGTATACATAAGACTTTTCATTCTCTTATATATTTTCAACATATATGTAACAAATACTTAAGTAACCTTTTAACAGTTAAAAGAAAAAAAAGTTATGAAATATGCTATTGATTTTTATGGTTTTCTTTGGTTTTCGCATAACTATTATTTTCTAAGAAACCTTCCCCCATTTACATAAACTTAATTTTCCATAAATATGAGTGATTTAAATGTTCTATGAATAAATAATGTCTTCAAGGACGACTATAGCCTCAAATTACTATTAATATTGTTATCATTATCAATAAATATAATACAAACTTACTAAATAAATTTATTTCACAAGAATTCCTATCACAATTAAAATAAATGTTTAAATATATCCATTATTTCAGTTTAATGCCAAACGTAAAAATGTAATTACAAATATAAAATTCATATGATTATAATCTAATAGTGGGTGTTCCATTTTTTCTTCCTTCTCTTATAGGGATTCATCTTAAAATCTCTTTTTGAATTGGACTAGCTAGAGTTGGGCCTTACACATGTCACGTGGGCTGCGCATCTTGATTGTACAAAAATGGGAGTTTGAGTTATTTTAAAAGAAAATTGCATATATATGGTATTTGTGATTTAATCAAATTGTATGTTTAGTTCTCAAACTTTAAAAATTATAAAGTTAGTATAAATTTTTGTGTACTCATTATATGTTTGATTATTGACATTAAATTTGTTCACTTTTATGTGTTTTATAATGTTTGGACTAAATTTTAAATTAAACATTAGGGTTCAAAAATGCAAAGCCCACATTAAAGTTTGGACTAACTTTACAATTTAAAAGTTGAGTACCAAACTTGCAATTATCATACAAAAATTTGGACTAATTTTGTAGTTTTTAAAGTACGAGGACCAAAAGAGCAATCTGATTAAACCATATGCACCATTTATTTAATTTTCTCTTTTATAAAAAGGAATCTTCCAATTTTCTTCAACTTTGTAGTAAAGCACAGAAAACAGAATTCACCAACTTCATCATCTCTTCAATGCAGTTGAACTTGCAAATAAGGCTGTTTGTAGGTTACGGTCTGGCGTCATTTGAGTCTTTCTATTTATTATTCATGTCTTTTACTTTCATCATTCTCATTATTATTATGATGTGTTTTTAATTAAGAACCTCTGTACTTGTTTTCCGTATTTTTTCTTGCAAGATTTCAATTCTTAGACAATAATCACCAGACGTGCATACTTCAAGATGTGAACCCCCAATCACTTGGTCAAAAAGTACATCATGCACCGCCAAGCATCTAATGCGCCAGAGAGGGGCTTGCTTCCGTAGTGATGAATGCTCGAAAAGCACACAATATCACGCTATCCCTATAGACCTACAGTGACCCTTCCTAAATAATTTTTTTTTATCTTTTCTAATTAGCTTGCATATCTATTTATCGAAATCACTGCAATATATGAAATCAACTTTAACTTCAACGAACTTTGCCCAATAAAACTACAATATAACCAAATCGAATTTATATGCAAATATGTCACTGACGAATGTTAGGACGATAGGAAATCCAAATAAAGAAATAAAAATAAGACATTATATTAATTAATGGGCAGAAGATGATAATGCATTGCCCTTCAAGAAATGATCAAATACTGTAAGAGCAAGCTCTGGGCGATCCATTGGAACCTCATGACCAGCTCCTTTCACTGTCAAATATGTCATCCCCTCGTACACTTGGCTCCATCCACCAACCTATATACCATTAAAAATCATAAATTTGCTGTTTCTTTTTCCTTTTTTATTTGTATTTTTATCTGACGACTACAATTTATGTTGCAGATCAGTCACAAACTGCTAAATGCGATTGATCTGCGATCGAAATTGCACTAGCAAATCTTGTGTAGGCAATCTTATTGTGCAACCATTTTATGACCGGTATTTGTTATATGTGGAACCAAATTATGATTTTGTTCGATCATAAATTCCTATGGTAAATGTCTAGCTTTCTACTAGTGTATGTTTATGATAATAAAAAAAATATGACATAATTTACAACAAAAAAAATATTTGACGTACTCAACTTTTATACTCAAAATTTAGGTAATGAGGCGGTTTTCACATATGTACCAACTTTCAAGCTATTTCTCGCATCAAAGATACTCTATAGCTATTTATATATATTGCTTTAAATGTGACATATAAGAGTCTAGCTTGTTTAAAACTTCTTACTTCTCATTATCATTCATTCACCATGTAGAATGATTTATATAGTTTTACACTTCATTACTTAAATTTAATTCTTTATTAATCATGTCCATTGCAACCTCAATGTTAGTTAAGACTAAAATCAGTTACTTAAAACAAAAAGAAGTTGATTACATCATATGAGAAAATTTAAAAAGCTTATCCCATTTTTGTTATTCTTGACATATTATTTTTCTACATGTTAGAATAAGTTTAAAACTAAGAGAAAAAAGACTTCAAAAAAACATTTAACATACCTTATCCTTGTCATACCAGGCATGCCAGTCAGCTATTGTATTCAGTTTCAAAGCTTTGATAGAGTAACGGGTACCCGTCAATGGCAATACAGCATCAGTGTCACCACTGTTTTAGTCCCATTGTTTCAAAGAAACAAAAATCAAACCAAATATTAATATTTGTATGTAAAATAACCAAATTTCTATTTTGTATTCCTTGTATATATACTTGGATATCATATTTGAAACATGAAAGTGATGTGAAATTACCTAAATACCCATATGCGAATACCGGACTTGATGAGTTCTTTGAAAATTGGAAGCATTGTCCGGGGCGAATCTGTCCAACTTCCCCTAACGATATCGCTGTTATTGAAATGAAACACATCAAACATGTTCAAATATACAAAATATTAAAAAAAATTTGTTTTAAAAAAATCTTTTATGAAACGAAAATAATTACAATTCACAGTTATAATAAGAATTCTTTTTTTTATAATGCCATTTTCTAAATAAGATTTATTTTGAAAAAAATGTTTAAGAAAACAATTTTTTAAACAAAAAATTTGAAAAGAAAAGCTTAAACTGCTATCATCATTTTATTACTTATAGTCTTAACTTATACGTAATTTCAATCATATTTTATCTTAAAATATCATTTTATATTTAATAAATTTTGGTTACCAAATTTAAAAAGAAAAGCTTAAACTGCTATTATCGTTTTATTACTAACTATTTAATATTTTATTTATCTTACTTGTATAATACACGAGATACTAACCTACTTCAATAATATTTAATCGAAAATCTATTCTTAACTATGAAAATCGTAACAATTAAAAAATAACTAATATATTATATTAAATTTATATTTAAAAAAAATTGCTTCGTACCTGCACGTGATCCAAGAATAAGGCAATCGTGTAACATTAGCATGAAAAGCCTTTTGTACATCTGGCCGGTTCATGTACTTTTTGTATACTTTATAATGCAATTATCATTCCCTTGAACATCCATGGCTGCAACAAATTAAAACAACAAAAACTAAATCAATATAAATCTAAAAGAAAACCAGTAACTTGTAATGCAAGAAAGTGTTACCAAAGGTAGCGTGGTGCCCAATTCATGACAAGGGGGATCATAAATACCGTAGAAGTTTATGTCACCGAATTCCGAATACGCTCGTAGCAAATATTTGTAACAATCTCCACTAGGGAACAAGAACGAGTCGTATGGGCACGACTCGTTTAATATCTGGTATGTTGTGTCTGATATTAAGCCATGGTTCCACCAGAACTCAAATGTCCCGATGTTATCGTAATAATCATCGAGTAACGGGTTCCCTAACTGAAAAAATATATTGTTATTTACGTTAAGCATACATAGCGTGATTCACAAGTATCAAAAATGAGTATTTGCGTACGTACCAAGAAACCAATGAAGTTGATCTCAGGATTCTTGACACCTTTGTTTAATCTGACTATGATCTGAGATAGTTGAGGAACGTAATGACCTGAAATTTAATACTTGCATGTAGTGATCAAAACAAACGCTAAAAGCTTTGAATTTGACTCAAAACCGAGTCTAAACCCTTTTTAACAAGTTTAATGACTTTATGTAATAATATATATTTGTGATACAGACCTGCATAACTTTCTCCAGCAATGTAAAATGGCCTATGTTTGTATTGAGGAAATCTTAGAAGCCATTTAACAAGAAATGCATAGGCGTCTCTAGCTGCAAATGTTACATATTCACATTAGATGAATCCAAAATGATCTTTTAATATATTTGTGTATGAATCTATATAGCTAGGTGTATGTTTTCGCGTATATATATACTCAAGATTATATTAAAGTTAAAGCAAGAACCTGTTCTCTGATCTCCCGTGATTTGATCAAAAGAAGTATTTGTATACGAAAAACCAACTCCAGCTGGTGAATCGATGAAAAGCATGTTTGCCTCTGAATTAAACCACAATAAAAGTTTAGAGTAATGAAAAAGATAAATATTTCACGATAATGGTTGTCTAGACTAAAGATGAATGAGAAGCAATCTAAGCGTTAGAAATTGCCTTTGTTCCAAGCATATGGACTTAAGGAAAGAGTTTTCCATCAGGATTCACCCGAAAGGGTCCCACTTCCTCAAACGCTCCATAAGCAATCGAGGAGCACCCTGGCCCACCATTGAGCCAGAGCACAAGAGGTTTTGATGACGCATGGCCATCAATGGCCTCTGTCAACCAATAGAAAAGGGCTCGTCCTTGCTTCTTATCTACTGTGATATATCCTGAATACTGATTAAATGTCACATTTTTAGGTTGCCCGGGCAAGTTGCGGATCTTGTCACGGAGGCGTTGGTATCGATGTTGGCGGCTAGCGGCCGCAGTAGCCGCGGCGGTAGAGCGGAGGAGGGAGATGATGGCCAACACAAAAATAAAAAGAAGGGAATAATTATGACCTTTCATCACTGCTCAAATGCCTCGACTTGGCATGTGTTTGGGATTTTGTGAAATTATATGTTGAATGGAATTTACAACTAGAGTGTAGCTTAAGATTCAATGAGAGAGCTTGCTTTAAACATAATTTAACATTTCTGTCAAATATATATACTTCATAAATGATGTTAGTTTATTTTTTTAACTTTATTCAATTATAAGAAAGTACTAAATATTAAGATGTTCATATGATATCATATAGAAAAACAAATAATCCCTTAACTTTTAAACATATATGTTAAATTGTATTCTAATAAGTCTCCTAATCTTATAAATAGCTATTTAGTTTACTGTCATTTGTGTTGTATCCTAATGGTTACAACAAAGAAAAAACAAAAACAAAATAAAACAATCTTTTTTTAAAGTAGATTCTAATAGAGTGTAATTGGTGGTGTATATTTTAGAGTGGTGTTAGTTTGCCATTTAAAAACTAGTACGTATATGATAAGAAAATTAAATTTCATATTTTAAAAAATAAAAATAGTAGTAGAAACTTCGATTATTTATTTAATTATCCCACAAATCAAATTGTGAATCTGGTCAAATTTTGCTGGATTAAAACGTGTAAAATACACAAACAAATCCCGTAACAAAATAAAATCAACCTTTTGAAGAAACATTGTATATTATAAAAATATAGATCTCGAGAGAAAGGCCTGGCACATGATCCCAGTTCCCACCTTCTTTGTCTATATTTATTTTTGTGTATAAAGATTAAATGTTGCATTAAGGTGAATGAAATAATCTTTACTATTATATAATACAAAAAACCATAGATAGATTGGTAATTTTCTATTATCATAAGACACTTCTTTTTTTGAACGACGAAATCATATTAAAAAACGCAGCTTGGCCTGCAGCAAGAAGCTACAGCCAAGACCACCCAAAGAAAACAGAAGACTTACAAAATAGAATTACACCATCTTTCTAAGTCCACCTTAATCAGATTAGATCTATTAGATAACCACAAAAAACTAACCACCTTAATTTCTTTAAGGACACTTCCCAGCGAAGGCTTCTTCTTGTTGAATACGATGTTGTTGCGCTCCTTCCAAAGACACCAGCATGTTGTACGGACAATTGCTTGCAGAATCTTAATTGAGTCGTCTCGCATATTACAGTGAGAGTGGATTGTCATCAGATCCGACATCGAGAAGGCATAGATGGGCGGGACGTTACACCATTGACTCAACATTTGCCAAGCAATTAAGGGCCAAGTAGCAAGATCTGAACAAGTGCTCAACCGACTCCTCCTAATGAGAACATAGTGGACATGTAATGGAGTCCATCATAACATTCTCCTAGATAAAGCGTCCCTAGTGGGAATGCGACCCAAATGCGCCCTCCACACAAAGATGTTTACTTTAGTGGGAACAGACTTAACCCACTCGAAGTTGGAAATGGACTGCGGGGGAGTGAATGTTATCGCATAGAAGTCTTAGAGATTTGGTCGAGAATATCCCATTATTGTTGCCCACCCAAAGCCATTTATCAACTCCTCTAGGGAAATCGATTTGCTGAAGAAGATCTAATAGAGTCGTGAGTTGCTGCTGCTCTATGTTATGAAACGGTTGCATTCATAAGACACCTAGAACAACTATTTAAGCATATGTCATAAGTGTTTTATGTAATTGTTCCTAAATTGTCCTCATTTAATAAACATATTCTAATTAATACATGTGTTAATGCATATGATTAAATTCACTATATTAAGTATTGCTTTATTTATAATAATTTAAATTAATATTATATTTATATTTTCTATATATATTTTTACTATTTAAATTAAGTATTATATTATTAACAAAATACTATTTACCAAATATTACATAGTTATAATAATAATAATAATATAATCAGTATTTAAGGCTGGTCGGAAAAAAGACTCAGTAGCAATCGCGAATCACGCGAGCCAATTTATTATTAATAACATATAGAAAATAATAATAAATATCTATATTATCTATACTATTATAAATCATTTTAAGATTTCAGAATAATAATTTTATTTTGACCTTAAGTAACCTATAGGGTTTGTATGGTAATATTATGGTGGATTTTAATTTAATTTTTTAAATCCATAAGAATCATTTAATTTAATAATAATAACAATAATAATAACAACAACAATAACAATAACAATAATAATAATAATAATAATAATAATAATAATAATAATAATAATAATAATATAATAATAATAATAATAGTAATAGTATTTAAAGTAATTATAATAGTTATTTACAAAATAAAAATAATTTTAGTAATAATATGTAATAATATAGAAGTCATCAGACTAAAAATATAAAAGATCTCAAAACTGATTCAAGTTTTAAAATCTTATATCTTTTTTCTCTTATAATCATAAAAATATGATGGTTTATATAGTCTAAATTTGTCGTTATGATATGTTAAATTATATCAACGTTTTGACATGATTTGTTTTTTCAAATAGAGTTTGTTAGGTCTAGATGTCTTGTATAGATTTAGATGATAGATCAAACTCTTGTAATCATTCTTTGTAATTATAATTTTGATGATATAATATAATGCATTAAGTACATGATGAGTTTATAAATTGCATGATATATTGTATCTCATAATATATGTGTTGATTTATGTGTGATTGTAGAAAATATTAAATGTAGTCAATTTGGAAAAATTGACTAAGTGTTAGAATAATTGCGAATGAACAAATCACTCTTCCATAGATGTTCTCAGTAATACAACTAAAGTGTACATCCGTAGATCTCATGTGAAAGAACAACAACAGCTGAACAAGTCCAAAGATCAAGTGGAGCTGCTGAAGGAAAGCTTGCTACTGAAGAACAAGAACTCCTGCCGAAGCACAATCACTGAAGAACAAGCACTGAAGACTAAGTGTTGCTATGGAAGATAAATTTCCTGCGGAAGAATAAATTCCTACGGAAGACTATTTAACACTTGAATGATTCCGCATCATCAAGTAGTCAACAGAAAGTCAACAAGTCAACGTGGCAGATCAACAACATTAATGATAGCAGAAGACATTTAATTCAAGCGAAGATATTACATCACATCAACAATATTATTTGTGTTTATTTCATTGTAAATCATGAACTCCTATGCCGATAAATGTGGCAAGAATTCGGATAGCTATAGGAAGTTAGCTTAATTATAGCAACAGGATAGCGAAAGATTAGCAATGTTTTAGAAACAGAATAAGATCTCTATATAACAAGAGATCAAGAACATGTAAAAAAAAAAACATACGATCAAGCAACATTAGATCATATAACAATCACAACAATAGAATCAATAGCAGCAGAGGCATTACAATAGATTGATTGTAATTATTGAGCAATCATAATTTGATTATTATTATATTTTGATTGCTCTTTATACTGTTTGATCGATTTCAAGTGCATTAATCAATTAAACAGCAAGTACTGGTAATTCCCCGATCAATACTAGTTAAAATCAAATCTGATAATTCATATATCGATCCTTGGATTCTCACAAGTGGTATCAGAGCCTGGTGCTCATTGATCCAGATCAATTGATCTATCGGTCTGATTTGTTTAATCGATTTTTGCTAAAACAGAGTTGTTGCTTTTTCAAAATTAATTAACATGAGTAATTCAGTTGTTGGTGCTTATCAACCTCCTAAACTGGAAAACAGATCTAATTTCAAAACTTGGAAAATCAGGTTCAGGAATCATGTTAATTATATAGATTCTGATTTATGGGTTTCGATTACTGAAGGAACTTATATTCACCTGCGTTAGGAGCAGATTATAAGGATAATAATCAACCAATAAGTCTGAAAAATCTGTCACCTGATGATGCTAAGAAAGTCAAGATTGACATCAAAGCCTATAGTATGCTTACTATGGCTTTACCTGAAGATCTTTTGATCAAGTGTGAATCATACAAAACAGCTCACTCTTTATGGAAAATACTGCACACACTATGTGAAGGAAGTGACGAGATTAGGAGCATAAAGAAGGATACTCTTCGCTCACAATATGAAACCTTTCATCATATTGCGGGTGAGTCAGTTCCTCAACAATTGCATAGATTTATGCAACTTGTTACAGAGATGAACATCTTTGAACTTAAGTACAACAATGAAGAGCTGAACAAAAAGATGCTGCATGCCTTACCAGAAAGTTGGACACAGACCGTGTCTATGTTCAAGAACACTATTGATTTGAAGGCAATAGGACTAGACACACTGGTGGCAAAGGTTGAAGCTTTGGAGCTAGATGAAAAGACCAGAAACCAGAGTGTGAGAGCACCTATAGCACCTTATCAATTCAAAGAGTTAAAGAATGCTAGAAGTGCATTCATCTCCAACGAAGATGAAGATAACTCTTGTGATGAGAGTGAACATGAAGAAGAAACAAGCTTTTATGCTGCCAAGTCTTCCAAATTAAGTACTCAAAACAATCAGCACAGAAAGTCCAAAGGAAAAGCTGATGACTCCAAGAATAAAAAGAACAACAATCAAACAGAACCAATTACTGTGGTTCTGGAATCAGAAGAACAGAAACCTGCTTTTGCAGCCTTTAGTTCAAGCTTTCAGGCTTATCTGGGAAGCACTTTGACTCCTGCCCACTTCTGTCAACAAGATCTAGAAGAACTTCTTCCTGATGAGGTAGAAGAGATGGATCTACAATGGCAAATGGCCATGATCGCCTACAGAGCCAAGATGTACATGAAGAGGAACAAAGGACTGTCTGTAGGAGGAAGATCAACTAAAATTGGTGTTGACAAGTCAAAGTGAGATGCTTTAAGTGCAATTTATATGGACTCTTCTCAAGGGAGTGTAACAGCAATCAACAACAATCAAATGACTCAAGACAGCCTAGTCAAAGAAGTTTTACACAAGCTCAACTAACCAATTCATTCCCACCAACAACAAGCAATACTACAGGTACTAACAATGCTAAAGAATCTGGTTTAATTATTTTGCAAGATGGTACTTGTGATTGGAGCATGTATGAAAAGGTAGTACCGGAGGAAAATCAAGCTTTGATGGCTAACATGGAAAAAAAAGTTCCACCAATGGCCACAGAGGTAAGAGAAAGGTTATGTTCTTTCATTTGTATTGATGAAGTTGAAAGATATAGAACACATGCTCAACAGTTAGCTGATAAAGTAAAAGAAACTCTACTTTTAAATGAATCACATGTAAGAGAACATAAACTTTATCAAGTCAAAATCAATTATTTACAAGAGGATTTAGATAAACTTTTATCTGAAAATTACAATTTGAAAGCACAAGTTGAGCATTTGACTACGTCTTTAACTAAGTCTATGTCAGATCATGCATCTACTGAAGTGAAACTTCAAAAATTCCAACCGTCATCATAGCAGTATGAGAAACTATTAAACTCTCATGTTGAGTCAAAGAATAGATCAGGTTTAGGATTTCATGCTGTTGCACCACCAGTAAATGATAATTACACTCTTTTACCTGAGTCCATGACTAACAGCCTATCTAATCACTTTGTGTCTAGTACCAAATTTGAGTCAACAGATAAAAATCATAATGATGTAACTAATGACACTGAATCATATGATTCTTAATCATCAAAATCAGAACTTTCAAAATAAAGTCAATCAGAATTTGATTATGATAACTGTGATGATCTGGATGAGGATAATGATGAGCCTCATAATACCAGTTTGGGTAATGGTAAAACTGTTTTAAATGAACATCTAATTCCCAAAGTGTTGGATGAAATCAAGCTCCCTTACCCACCAAAACAAAGAAATCTGCTGAAGACCATTTACACAAGGATTGGTCAACTGAATGAAGGCATTCATGCTTTCAACAATCAAAACAAAAGAAAATCAGCAAAAAGAGCTTCCAAAGATAACATATTCACTTCAGCAGATCTCCTACGGAAGCAGTCTCTGAGCTGTAAAATCAGAGAAAATTCATAAACAATCATCCGTAGAAGAAATATGGAATAAGAAAGAATCTGCTGAAGCTTCATCCAGCATCAACAAGGTGAAGGAGTTGAAAAAGCAAAAGAAGGCACTGAGTAAGAAAAAGGCAAATGTAAAGGATGCTTCTGATAGTGAAGCTGTAGAGAAGTACTGTAAATGGTGTGATATTCACAATCACAGCACAGAAGAGTGCTACTTCAGCAGCTATTGCTCAATATGTAATATGAACAATCACATGACTTTTGATTGTCACTTCAACAAATATTGTGCAATATGCAACAAACACAATCACTCAACTCAGGAATGCTTCTTCAACAAAAAGAACAAAACAAAGATCCTCAAGAAGAAGCTAGCAGAGACCACTGAATCAGACTCACAATCTTCTAAGGATGATGATTCAAAAGTCTTAAAACAAAAGAAGCAACAACAAAAGCAGCTGCTGAGATGCAAACAATGAAAAAGAAAGACAAACAACTATTTCAAAGAAAAACATCTCACAAAAAGGTAGCACTTGAAGAGGATGATGACTTCTTTGATCACTTTGACAAAGGTAATCATGTACCTCAGTTTAAATCAAAGGATGCAGAACCCTTTTCAGGGCAATTCTCAACATCAGGATCAAAGAAGAAGTCACTGAAGGAAGGAATGACTGACCAAGTTAGTATGAATCAAGATAAAATTACCTCAACATCATCACCAAAATCATCCTCACCCAAAACAAAACATAATGAATCAACTGATATTAAAATTAATTTAGAAACATCAAGGCTCATTCATGAGAAAGTTACTATATTAGATAACAATGGCAAGCCCAAGACCATCAAGGCTTGGGCTCCTCGGTCTAATTAAGTTCATTATGTTTTGCAGGAACATCCAAGGAGGATTGACAACAAGTGGTATGTTGACAGTGGCTGTTCCAGACACATGACAGGAAACTGTTCTCTCCTCCATGACTTCAAACATAAATATGTTTCATATGTAGCATTTGGTAGGGATAAGAAGGGAGGTAAAATCACTGGTGAAGGAACGGTAACCAATGGAGTTCTCAAATTTGAGAAAGTCAATTTTTGTGAAAATTTACAATTTAATTTACTAAGTGTATCTCAAATTTGTGATCAAAACTATACTACTTTCTTTGACAACTCTAATTGTTACATTCTCAAGCCAAGTTACAAAATTCCAGAAGACTGGATCCTTCTTAAACCACCAAGAAAAGGCAACACTTATGTGTTAGACATGAACAATACAACAATAAAAAGTAAAGAAACATGCCTGATTTCCAAATCATCAGAAGATGAATCTCAACTGTGGCATAGAAGGATGGCTCACTCCAACATGAAAAACATAAATAAACTGGTGAAAAATGACTTAGTCATTGGTGTTCCTAAGAAAGAATTTTTATGTTCTAATCACTGTTTATCATGTTCTAAAGGAAAACAACACAAAGTGTCACATAAATCCAAAACAATTAACACTAACACAACATCACTGAAGTTATTACACATGGATCTTTTTGGTCCAACTAATGTATTAAGCATTGGAAAAAGGCAATACTGTTTGGTGATTGTTTATGATTTCACTAGATTCACTTGGGTATTTTTCTTAAAACACAAAAATGAAACATCAGAAATATTAATGGAGTTTATCACCAAGATAGAAAATCAACTTGATCTAAAAGTCAAAATTTTACGAAGTGATAATGGAACTGAATTTGTTAATTATGTCTTAGACTCATTTTGTAGGGACAAAGGCATAGCTAGGCAATTTAGTGCTCCAAGAACTCCATAACAGAATAGAGTGGCTGAAAGAAGAAACAGAACTCTAATTGAGGCAGCAAGAACAATGTTAGTTGATTCAAAGCTACCAATAACATTTTGGACTGAAGCAGTGAATACAGCATGCACTGTTCAAAACAGGACAATAATAGTCAAAGAACACAACAAAACACCCTATGAACTTTTGTTTAAAAGAAAACCTTTCATAGGATATCTTAGAGCTTTAGGGTGTCATGTGTCTGTCTTAAACACTAAAGAACAATTAGGAAAGTTTGCTGAAAATGCATATGATGGTTTCTTTGTTGGGTATTCCTCAACATCTAAGTCATACAGAGTATATGTCTCACATGATAACATTGTGGAAGAAACTCCTAATGTGTCATTTGATGAATCCTTGTTTACACAGTCTGTGAAAGGGTCATCTTGGTTGTTTGATATAGATGCATTAACTAACTCATTTCACATTGGCTTTCTCAATATGACAGGTGCTACGGATACATGTTATCTTTTTGTTCCTCCAAACATGGGTGTACCATTGACTGCTGATCCACCATGACAAGTTCACACAGATATTCAAAGACATAATGATCCTGGAGATGATGCAATGAAACTCCCTAAAGTTCCTCACACTTCAAAAAACATCCCAACAACAATGCCACATACAGATACACCAATTACAGACTCTGCAGCTGATCCTTTAATTGCTACGGAAGGTATATCCACATCTGCGGAAACACAAGTCTACGCAGAACATCATTCAGCCGTGCAAGATCACTACACTGGGGAGTTAGATTACTTTGCTTATTCACCATCACAGCTGAATCCTTCTATCACAAACGTGGATTCATCTATCCAAGTTCAAAATGTTCCAACAGTTAGGATTCATAAGGATCATCCAATTGACAACATGATTGGTGAACTCACCAGCAGAACTACAAGAAGGCAAGGGGGAGCTGCCAACACTTGTCTGTTCTCATACTTTCCATCACAAGTAGTTCCTCCTAACATCACTGAAGCCCTAAAAGACAATAGCTAGATTGAAGCAATGCAAGAACTTTAGCAATTCAGGAAGCACAAAGTCTGGAACCTAGTTGATCTACCTGAAGGCCAATATCCAATTGGCACTAGATGGTTGTTCAAAAACAAACTAGATGACAGAGGAATAATTGTCAGAAACAAAGCAAGGCTAATAGCATAAGGATATACATAAGAAGAAGGAATAGACTATGATGAAGTCTTTGCATCAGTTGCAAGGATTGAGGCTATAAGAGTATTTCTAGCCTATGCATCATATAAGAGATTCATAGTTTACCATATGGATGTAAAGTGTGCATTCTTATATGAAAAAATTGATGAAGAGGTATATGTTTCTCAACCACCAGGCTTTGAAGACCCTCACTACCCTCACAGAGTGTACAAACTTGGCAAAGCATTGTATGGTCTTCATCAAGCACCAAGGAAATGGTATGAAACATTGTCGTCATTCCTACTGAAGCATGGCTACAAAAGAGGTACAATTGGCCAAACACTCTTCCTTAAACATGAACATCAAGATCTCCTAGTTGTGCAAATATATATTGATGACATCATATTTAGATCAACCAACAAGAGATTGTGTGAAGATTTTGAAGCTTTGATGCAATTTGAATTTCAAATAAGCTCCATGGGAGAATTAACTTTCTTCCTGGGTCTACAAGTTCATCAACATCAGGATGGCATCTTCATCAATCAAGAGAAATATGTGCTTCAAATCCTGAAGAAATTTAACCTTGCTGAGTCTTCATCATACAAAACACTAGCATCAACCACAGAGAAAATCTTACCAGATCCAACAGGGAAGTCTATTGACCAAAGACTATATAGATCTATGATAGGATCATTAATGTACTTAACTGCCAGTAGACCTGACATAATGTTTGTTGTGTGTGTTTGTGCTAGGTATCAAGCCGACCCAAAGGAGTCTCACTTGAATGCAGTAAAAAGAATTTTCAGATATCTCAAAGGGAAACCTGCACTTGGACTGTGGTATCCCAAAGAATGAGACTTCAAACTGTACTCTTACTCAGACAGTGACTTTGGAGGATGCAACAATAATAGAAAATCAACAACTGGGGGTTGTCAATTCATTGGACCAAGACTTGTTTCTTGGCAGTGCAAAAAGCAGACTAATGTTTTAGTATCCACAACTGAGGCCGAGTACATAGCTGCTTCAGCTGGGTGCTCTCAGGTTCTATGGTTGCAAAACCAATTACTTGACTATGGTTACAATTTTCTTCAACTCCAATTTACATAGATAACTCAGCTGCTATGTTCATTACAGCCAATCTAGTACAACATAGTAAAACTAAATACATTAAAATCAAATACCATTTTCTGAGGGACTGTTCAGAAAAGGGTCTAATCAAGTTGATCAAAGTGGACACAACAAATCAACTTGCTAATTTGTTCACTAAAGCCTTTGATTCAGTTAGATTTAATTTCTTAACTGAGTCCTTAGGCATGCTCAACTTAGATGAGATCACAACAACAATAGAAATATTTGTCCATTACTTGTAATCTTATGAGAAAGGTACACATTTTTTTAATAACTACATAAGGAAGTTGATATACTATGGATATGATAGTACACTATAACTAGACACTCACTCCTGATCTCTAACCAACTACTACCTACTGATCAGATGCGTTTGATATGTGAATAGGTTTGACTTGAGTGGAAACTAAACAATGTCATGCTCAACATAAAGTCAAGGTGACTAAGAGTGGACAAGTCATTGTGTGAAGCATTTAAGTAAGTGTAATCCGGATGTCATCATGTTAACACCCACGCACACTTACTATGTTGTAACACCTTATAACCTCTATCTTTGTGCATCATGACCCTCTGCTTTGCGTGAGCAAAGACCTGGGTCAACGGTCACCTCTGTTTTACGTAAGTAAAGACCTGGTGACCTGATGCTGATCATCAAAAGTTCCAAAAGGAACTGCTCTAAAAGAACCCAATATGATCAACTGTATAATTATTACAGAGCATGCAAATCATCTCAGCATTAATAAGATTTCAAAGAAATCTTAAGATAGAGCTTATAATCTACGGAACATAGTTTAAGTGTGATAAAATGATAACTTGATTCACTTCTGGAGGGCTAACTTACACGCAACTTCAATGATGAGTTCATCTTTGCTATCTATAATTCTTACCAAAACATGATAACCAACATGATAAGTTGAATATACACTCTTGACTGAATTTCTGCGGATCAACATATTTGCAATCAGCACTAGATCAAGTATGCGATAACCTCACATATAATATTCAGGAAATTGTCTAGATTATAGTATGATCCCGTGTATATGATATACTTGCCTGGTAACGAACATTCACCAAGGTGTGTGTTCTAATTTATGATTATAAGTTGGACAAATTAACTGCTTTTCATGTTATTCACCTTATAAAATTTTGATTCATACATAAGTTTATGATTAATCATAAATTTAAGGGGAGTAGTCAAAGCATGAACTGAGTTTAACTAAAATTTTAACATAATGATATGAAGAAAATTGGAACTTGAGCACTAACTTGGCTGCAGGATATCCGAAATGTTCAACTACTTTTGCACAATTGCCATGAAGCAAAGTCATAAGGTCCAACAGCAAACCACAAATGGACTAACTATGTGTTAGTTCATACAGTTAAATTAAATTTTTCCTTCGGAAGATTTTTTCATTAAACTTTTACCTTCGGAAGAAGAGTTAAATGTTACTTCGGAAGATACTTCAGTACCTTCTGAACAAATTTACCTTCGGAAGAGAGTTTATTAAATTAACTTCGGAAGAAAGTTTTCAGCAAAATCAAGAAAATTAACTTCGGAAGAAAGTGTTTAACAAAACCAACTTCAGAAGAAAAGTTTAGCAACATTTAACATCACTTTTGAAAGATGTTTTCAAACAAAATGGATAAATCAGGATATCTGTTCTCTATAGGTGTTCTGCGAAAGACAGATTGAAACATAGGAATCTTGACTTCCGTAGATATTCTACGGAAGATTCAAAATAAATGTCTGCCTTGCATAAATATTAATTACTTGTAGACATTGATTATACTGATAACCTCGGAGGGGTAAAAAGGGTAAATGGGTCCCAAGTCATTAGGATGAGGTTAGACAGCCTGTAAAAGTATAAAAAGGGCACCTCCACCGTTGGCCTTTCTATTCACTTTCAAAACACTTTCCGACCTAGAAATCCTCTCATCCAAAACCCCCTTCTGCATCTTGTACTGCAAATTTGAGCTTGTCTCACACAACAATACCCACACAACTCAAACATCACAGCCACTATGGCTAATCGGTTTGTAAAGGACCATAACATATGCGCGTTCCTAAATCCAGACGTGGAAGATGAATGCAGAACCATCATCCGCTATTTGAGAAGAACAAGACTCTTCTATGCACTAACTGCAGACCCGCTTATCTTTCAAACACACATGATCGACTTCTGTAACACAACAATAGTGGAGGAAGAAGATGAAGCACAAGTCATTTATGCAACTATCAGAACTCAACAATTACGGATAGACGAACGTGCAGTCCGAAGGGCACTAGAATTCGGAGATGATGAAGAAGGCCACCCTGATGTATTCGACCATGAATACATTCAGAAAGTGTTTGGACCAATGGGATACGATGGTGACTACCACAATAGTGAGATCAAGAAGTGCAGGCTGTGCAAACCGTATCGATTCCTATGCCACACTTATCTAAAGTGTATATCCAATCGGAAGTCAGGGTTGGATAGATTTTCTAGGCATATATCTTCCGGAATTATTGGTATCTTTGAAGGGAGAAAGTACAGCTACTCCAAGTATATCCTCAACTGCCTGTGTGATCACATACGTGTGCAGAAAGACAACAAAATATTCATGTTTCCAAGATTCATTCAGCTCATCATCAATGATCAACTACAGAGCATTGAAAGAGAGGAAGATCTCTTCTTAATAAACTAACGGGGCAATATCAGGGAGGAGGTGTAGAGCTATTTGCCCATGTACTAGATGAGACTGAGGAAATACCTCAAGAACTGCTGTGGGTTGAAGAACCTGAAGAGCAAAACTCACCAGTTGAATCCCATGCACACTCCCAACATCAATCACCAGCTGCTAAACCATCTACAGCACATCATCAAGAACCCCAACCACCATCATCACCAATAACTTACTTGATCTCCTCTTCAAGTAAACACACACAACCAATCTCTCCTGACCTCTCACAAACAACAGTCAACACTGCGTCAACTGAAGTAGTTGGTGAAGAGGTCATTCAATTCACACCCATACACTCTGTAACATCCAATGACTCCAATGCCACTGAGCCAATCTCTCCTAAACCCATCCTATCACCCACTGAGACAATTGTGTCACCCACACTCACTAAACCAGTCTCACAGTCAGTAAGCCCTACTCACACTCAGATACTCAATCTAGAGGAGACTGAGGAAATTCTAGAAGGCACTACTGAGGACTTGTATATAGAGACTGAGGGAGAAAAGGGGGAGGAAGTGGTATAAGAGAAAGATGAGTTTGTTGAGATTGTGGCCTACAATGAAGATGACTTAAAGGATGAGAAAATTAATGTCAGTAAAAGCTACTTGGTAGCTAAATATAACAATCTAATCCTCAAGAGCAACAAGAAATTAGACAAATTGAGGAGAATAAAGAAGGAGCTGAGTGAGAAAGATAGACTCATAGCTGCGAAAGATAAGACAATCACTCAACCGGAAGGTAGACTCAAGAAGCTGAGAGAAGATGTGGTGATGGATAACGAGGTGATTGATGCCCTGAATGATCTGGTTGATGAACAAGCTGAACAGGTGAAAGAAAAGGATGCTGAGATTGATTCATTAAAGAAAATGTTAAGAGAAGGTGAAATGAGAAAAACAGGAGAAAGTGAAGTAAGGAAAATAGATGAACTCACAATCACCTACAACAGAAAAAGAAAGTACCTGGGGAAATCTAAAGAGACTGCCCATGAAGACACACCAAAAAGATCAAAAACTGTGTCAACGGAGCAACTAGCCCCAGTAGAACAAATTAAAGAAGAAAGCAGCAGTGAGTGGGCAGAGCTGACTAAAGAAGAGTCTGTTGAAAGTGAGAAAGAAACAAAATATCAGGACTTACTGACCACTGATGACATATTAGAGGAAAGACCACAATCATCAATGTTTATGGATCTGATCAATAAAGGATTCCCGTATGACATGGTGGAGAAAATGTCTATGCCAAAAATGATTCAGATGATAAAAGAATTTGATGCTGTAAGTCTGATGCTCCCAATCTGCACATATGAGACCTTCTCCAAGTTCAAAGCTATGGAGAAAATAAGAAAAGAATTGAGGCATTATGACACAAAGAATCTGACTAGATATAACATGACGTGCTGGTTACAAAGTCACAACTACAAGCAACATGAACTTAAAGGGAGAGCAACTGGTGAGCTCAAAGCTATGATGGAACATGTTATGAAGGTGGAGCTGGATAAAGGAGTGAGATTTAGATCAGGAGCACCAAACCCAGCATACCAACAACAAGGCACACAATCATAAGTTGAACCTACTGTGGTTGAAAGCAAAGATATGTATAAGAGCAAAGAAGGCTTGATCAAAGAACCAAGGGATATTATTCCTAATAAGATCTGGCCACTGGGAACAGCGGTGAGAGAAATCACTGAACAAAGATATACAATGATCCAGCTATTTAATGAGATGACAACTCCCAGATCATCAGAAGATAACCAAATCATAGCATGGAGATATGACCCAGAATGGGATTGTGCCTCTATCAAGAGAGCATCCGAGATGGTGCAATACTATCCTTGGATGAAGGCTCTTCTTTCACTACCTAATGCTAATTTGACTGCACTTCAAAGCATTCCCATTACCAACTATCCCATCAATCCAAGAGGAAGGGATTTCTCTGGAATAGTTGGGAGACTTAGGCATAAATTCAAAGGGGATGTGCTGAACGAAGCAAGAAGAGATGATGCTGAACATAAGAAAAGAAAGTTGAAACTTAAAAGATCTCATTCCAGTTCTTCTGAACATGTTGATGCTGAATTTTTACATAGGACTGGATATGAAGACATAAATGAAGCATCAGTTAAAGTGATTGAGGGAAACCAGTTCTCCTTCCCTATTACAGAATGGGGATATGTAGAAAAGACTAAAGAATTGGTGTTGCTGAGGAATGATCCACAGAAGAAAGCCTCAAGTATCAGATTATTTGATCCTGTGGAGATCAAACTGCCACACCCAAGCTTCACCTCATATTTACATGACAAACATTCCCTAAGCTGCATGATCAAACTGCTCCGAATGATTTATGCCTATATGTTCACTTAATTCAAGTCATTGACAAGTTGCATGCTAAGGCACATATGAGAAGAAAGTTTGAGGCCGGACAGCTGATTGGAACAGAGATAAAGCTCATAACAGAATTAAGAATTTCAGAACAGGATGAATTGGAGGTGGTGTCTAACAATAGTGTTATTGCAATACTCACCACTGAAGAGGATATACTGGGCTTGAAATATAAGACTTTGAAGAGATGAGTAGACAGCAGATCAAGTATAAGTATGAAGATCAAAAAAATGCCGTGAACTACTTCAATACCAAGATTTTGGCAAGAGTGCAAGAACTGAAAGACCTAAACCCATGATTACTAGAGTCTAAACCTAAGGGGGAGTATTATTAGGTCTAGATGTCTTGTATAGGTTTAGATGACAGATCAAACTCTTGTAATCACTCTTTGTAATTATAATTTTGATGATATAATATAATGCATTGAGTACATGATGAGTTTATGAATTGCATGATATATTGTATCTCATAATATATGTGTTGATTTATGTGTGATTGCAGGAAACATTAAATGTAGTCAATTTGAAAAAATTGACTAAGTGTTAGAACAACTGTGGATGAACAAATCACTTTTTCGTAGATGTTCTCAGTAATACAATTGAAGTGTACATCTGTAGATCTCCTGCGGAAGAACAACAACAGCTGAACAAGTCCAAAGATCAAGTGGAGTTGTTAAATGAGAGCTTGCTGCTGAAGAACAAGAACTCCTGCGGAAGTACAATCACTGAAGAACAAGCATTGAAGACTAAGTGTTGCTACAGAAGACAAATTTCCTGCGGAAGAATAAATTCCTACGGAAGACTGTTTAACACTTGAATGATTCCGCATCATCAAGTAGACAACAGAAAGTCAACAAGTCAACGTGGCAGATCAACAACATTAATGATAGCAGAAGACATTTAATTCAAGCGAAGATGTTACATCACATCAACAATATTATTTGTGTTTATTTCATTGTAAATCACGAACTCCTATGCCGATAAATGTGGCAAGGATTCGGATAGTTATAGGAAATTAGCTTAATTATAGTAACAGGATAGCGAAAGATTAATAATGTTTTAGAAACAGAATAAGATCTCTATATAACATGAGATCAAGAACATGTAAAAAAAAGAACATATGATCAAGCAACATTAGATCATATAACAATCACAACAATAGAATCAATAGAAGCAGAGGCATTACAATCGATTGATTGTAATTATTGAGCAAGCGTGGTTTGATTATTATTATATTTTGATTGTTTTTTTTACTGTTTGATCGATTTCAAGTGAATTAATCAATTAATAGCAAGTACTGGTAATTCCGCGATCAATACTTGTTAAAATCAAATCTGATAATTCATATATCGATCCTTGGATTCTCACAGAGTTGTCAATATAATTTTTATTCATATCTACGTATTGAATACTAATGTACAATTAACGAAATCAAGTGGTATAAATTTTAACAACCCACGGCAAAGCGAGGGTTCACACACTAGTAGTATTTTATATATATTTTTACCAATGACACTTGGAAAAAGTAATGAAAGTGGGGTACTTAAAAATTCATTAAATAGGAGAGATCTTGAGTTTATATGACAAAAAAGAAAAAAAAAAGTTGGTACAGAGAGTTTTTTCACCTAAGGTGAGTTTTCTTCTGCTGAGTCTTAAGTTCGACACCGATGTACGAGCTTCACTTCAGGGTCGTGTTAGTCTAGTGTCCCAATATTCGATACTCGAGTAATAAAGATGATTGAGTGGGCCAATGACCCATCAATGATCCAATTAACCTTTCAAGAAACTTATATATAACTTTTTTCTAAAAGTGTGACGTTAAATGGATCGTGTTTGCAATTTACAGGTTGAATGGTCTAACATGACACAAACTGAGAATTAAAAAGAATGACTTTGACTCATGATCACTTTTATCGAAATATGTTAGTGAAAGTGGTGGCTGATAAGAATTCGTCAGTGATGGTTCGTTGGAAAAATTACTGTGGGTATTCTTAGATCGATGATACTCATTTGTTTAATAGTGATGCATATGAAAACTACCTATAAACCATAGAGGAAGTACACCGTTCACTTTGAGTTCAAGTCTAAATCCAACGTTTCCACCCTGAAACAACTCGTTCGAGCACCACCGTTGCTGCCATTCAAGACCCTAGGTTCCTTAACGGTCCCACTCCAGACACACCACTAAGCCGTCGTTATTCACCATAACCAGCGACTTTAACGACCCTAAATCTAGTATCATCGTAGTTAACATCTTTTTTCTACCTTCCTTGACTTTAGGTTAACCCTGACTTTGTTTGCCTGGTATATTGGATCTATTAGTTGGGACTGGTGTGGTGGGTTAGATTCAAGAGAGACGGCGAACGACAGATGCAAACCGAATTAAGAAACAGTGATACATTAAAGATGAAAAGTGGAGCGGGGGCCATTTTGCAATTTATCAAAGATTGGTGGTCAATTTCAAAAACCCTAAAAGATTCCCGTAGACACCGACATATATAATTAATAATATATATAATATGATTTTTTTCTTTTTTTTTCCTTCAAAAACTTACAGAATGAACTAAACGTATAGAGCTGGATTATTATTTCGAACATGAAAAATTATAGGAAGCCTTGATTCAACTATCACATATTTCAACTACATATCAACCCGTGGATATGTTCACCAAGAGGGTATCGAATCCAAAGCATTCTCTTTTCTTTTTGAAGTTGGGGATTTCATATCCTCCAACTCGAGATGGGTGTTAGAATTGATATGTATGAATGGTTCATCCTGGTTGATACCGATCAACGTACCCACATTTGGTACACATGAACCCATAGCTAGGGACCATTAAGATGTTACGGATTACATATTTCTTTTTATGTACATTTGTTAGTATTTCAACACGTTTTGCACCTTCTTTCAGTAAATGTGATTATTGAAATCAGAAAACACTCCAATCTTGTGTTCTTGAAAATTGAGAGTTCTAAACTTTTTTTGCTTGAAGGCCTAATTAAATACTCTTTGTTGAGTATACTGAAAAAATAGAGTTAAAAAGGTTCTTATTATTCTACGATGTACAAATGTTAATATGAAGCTATTTTCGGCCCCTGTTTTTAATCATGATTCGAATTCAAATTGGTATAGCAAAATAGTAGGGAGTGAAAATATTTCAGATAAATGTTCAATCTGTCATATTTTTACTAATATTTCGTTATGTTTATGAGAATGCTTTACTGACTTTTCTAAAACTGTGTGCGCCAAATTCATGATAGTTTTTGCTCTTTGGGTTTAGCTTGAGGATTATAGCATCAAAAAGAAGTAAAAGTTCCGTTGAATTTCAATATAGTTGCTTGAATTCGAAAGTATTATATATAAAATATAATTTATTTAATACACAGTTTATTAAAACTAGTAAACAGTATAAACAAAACTGTAATAGAGAACAAGATTCGCATAATGATAAAACACACCACTGCCAAACTCTTTGGCACAAATTCGCCCAAGTTCTAGCCGGCAATGTAGTGATTGACTTTTGGTATTTTTACTTATTTTCTTTATTTCTAATATTTTAATATTATAATTAATTTTAAATATTTTCTCTTTTAATTTTTAAAATATATATACTTTTTTGATCTGCTTATTATTATCTACATTTCGGTATAAATTTACTTAAAACAGGGTAGGGTTGAATATTTAATTTTTATACCTTTTCAAATGTAATATTTTATCAAGTTATGAATATGTCATTGTTACATGCTTGCCGGTCATTTGATACCGAGTCATTTCAATGCTTGGTGGGTTTACAGATTCATATGCACCACCACCTTTAAACTAAATTTTGTGTTTATCTTTTTGCGACATTTATTTTATCTGATTTTTCAGAAAAATTTTATTCAGTATCAACGCTCCGAAGATTGAGTCAGTTACCCACTAATTACCATTTAACGTGCCCTATTCCAAGCCCTAAGTATGCATGGGCGGACCCAACCATAATGGTAGGGGTTCACCCGACCCCAATGAAAAAAATATTTATAATCAAGTATATGTTATATTTTTTACCGACCCCCAAGAAATTTTAACAACGACCACTATGATTTTGAAAACATAAAACGATGTGAATTTTTTTTATTACCAATGACCCTAAAAAATATAAAATTTAAAAGTTTTATAAATATAAATCGATACGTTAAACAAAAGATAACAAAAATAAACTTATTAAAAAATGATTTTGTACCATTATTCCATAAACTCATGAGTTTTAACCCATCAAGTTACTACCCAATAAGTCAATACTCTTAACTCTAAGGGTAGGGTTATACTAAAAAAGATATTTAATCTAAAAATAATAAGAATGATTGTGGACTTGACACGTGTCCTTTTATTGTTTTGAAAAGGAGGGTATTTTGGTCATTTTGTCAAATACCTCAGCTCATTGTGTCTTATACGTTCATTTTGTCATATATTTTACATCATTTGTTATGCGTATTAATCATTTGTGTTTTACGTTTTAGATCATTTTATGTTATTTTTGTCATTGTTTTTCTAGATTATAAACTTGTTATCTACCATTATGTTTTACAATTAGAAATAAACAATAACATAAATTTACCAATATATTTTTCAAAACTCATAGTGTTAAATATAACACAATATGTTATTTTTTATTATTTATTTATTAATAGATTCCATAAAATTGTTATTTTTTATTATTTATTTTTTAATAGATTCCATAAAATTGTTATCTATTATTGTGTTTTACCATTAGAAATACATAATAATGTTATTTCACCTAATGTATTTTTCAAAACTTATAGTGTTTAAGATAACAAAATAACGATTAAAAGACACAATGATGCATTGTGCTATTAGGTCATTGTTTTTATTATATTAGATTAATTAGTTGTTAATTTATTATTGTGTTTTACATATTAAAGATACATAACAATTCCATCATTATATTTTTTAAAGTTTATCATTTTAGAAAAACACAATAGTATTCAGAAAAACACAATAATTAACAAAAAGACACAATGAACTGCACTTAAAACACAACGACGAGAAATCAACTTATTAACGTAAAATTTTTTAATCTTTTAATATAACAATATTGTACTCGTTTGAAAGGTAAAAAAATGTTAGTTTTTTTGGTGTAATTTTTATAAAAAAAATAATGACGTACATAAAAGTTATGAACGTTTTATAAATTTGGGGGAACTTGCAAAAAGTCAACAAAAATGGTTATTAATAAAAATACATCTCTAACAAATTTTTTCCTATAATTTTGATCTCAACCATTGATTAATGATATGGATGGTTGATAATACTTCTTACAGCTTTTAGTTTTAAAATACTTTGTATTTGAACATTTTCCTAACCATAAAACCTAACTTTTATTACCCAACAAGTCGATACACATTACCCAGTAAATTAAAACATTAAAAGAACTTTAATCTTAAACCACCGGTGGAGTTGTGGATAGAAACATCGCAGACTCCCAGGTCGGCAGGGAGCGGTGGAGTACACCTATTTAAATTGTCAATTATATATCTCTAGTGATGAAAAAATCGATCTGCATGTCGGTAGATAATAGCAACAATAATGTTTATATCTATATTTGCTATAGCAAACAGACCCGACCCGACCCGAATCACATCCAAAAAATTTATTTTTTTACTATAGCCAAAGAATCGTCAAATAATTATCCGACCCCATAAAAATTAATGAGTCAGCCGGCCACTGTAAGTATGTGTTGTAAGACTTCTGTAACATGCGTTAAGCAGTAACTATATTATTAAACTAAATGATCCTCCTAATCTCGAGATAATGGTATTTTTAAAGCTTTTATTTTTTACTAGCTTATAAAACCTCCTCTCTATTATATTTGGATGACTAACGGCGAAAGAGTGGAGAAGCAGATTATAAAAATGATAATTACGCATGAAATGCGTAGGAATACCATAAAGTTGAGGTTCAATTTCGTAAACGTAATCTGCAAAAATATGTCAACGTCAACGATAGCATAATGTGGGGGCATGAAAATATTTAAAATTGAAGAAAATCTATTTGTTTGATATATCGAACTTCATCCACATCAACGTATACGTAAATGGATATAATACGCGACCACAACTCCGTATGATCTGTGTTAGAACTTTTCTTAAAATTGAGTTTTTAACAAAATAGGAAAAATAAGTTTTTTTTGTTAACTGTGTACATAAATAAGTATAATTAGTAATTGTTGTTAATATATATGTTATTTATTACTTCTGAGTATTACTTCGTTAAAATAAAACTAATAAGGTAAATGGTATATCGATTTTTGAAGTCAGATGTTTAAAAAACAAGTGTCAAGTTTATTAATATGAATTAATAGATGGAGTCTTATCTCACATAGGAGGAGATATGAAACTTGAACGTTGTTAAAAATATATAGAAGTAAACTTCCTTTGCATGTTTCCTTAGAAGTAAGTAGACAATTATGGGGGCACTATAATGTACGAAAACCCTAACTTGCACTCGTACATGCACACGAGTGGCATGTGCTATGGGCATAATCATTGGCGAAGCTTCTTTGGGGCCGGGGGGCCTACGCTCCCTCTTTTTTTCGTCAGTAGTGTAAATTTTCAACTCGATAGTGTAAATTTGGGTCCGGTAGTGATATTTTTTTTAATAAATATAGAGTCCGCACCTCTAAAATAGTTTACTTCCCCCCTACTCATAAGGTTTGGTTCAAGCTACGTCACCAGGCATAATATAACATTTTGATGACACACTTTGCACACTTGTATTACCACGAACCGTTTGAGATGCCCCTCTTTTATTTTAAGCTTAGTTTAGAGAAGGTACACACAGAGCTATATTCATGGCGTGTCATGACCACATATGGTGAGATCCAGTGAGGCACAACATGAGATGGTGCCTTTGCGTTTGATGCATTACGAGTCGTGACGCGTTAGACGTGGGAAGTGGCGCATTTAGGCATAGCGAGTTAGCTTGGGCAGAGCATGACGTATTATGGCGGGAAGCAAAATCATTGGTGCATGGTGGCGGTAACGGTTGGCATGTCTATCATGGCAGAAGGTTGGTGGGCCATGGCTCATCTAGTGTGGCATGATGGATCCCATGGTATAGTGAGTTGGATCCTAGCGCAATAGCGCATGAGCAGGCATGTGGTGTGCACTACCAAAACAAGAAAAAGAGGCTATGACGACGACATATGATGTCGCGATAGGGTGCCTTTGTCGTCGCCTTAGGCTATGGATACGACATGCCGTCGCCTAGCCCTAGTCGTAATAGCCTTGTCGATATAGCCCATTTTAATATTGTCGCCAAAACCGTTGTCGCCACAAAGGTCTCTCCCGACGACATGTCCTTGGCACAGAGTTGTTGGCAAAGAATTTCTCATATTATATATTAATTAAAAATAATTTTTTTTTCTGGTCAACGGCGACGATATGTCGTCACCATAGGTCCTTCAGATTTTTTTATTTTTTAATAGAAAATAAATAAATATAAAATTGGACAACCCTATGCCGACTACATGTCGTCGCCATAGACTTTGTTATTTTCAATTTTTAATATTTAATTTTTTTATATTTGTAGATTTTTCTCAATATTACAGATTTTGAAAATAAATTTATATACCAAAACGATAGCTAATATTATGAATACCTAAAATAAATTCGATACGATTCAAGTTATATACAAACGAAATTACTAATGTAAACATTATTTAAGATTTTACAAACCATACAAATTAACTATTTAATTTTCGTCATCTTGATCATCTTCATCGTTATCAAGATTTGGTTTCCTTTTTTCAAATTCATTCATCCGTTCATGCAATTCACGCACTTGTTGCCTAAGTGTCTATTTCCTCATCCTGATGTGATGACGGCTGGCTTGATGATTCATAACGAGAGATGTTTTATACCTTTCTTCCAACACCTCTCGTGTGGTCACGTCTTTGTCCTAAGGCGAGTTCCAAACGTTCCACCTCATTTACGGGCGACTCACCCGCCTCCATTTCCATTTGCGCATATTGATTTTCAATTTTCCCCTGCATTATTAAAGAACAAAATAAAAAATTATTAATATTTTTTTATGTAAGTTCGGCAGCATAACTGCTATATAATGAAAAAACCATCTTGTTCAAATATAAGTAATAAAAGATACCAATTCTAAAGTTTTAATAAACCAACAATGAATGTAACAATATCTAATTTTTATAGTCTATTGATGTTTGTTCAGGTTATTTTGACCTATTAAAACTAAAAGCACAAACCTTTAAGTTTATTGAAGTGTGTTTGGGTGATTTTGATCCATTTAAACGAAATGTTAATAAAAATGCCCCAAACTTATTTTAATAGATTTTAAATATCTAACTTTTAGTTTAAAAGGACAAAATGACTCGAACCCACTTTCATACATTTAAATTAAACAACTTGCTAGATCAACAAACTAACAACACACCAAATCCATTTAAAATACTAACAACATACAAACACATGAATATAACATATTTAACAAATAATAAGAATAAAAATTTTTAAACTTACCCAATCTTCTTAAGTCCACAAGTTGACCCATCCAAACCCTTCCCTATAATGTGCCCTCCTCCACGGGTCATGACCCCCGCCGTCACCACCGTGTGCTACACTTGATGACATAACCTACAACAAAAATAATTAATAAATATAATCATGTAATATTTTTAATAAGAAATATAATTATGAGTTTTAATAAACATAGACATATACACACATACATATACACTTTTAATCTTAAATTCATGTTCTAATCATTAACCAATAACCAAATCAACAACTAAATAAACAAATCAAACACATATTAACATCTATAACATAATTAAAATCCACAAACCAATAACCAAATCAAACAACTTATATTATCATTCTAACAAAACAAACTAATAACCGAATCAAACATCTTACAATATCATTCTAACAACACAAAGTAATAACTTGATCAAACAATTTTTATATTACCATTCTAACAACACAAACTAAATCAAACAACTTATATTATCATTCTAACAATACAAACTAATAACCAAATCAAACAACTTATATTATCATTCTAACAACACAAACTAATAACATAATCAAACAATTTTTATATTACCATTCTAACAACACAAACTAATAACCAAATCAAACATCTTATATTATCATTCTAACAACACAAACTAATAACTTAATCAAACAATTTTTATATTACCATTCTAACAACACAAACTAATATGTCACATCCCGGCGGAAGCATGAAATGCTTGATGTGACTTAATGGTTTGGAATGCATTGATTACAGATACACAAATATCAAACAAGTTCTTAAACATAACTTGATATTAACCATCCTTATACATATTTGGGTTACATACCGAAATTACATATACAAAATTTGTCAATATAATGACTTTTAAATTTCTATAGTAACCCTATAACATTATAAGAGTAACCGCTACAGATCTTTAGTAATAGTGGATGTGTGCATCCATTGAAATGCTGAGGTCGTTTAAATTTACGGTTACTTTCATGCACATTTTCCCGATAGCTTCATACCAACCATTAAATACATCAAACGAAAGAATTACACTGTTAGTCATTTCGTTTACCTGAAAAAGCATACTAAAACTTGTCAATATAATGTTGGTGAGAACATAGGTTTAATAACTCAAAATACATAAATTGATGCAATTTAAAACAAGAATGCAACCAAACCTACTTATATGTCAAGTGATTATACAACTGTCACAAATAATCATAAATAGAATCAGATAACATAGCATCACAACACTCATCCTGTTTGTGCAGGAAAATAACTTTTCTAAGTAGCGCTACCTACGTTATCAGACAGTTTCTCATCCGAATTAATGGTTGCAACTTACGGCATAACTGACAGTGTAACTCAAAAATGTCTTATTTAAAATTGGCATCAATCAAAAATATAACAGTATGCTTTTTCCCCCAAAGTAATAAGGATGAAAATGGAGCTATGAAACTCACCTTATTTCCAGCAAAATCCTTTAAAAATTAATTTATAGTTAGAAATAAATTAATTTATTTCCTTAAAATTTTTAGCACTTTAATTTATAACAAATAAGATATAATTTAAGTAATCAGTCAAAAATTCATCTATTTTTACTCAAGAATAGATCTAAATATCAGAATCTTATCTAAATAATTCCAATAAATAATTCTGAAAAAATCATTTTTCTAAGATTTTTACAATGTTCCCAAAACATAACAGAATTAGCTACGGACTTATAAAAATTATGAAATGTTTACAGAAAATCATAAATATTATTTAAAGTCTTTCATAAAATTTTCAGAATTTTTTACATTGTTAAGCTATTGTTTTTGAGTTTATTCAGATTTAAACATTCAAAAATACATAACTTTATTATTTTAACGAATTAATCCATGAAATTTATTATCAAATTCTAAATAAATGTGAAGATAATTTATAAAATTTTTCTAGATTTTTACTACCTTTAAATCTTTTGTTACATATTTTTCTCTTATTTCATGGAATAAGTCATATAAATTCGCACATTCAATATTAAATTCCCAAAATTTCCAGATTATCATTTTCAATAATTTCTGATAAATTTGTTATTTTTATTCCCACAATCATAGTCATTTATTTATTTAACTTATTTTACTTAATACTTCAAGAATAATCTTCACTTTTAATTTCAAAAATCTTTGATTATCATAAGTTTCTTAAATTTTTAGTTCAAACTGTTTTAGATGTAAATCAAATGTTAAAGATGTTTTGGGAATGGTTTTGATGATTATATACATCAAACTAGTTACATATGCATATATAACACTTGTGTAACCATTTGTTTCAAGATAGTTTGTGGAGTTTAAATCCTTGTGTTTGGCTTGAAAGAAAAGGCTGATGATGGTAGAGGACGTTCTTGATCTTGAAGGTGTCTTGATGGTCACTTTGTGCTTGGGCTTGATGATGCTAAATAGGTATGTAACCCGAGAGAAAGAAAGCAAGAAGTGGCGATAGTTAATGGCTATGGTGGTGTAGGTGATGTTGTAACTAAGATAGAGGGTTGAGAATGATGGTTGTGTGTTGTTTGAAACCAAGAGCAGGAGGTTGTGAAGGTGTAAGAAAGGAAAATTCATAATGCCTTTGGAGTTCATATATATATAGCCGAGAGTTTATGGTGTGAGTGTGGTGGTTAACACTTGTTTAATCGAGATATTGCCACCTTATCACTTAGCAATGATGTTAAACTAATGATGTGTCCTTAAGAGGGCTAGCTTAGTGTTTTTGTAATTATGAGGGGTCAGCCGAAGGCATGCAAGCATGCCACCTTTCACTTGAAATGATGATGGTTTATGTGGCATGTTTAATTGTGTGCTTGGTGTCCTAGGTTTCATGTGAACCGAACGAAGGTGTGCTTGTTTCAGCCGAGAGGTGGACAGCAAGGATCTCTAGTAATGATTATTTTGATGATGTGTTTGTATAGAGTAGGTTGTGTGGCAATGTTAGGAGGTTGCTTAGTGTTTGACATTGCATAGTAATCGGCCAAGGTGTCAATTAGAATGGTATGTTAAGTGTCATATTTAAGAAGGTGCTAAGTGTCCTTAATAGGTGACTAAGCATGGATCGGCTTAAGGATGATGTAAGGGTGATCATGGTTGATTAATCTTGGTGTTTTAGTTTAATGATGTGGCCAAAGGTATCACTAAGTGTGGTGTTGATTTAAAGGCTTTAAAGTGTATCATATGTTCACTTAGATGGTTAATTAATATTATGCTTGGTGTTCATGTTTTTGGTTAAGGTAAGGTGATTTAAAAGGTCAATATCAATGAAGTGTTGTAGTGAGATTATTGTAGCTTTGTAGTGAACTTAGATCATTAGACAATAATTATGTATATGTTATATATAACTAAACACAGGATTACATAACTTAGTTTCTAAATACCTTATCAGAATTATAACATAGATGCATATTATGTGATATACACATATGTTAGTATAGAACTCATGTATAGGTTTAGATGATAAGATCACTCTTGTAATCATAATTGTAATTATTGTTCTTGATGATATAATATGAATATATTTGATTATAATTGTGTTTATGAATTAAATAACATTTATTTTGCACTTCATATATTCATCTATGATATAATATATTTCAGAATATATGTATGAATGTGCAGGAAACATTAAACACTGTCAATTTGGAAAATTGACCAAGTGTTGGAACAACTGCGTATGAATAAAGTGTTCCTCTGTACATGTTCTTAGGAACATAATTGAAGTGTACATCCATGGATCTCCTGCGAAAGAACAACTTCAGCAGAACAAGAACAAGCTACTGAAGGAGGGATTGCTGCGGAAGACAAGAACTCCTGCGGAAGCACAAGAACAAGTACTGTACAACAGTTGCTGTGGAAGACAAACTACCTGCTGAAGAGTAAATTCCTGCGGAAGGCCAATTAACTCAGAAGAACATCAAGTCAACAAGTCAACGTGGCAGAACATCAACAACATTAATGACGATTGAAGACGTTTTATTCAAGCGGATATTCCACGTCACATCAACAAATTTTATCATCAGTAGAATCATTGTAAATCACGAATTCCTAAGCCGATAAACATGGCGAAGATTCGGATAATGATGATTAGCTTAATTATAGCAACAAAATAGCTAGCAATATAACAGCATTAGATCTCTACAAATAGATACGAGATCATCAACAAATGTAATCAATAAATCATATAACAACAGTTGAGATTCATTAGAATCATCAGTATTGTATTCAAGATCAGCAATATCAATAGCAACAAGAAAGCATTACGATCAACATTATTGATTTCTCTCGGTCTGATTATTCTTATTTTATCTGTTTGATTGGTTGATTTTCGTATTATTAATAGATTAAAAACCAAGTATTGATAATTCCGCGATCAATACTCGTTCAAATCAATTCTGATAATTTCTGAACGATCCTTGTATTCATAGGTGGTAGCAGAACTTGGTGCTCATTGATTTATATCAATTGATCTATCAGCTTTGATTAAGTTTAATCGAATTCTGTTTTAAAACAAAACCTTTGTTTTTCAAAATTAACTATCATGAGTAACTCAGTTGTTGGTGCTTATCAACCTTCTAAACTGGAAAACAAATCTGATTTTAAAACCTGGAAAATCCGGTTCAGGAATCATGTTAATTATACAGATTCTGACTTATGGGCTTCGATTACCGAAGGACCTTATATTCCACCTGCCTTAGGAGCGGATTATAAGGATAATAATCAGCCCATTAGTTTAAAGAATCTATCACCTGATGATGTCAAGAGAGTCAAGATTGACATCAAAGCCAATAGTATGCTTACTATGACTTTGCCGGAAGAACTCTTGATCAGGTGTGAATAATACAAAACTGCTAACTCGTTATCGAAAATCCTACACACTCTGTGTAAAGGCAGTGACGAGATTAGAAGTATCAAAAAGGACACTCTCCGTGCACAATATGAAACCTTCCATCATATTCCGGGAGAGTCAGTCCCTCAACAATTGCATAGATTTATGCAACTTGTTACAGAAATGAATATTCTTAAACTTAAGTACAGCAATGAGGAATTAAATAAAAAGATGCTTCATTCATTACCAGAAAACTGGACACAGACTGTGTTCATGTTTAAAAATACTATTGATCTAAAAGCAATAGGACTAGATACACTAGTAGCTAAGGTAGAAGCGTTGGAGCTAGATGAAAAGACGAGAAACAAAAGTGTGAAAGCACCTATAGCTCCTTATCAATTCAAAGAGCTAAAGAATACTGGGAGTGCATTCATCTGCAATGAAGGTGAAGGCAACTCAAGTGATGAAAGTGAACCAGAAGAAGAAACAAGTTTCTATGCAGCAAAGCCTTCAAAATCAAGATCTCAAAGCAAGCAGAACAAAAAGGAAAAAGGCAAGGCTGAAGAATCCAAAAGCAAGAAGATCATCAATCAAGTGGAACCAATTACGGTGGTTCTAGAATCTCAAGAACAGAAAGCCACCTTTGTAGCTTTCAGTTCAAGTTTTCAGGCATATCTAGGAAGCACCTTGACTCCTACTTATTTTTGTCAACAAGATCTAGAAGAACTTCATCCTGATGAAGTAGAAGAGATGGATCTGCAATGGCAAATGGAAATGATTGCCTATAGAGCCAAGATGTATATGAAAAGAAACAAAGGACTATCTGTTGGAAGTAGAACAACAAAACTTGGGGTAGATAAGTCCAAAGTAAGATGCTTTAAATGCAATTTGTTTGGACACTTTTCAAGGGAGTGCAATAACATCCAACAGCAAACAACTGACTCAAGATAGCCCAGTCAAAGGAGTTTCACACACCCACAACTAACCAATGCATCCCCACCAAACAATACAACAGGTACCTCTAACACTAAAGAAACTGGTTTGATTATTTTGCAGGATGGTACTTGTGATTGGAGCATGTATGAGAAGGAAGTGCTTGCTGAAAATCAAGCTTTAATGGCCAACATGGAAAACGAAGTGCCTCCAATGGCCACTGAGGTAAGACAAAGGTTGTGCTCTCCCGCTTGCATAGATGAATTAGAAAGATATAGATCTCATGCTCAACAATTAGCTGATAAAGTAAAAGAAACCTTACTTCTAAATGAATCTCATGTAAGAGAACACAAACTTTATCTAAAAACACAAGTTGAGCATCTGACTACATCTTTAACCAAATCTATGTCAGAGCATGCATCTACTGAGGTGAAACTGTAGAAATTCCAATTGTCATCAGAATAATATGAGAAATTGTTAAACTCTCATATTGAGTCTAAGAACAAATCAGGATTGGGATTTCATGCAGTTGCACCACCAGTTAACAACAATTACATTCCTTTACCTGATTCAATGACCAACAGTTTATCTAATCACTTTGTATCCAGTAACAAACATGAGACATCAGATAAACATGATTTGTATGAGTCATCTGAATCTAATTTATCTGAATCAGAATCAGAATTGTCAGAATTTGATTATGACAACTATGATGACTTAGATGAAGAGGATGAGACTAATAATACTGGGTTGGGTAAGGATAAAACTGTGTTAAAAGAATACTCAATTCCAAAGGTACTAAATGAACTTAAACTACCCTATCCACCAAAACAAAGAAATCTGCTAAAGACAATCCACACAAGAATTGAACAATTAAATGACGGCATACATGCATTCAATAAATTAAATAAAGAAAAGTCAGAAAAAAGAGGATCAGGAGATAAGAACATAACTTCCGCAGATCATCTGCGGAAGAAATAAGAACAGACCAAGAAAAAGGTCACAAAAGATACAACACAAGAACCTTTTGATATCATGTCCGGAAGAGGAAAAGACTCATCAGTAGATAAAATTGATAAGGAATTAAAGAAGCAAAAACTAATGAGCAAGAAGAAGGCAAAGATAAGGAATGAATCTGAAAGTGAAGATGAAGTTTACTGTAAATGGTGTGACATGCACAACCACAGCACAAAAGAATGCTACTTCAGCAGCTATTGCTCAATATGCAACATGAACAATCACATGACTTCAGATTGTTACTTCAACAAATATTATGCAATATGCAACAAAAACATCCATACTACAAAAGAATGCTACTTCAACAAGAAGAAGAAAACAAATATCATCAAGACAAAGAAATTAAATAACTCTAAGTCAGACTCACAATCTTCTGAAGATGATAGAGATTCAAACCAAAAGAAACAACAACAAAAACAGAAAGTTACTAAGAAAAACAACAAATTTGCTGAGGTGAAATTAAAGAAGAAGGAGAAATCACATGTGCAAAAGAATGCACCACATAAAAAGGTAGCACTTGAGAAAGAAAACAACTTCTTTGATCACTTTGACAAAGGAAATGATGTGCCTAAGTCCAAAGCAAAGGATGCAGAAACATTTTCTGGCAATTACTCATCATCCACATCAAAGAAGAAGTCTCAAACAAAAATGACTAACCAAGTTAGTATGAATCAAGAAGACATCACCTCAACCTCATCAACCAATCCATCCTCACCCAAAACTAAACATAATGAATTAATTGACATTAAAGTTAATCTAAAATCTTCAAGTCTTACTCATGAGAATGTTGATATATTAGATAACAATGTCAAGCCCAAGACTAGCAAGGCTTGGGCTCCTAAGTCTAACTAAGTTCATTTTTGTACAGGAACATCCAAGGAGGGCTGACAACAAGTGGTATGTTGACAGTGGCTGTTCCAGACATATGACAGGAGACTGCACCCTCTTGCAGGATTTCAAACATAAGAATACTTCATATGTAGCATTTGGTGGGGATAAGAAGGGAGGTAAAATTACGGTTGAAGGAATGGTAACAAATAGAGTTTTAAAGTTTGAAAAAGTTAACTTTTGTGAAAACTTACATTAACTTACTTAGTGTATCACAAATATGTGACCAACACTATACTACTTTCTTTGATAACTCTGATTACTACATTCTTAAGCCAGGTTTCAGAATTCCAGAAGACTGAATCCTTTTTAAAGCACCAAGAAAAGGTAACACCTATGTGTTGGATATGAACAACATTGCACTAACAAACAAAGAAACATGCCTGATCTCTAAATCATCAGAAGATGAAGCACAACTCTGGCACAGAAGGATGGATCATTCTAACATGAAGAACATGAATAAATTAGTGAAAAATGATTTAGTCATTGGTGTTCCAAAGAAAGAATTTTACTGTTCTATTCGCTGTTTATCATGCTATAAAGGCAAACAACATAAAGTATCACATAAGTCAAAAACAATTAACACAAACACAACACCACTAAAGTTACTGCACATGGATCTTTTTGGTCCAACCAATGTGTTAAGCATTGACAAAAGGCAGTACTGTTTGGTGATTGTTGATGATTTCACTAGATTTACTTGGGTATTTTTCTTAAAACATAAAAGTGAAACATCAGAAATTTTAATAGAGTTCATCACTAAGATAGAAAATCAACTTGATCTAAGAATCAAGATACTGAAAAGTGATAATGGAATTGAATTTGTTAATTATGTATTAGATTCATTTTGCAGGGATAAAGGCATAGCCAGGCAATTCAGTGCCCTAAGAACTCCACAACAGAATGGAGTTGCTGAAAGAAGAAATAGAACACTCATTGAAGCAGCAAGAACAATGCTGGCTGACTCATATTTGCCAATAACCTTTTGGGCAGAAGCTGTGAACACAGCTTGCACTGTTCAAAACAGAACCTTGTTGTCAAAGAACATAATAAAACACCCTATGAACTTCTGTTTAAAAGAAAACCTTTTATAGGATATCTTAAAGCTTTTGGGTGTCATGTATCTGTATTAAACACAAAAGAATAATTAGGAAAATTTGCTGAAAAGGCCTATGATGGTTTCTTTGTTGGTTATTCATCAACATCTAAATCATATAGAATCTAAATTCCACATGACAACATAGTGGAAGAAGCTCCTAATGTATCCTTTGATGAATCCTTATTCCCACAGTCTGTGAAATGATCATCTTGGCTGTTTGATATAGATGCATTAACTAACTCATTTAACTCTGGTTATCTTAATGTGACAGGTGCTGCGGATACATGTTACCCCTATGTTCCTCCAAATATGGGTGTACCATTAACAGCTGATCCACCAAGAGTCATTATTCCAGAAAACCAAAGTGATCCTAGTACATCAGCACAAACACACAAAGATGGTTCCGATGTTTTTACTCCATGCACATCAGCAGCAATACCCTCTACTTCCGTAGATGTCTCTACTCCCGTAGATGTCTCAACTTTCGTAGATGTCCCTACTGCAGATGTTGAACGAAGCCCCCCCAAAAATCAAACCATTTTAGAAAATCATCCCACACCATTGTCACACACAGATATGCCTTGGACAGAGACCATAGCTAATCAAGTACCTGCTACGGAAGACATGTCCACTACCCCGGATGACATACATGTTCCTGCGGAAGCTCAGTCAGCTGCATCAGAAAATGAGATGAACTATTTTGTTGACTCTCCATCACAACTACCCTCATCTCCAACAACCAACATCACAAACCTGGATTCATCCATCCAAGTTAATGATGTACCAACAGTTAGAACACATAAGTATCACCCAATTGATAACATGATAGGTGACCTCAATAGCAGAACTACTAGAAGACAAGGGGGAACTACAAACACTTGTCTATTCTCCTGTTTTCTATCTCAAGTAGTTTCACCCAACATCACAGAAGCCTTAAAAGATAACAGCTGGATTGATGCAATGCAAGAAGAACTGCAGTAGTTCAGGAAAAAGAAGGTGTGGAACCTAGTTGAACTCCCTGAAGGCCAATATCCTATTGGCATAAGGTGGTTATTCAAAAATAAGCTAGATGATAGGGGAGTAATAATCAGAAACAAAGCAAGACTAATTGCTCAAGGCTACACACAAGAGGAAGGCATAGACTATGATGAAGTCTTTGCACCAGTTGCAAGGATTGAGACAATTAGAGTGTTCTTTGCATATGCATCATATAAGAAGTTCACAGTTTATCAAATGGATGTAAAGTGTTCCTTCTTATATGGTAAAATTGATGAAGAGGTCTATGTATCTCAACCACCAGGATTTGAAGATCCTGATTACCCTCACAGGTGTACAAGCTTGACAAAGCTTTATATGGCCTTCATCAAGCACCAAGAAAATGGTATGAAACACTGTCCAAGTTTCTTCTAAAACATGGATGCAAGAGAGGAAGAATTGACCAGACACTCTTCCTTAAACATGAACACCATGACCTCTTAGTTGTACAAATATATGTTGATAACATCATATTTGGATCAACAAACAAGAGACTTTGTGAAGAGTTTGAAGCCTTAATGCAATCTGAGTTTCAGATGAGTTCAATGGGAGAATTAACTTTCTTCTTAGGATTACAAGTTCATCAGAAAACAGATGGCATCTTCATCAATCAAGAAAAGTATATCCTTCAAACATTAAAGAAATATAACCTTGCAGACTGTACATCATGCAAAACACCAGCATCTTCTATAGATAAAATTGTACCAGATCCAACAGGGAAGTCTATTGATCAAAGATTATATAGATCTATGATAGGATCCTTAATGTACTTAACTGCTAGCAGACCTGACATAATGTTTGCTGTGTGTGTGTGTGCTAGGTATCAAGCAAAACCAAAGGAGTCCCACTTGAATGCAGTAAAAAGAATATTCAGATACCTCAAAGGGAAAGCATCACTTGGACTATAGTATCCCAAAGAAGGAGACTTCAAGCTTTACTCCTATTCAGACAATGACTACGGAGGATGCAACACCAATAGAAAGTCAACAACAGGAGGATGTTAATTCATAGGTCCAAGACTTGTGTCTTGGCAGTGCAAAAAGCAAATAAATATTTCAGTATCCACAGCAGAGGCTGAATACATAGCTGCTTCAGCTGGCTGCTCCCAGGTGCTATGGTTACAAAATCAATTACTTGATTATGGTTTCAATTTTTTCCATACACCAATATATATAGACAACTCAGCTGCTATGTTTACTACTGCTAATCCAGTCCAACATAGTAAAACTAAGCATATAGAAATCAGATACCACTTTCTAAGAGATTGCTCAAAAAAGGGACTAATTAAGTTGATCAAAGTAGATAAAACAAATCAACTTGCTGACTTATTTACTAAGGCCTTTGATTCAGTAAGATTTAAGTTCTTAATTGAATTATTAGGCATGATCAACTTAGAATAAGTTCAAAACATTAACATCAAGTATATAGGCTCATTAACTATGCTCATATGAGGATACAACATAGACTTATGTGTAAGGATTTTGATAATCTAAAGATATGATAGTATGCTATAAACATGACATATATCCTGCCTACACCCAACCAACTAACTACTGATCTGATGTGTTGAATATGTGAATAGGTTCATCCTTAGTGGAATATAAGTTATGTCATGCTTAACATAAAGCCAAGATGACTTAGTATGGACAAGTCACTGTGAGGAGTTGAGAAGTAAGTCTCCTCAGAAAGTACACAACTCATCACTCATACACACTTACTATGTTGTAACACCTTATAAACTCTATCTTTGCGCATCATGACCCTCTGTTTTGCGTGAGCAAAGACCTGGGTCAAAGGCCACCTCTGTTTTATGTAAGTAAAGACCTGGTGACCTGATGCTGATCATTAAAGTTCCAAAAGAAACTGCTCTCAAAAGAATCCTAAAGGATCAACTACATAGTATTACAAGAGCATACATAAAAGGTATTAATAAGACCTCAAAGAGATCTTAAGATAGATCTTATAATCTACAGAACATGGTCTGTGTGATAAAGTGATGAATTGATCACATTCTGGGAGACAGACTTTCCCACTCCTTGCATGATGCATTCATACTTTTTTATCTTTAATTCTACGAAACATGATAACTAGCAGGACATGCCCATTATACACTCTAGATTGAACTTCTGCGGATCACTATATTCTCAATTTGCACTAGATCCAGTAGGCCTTTAACTCACCCAACATAAGCAGGAATGTGTCTGGTTAATAGTATGATCCTTAGTTTCTCAACCAATTGCCTGACACGGCACACTAGACTCTTATGATTTTCAATTACACATATTCAGTGATCTTGCGATTTCCTTATAAATTTTTGATAAACTCATCCGTAGATGATTAATCACAAATTTAAGGGGAGTAGTACCTCCTGAACCTGAGTATAACTGATCAAATAGTTCCCTTAATCTGAGTAGCATATCTGATCAATTAATTCCTTTCGAAATAGAAGTACTATGGAATATGAGCTAACTTCCGTAGATTAGATGGTGAAATATGCTCATCCGCAAATGTTTCTGCGGAAGACTCATGGGTCCACTTCCGTAGATAAAAGTACGAAAGAAACAGAACTATACTTTGCGTAATGTGATCATTAATTGCTTTTAACTGCTTTTAAAGAAATTATCAGGACTAGTTAATGACCTCGGAGGGATAAAAAGTGTAAATGGGTCCCATATATTAGACAGCGTGTCCGAAAAGGTATATAAAGGCACTTCGACCTTTGGCCTTTCTATTCATTTTCAAAACACACTCTGACCTAAAAACTTTTCATCCAAAACCCACTTCCACCTCACTAAAATCTATCACTATAAACACCAATCATCTCTGTTATCATGGTGAATAGATTAGTAAAGGACCACAATGTGTGTGCTTTCTTGAACCCAGATGTGGATGACGAGTGCCGGGTCATTATACAATACCTGAGGAGAACACGACTCCATTACGTACTAATAGCAGACCCCGTCATCTTTCAATCTCATATGATAGACTTTTAGAGCTCCGCACAAGTAGGAAATGAGGGAGAAGGATCTGTTATCACCGCTTTCATAGGGAATCTACCCCTCTAGATAGACGAAGGAACAATACGCAGAGTATTAGAATTAGGAGATGAAGAAGCAGGGCATCCTGATGTATTCGATCATGAATACATTCAGAAAGTGTTTGCCCTTATAGGGTATGATGGTGACTACGAGCACGGAGAGATCAAGAAGGGAAGATTATGCAAGCCCTATCGATTTTTATGTCACATGTACCTCAAGTGCCTATCCAACCAGAAATCTGGTTTAGACAGATTCTCAAGGCACATATCTTCCGTAATCATCGGCATATTTTAAGGAAGGAAGTACAACTACGCCAAGTACATCCTCAATTGCCTACTGACCACATAGGAGTGAAAAAAGGGAATAAGATGTTTATGTTCCCAATATTCATTCAGCTCATCATTAATGATCAACTGCCGGACATGGAAAGAGAGGGAGATATTCTAGTACAAACACATCTAGGAAGATCCCTACTCAATAAACTGAAAGGGCAGTATGAAGGAGGCAGTGTGGACATGTTCACTCATGTATTGGATGAACATGAGGACATTCCTCAGGAGCTGCTATGGGAAGAAGAGCAACCAACTGCTAGCTCATCAGCGCCATCTGCTACTCACTCACAGCCTCAAACACCACCACATACCTCACCCAAATCACCCCAACAAGAATGACAGCTACCACCATCACCCATCCACTTGACATCTTCAAGTGAGAACACTGAACCCATCTCCCTTGGTCAATCACCAACTTCAATCAATAATGCCTCAACTGAAGTAGTTGGTCAGGATGAGACTGAACCTGCACTCATACACTCACCAAATTCCATCACATCAATTAATACTGATGCCAAAAAGCCCATATCTCTTCCTCCAACTGAACCAATCATCTCTCCCACTACCACTGAACACATTATCAGCCCAACTCAAACAGAAGAGCTTAATCTCTACGAGAAAGAAGTTGAGGTTGTGAACGATGGAGAAACTAAAGATATCTGCAGTGAAGCAGCAGATGTAGGTGAGGAAGTTGCACAGGATGAGGGTGCTTACACCGATGTAATTGCCTACAAAGAAGATGACTGGGAAGAAGAAGATATTAATGTAAGCAAACGCTACTTGGTGGCCCAGTACAACAACCTTGTACTAAAGAGTAACAAGAGGATGAAAAAGCTAAAAAGGATGAAAAAGGAGTTGAATGAGAAAGTTGAAGCCATTAGAAGCCTGGAGAGCAGAGTAAAAAGGATGAGGGAAGATGAAGTAATGAACAATAAAGTAATAGATGCTTTAAACAATCTGGTAGATGAGCAAGCTGCAAGTCTGAGGATGAATGATAATGAGATTGAAAGTTTAAAGAAGAAATTGACTGAGGCTGAACAGACTAAAGGTGAAACAGTAATGATCACCTATAGCAGAAAAAGGAAGCATTTGGGGAAGTTGGCTGATGCGTCTGGAGAATCATCAAAGAAGATCAAAATAGATTCTCCTAAGTATCAAACTCCATTTAAACAACAAGTAAAAGAAAGTGACCCTGAATGGGAAAAGCTGATTAAAGAAGAATCTGATGAGAGCAAACAAGAAGATCTGCTATCAACCAGAGACATCCTAGAGGAAAGACCCCAATCTGCCATGTTCATGGACCTAATTAATATTGGTTTTCCACATGACATGGTAGAAAGGATGAATATGTCTGAGCTGATGCAGACAATAAAAGAATTTGATGCAGTGAGGATGATGATCCCAATGTTCAATTATGAATCATTCTCACAATTCAAGGAAATGGAGAAAACAAGAAAAGAATTGGGTCACTGTGATACATCCAAGCTGACCAGGTACAACATGATCTGTTGGCTGCAAAGTCACAATCATTGCCAACATGAGCTTAAAGGAAGAACTGTTGGAGAATTAAGGGCAATGATGGATTATGTTATGAAGGTAGAGCTGGAAACTGGTGTTAAATTCAGATCTAGAGCCCCCAATCCTATATATCAACAACAATCACAAACCCCTACTGAGCCTACTGTGGTTCAAGCACAAGACATGCACAAAGTAAAAGAAAAATTGATCAGAGAGCCAAAGGATTTAGTCCCACACAAGATCTGGCCTCTAGGCACTGCTGTGAGTGAGATCACTGAGCAAAAACGTACATTAATACAATTTTCTGATCTAATCACAAGACCTGAAGAAGCAGAGGACCATCGAATAACTGCTTGGAAATATGATAGGGAATGGGATTGCACGCTTATTAAGAGTGCATCTGGCATGGTGCAATACTTTCCACGAGTAGAATACCTTCTTGCACTGCCAGATGAAGACCTTTATACACTATAAAACATTCCCATCATCAATTATCCCATAAGTCCAAAAGGAAGAGACTTCTCCGGACTTGCGACCAAACTAAGTCACAAGTTCAAGAGAGATGTTCTCAAGGAGGCAAGATTGGTGGATGCAGAGCACATGAGGAGAAAACTAAGGAAGTCTCAGTCTAAATCTCAAGTGATTGATGAAGAATTTTTGAAGAGAATAGGTGCTG
Organism: Flaveria sonorensis; assembly: GCA_025506505.1. NCBI lineage: Eukaryota > Viridiplantae > Streptophyta > Magnoliopsida > Asterales > Asteraceae > Flaveria > Flaveria sonorensis. The sequence continues at coordinate 43,923,116 of CM046430.1, read as the reverse complement.
AAGACAAAGCTAGTGCATCCATCAAAACAATAGAAGGCAATCAATTTACATTCCCTATTACTGAATGGGGATATGTTGAGAAGAATAAAGAACTGGTTCTGTTGAGGAATAATTCTCAAAAGAAAGCAGCCTGTATAAGGATTTTTGACCCAATAGAAATAAAGTTGCTGCACCCAAGCTATACCTCCTATCTGTACTAAAAATATTTTTCAAGGCTACAAGATCAAGAATCTCAGAATCACTTGTGCTTATATATACATATTATCCAAGTCATAGACAAATTGCATGCCAAGGCTCATAAGAGGAGAAAGTATGAAGTTGGTTAGCTCATTGGGACTTAAATAAAACCAATAACAGAATTAAGGATTTCAGAATAGGACGAATTGGAGGTGGTGTCAAAAAATAGTGTTGTTGCAACACTCACCACTGAAGATGATGTCCTGGGCTTGAAATACAAAACTTTGAATTGGATGAGCTGAAGGCAGATCAAGATTAAGTATGAAGATCAACAAGTGACTGCTGATTACTTCAAAGCAAAGGATTTTTCGAGAGTGAATGAGCTTAAAATGCTAAACCAATGATTACTAGAGTCTAAACCTAAGGGGGAGTACTGTTAGGGATAGAACTCATGTATAGGTTTAGATGATAAGATTACTCTTGTAATCATAATTGTAATTATTGTTCTTGATGATATAATATGAATATATTTTATTATAATTGTGTTTATAAATTAAATAACATTTATTTTGCACTTCATATATTCATCTATGATATAATATATTTCAGAATATATGTGTGAATGTGCAGGAAACATTAAACACTGTCAATTTGGAAAATTGACCAAGTGTTGGAACAACTGCGTATGAATAAAGTGTTCCTCCGTACATGTTCTTAGGAACATAACTGAAGTGTACATCCATGGATCTCCTGCGAAAGAACAACTTCAGCAGAACAAGAACAAGCTACTGAAGGAGGGATTGCTGCGGAAGACAAGAACTCCTGCGGAAGCATAAGAACAAGTACTGTACAATAGTTGCTACGGAAGAGTAAATTCCTGCGGAAGGCCAATTAACACAGAAGTCAACATCAAGTCAACAAGTCAACGTGGCAGAACATCAACAACATTAATGACGATTGAAGACGTTTTATTCAAGCGGATATTCCACGTCACATCAACAAATTTTATCATCAGTAGAATCATTGTAAATCACGAATTCCTAAGCCGATAAACATGGAGAAGATTCGGATAATGATGATTAGCTTAATTATAGCAACAAAATAGCTAGCAATATAACAGCATTAGATCTCTATAAATAGATACGGGATCATCAACAGATGTAATCCATAAATCATATAACAACAGTTGAGATTTATTAGAATCATCAGTATCGTATTCAAGATCAGCAATATCAATAGCAACAAGAAAGCATTACGATCAACATTATTGATTTCTCTCGGTTTGATTATTCTTATTTTATCTGTTTGATTGGTTGATTTTCGTATTATTATTAGATTAAACACCAAGTGTTGATAATTCCGCGATCAATACTTGTTCAAATAAATTCTTATAATTCCTGAACGATCCTTGTATTCACAACATATATTTTACATGATATATAGAATTTTAAATAACTAAGCTCATATATCACAAATATATATCTACATGCACACGTATAGAATCATGCATACATGCAAATTTATGAAGCATGCCCATATAGTTTTATTAGTATACATCCACATAAAATTTTATCACATAATAACACCTTTAATTTATTTAAAGCACACACACAATTATAAGATTAACTCATATAAATCTTAGTGTCAGGTTACATAACCTTAATTCTCAGGGTCGTCATATTCTCCCACCATAAAACGATTTTCGTCCCGAAATTCATCCGTTGTCAGATTCTGATAACATGGGATTTTTATCTTTATGACTGTCCTTTTCATTCAGTTTAACCTCAAATAAGTGTGGGTATTTTCTTTTAATTTCATCCTCCCGTTCCCATGTAATTTCAGGTCCTCGTTTCGAATTCCATTTGACTTTCACTATCGGAATCCTACTTCTCCTTAGTTGCTTTACTTTTCTATCCATGACTTCTACCGGTTCCTCCACAAAATGAAGTTTCTCATTTATTCTGACTTCTTGTATTGGTACTTTTAATGTCTCATCATTTAGACATTTCTTCAAGTTAGATATATGAAAGGTGTTATGTATTCCACTTAATTCCTGAGGTAAGTCTAACTTATATGCTATAGGACCAATCCTATCAGTTATCTCAAAAGGTCCAACATACCTAGAATTTAACTTATTTCTTTTCCCAAATCGGATAATTCCCTTTGAAGGTGATACTTTCAAATACACTTTATCTCCAATTTGAAATTCTAATGATTTTCTTCTATTATCAGCTTAACTTTTCTGTCTATTCCGTGCTGCTTTCAATCTGTCTTTAATTTTGAAGATCTTATCAAAAGTTTCTTGTATAAGTTCTGGGCCTGTAAGTTGTGTATCTCCTACTTCATTCCAACACAAAGGTGATCTACATTTCCTTCCATATAGAGCTTCAAATGGAGGTGCTCCAATACTGGTATGGTAGCTATTGTTATATGAAAATTCTATCAAAGGTAAGTGCGTATCCTAACTACCGCCAAAATCTAATGCACAAGCTCTTAACATATCTTCCAATGTTTGGATAGTTTTCTCACTCTGTCCATCTATTTATGGATGATATGCTATACTCATATTTATTTTTGTTCCTAATGCCTTTTGCAAGGTCTGCCAAAATCTTGAAGTAATCGGCTATCTCTATCCGATATAATTGAAATTGGTATTCCATGTCTAGACACGATCTCCTTCATATAAATCTTAGCCAGTTTCTCCATTTTAAAATCTTCCCTGATCGGTAAGAAATGAGCTGATTTAGTCAATCTATCGACTATAACCCAAATCGAGTCGTATCCACTTGAGGTTCTGGGTAGTTTAGTCACAAAGTCCATAGTAATCTGGTCCTATTTCCATTCAGGGATTTCTGGTTGTTGCAGTTGTCCAGAGGGTTTCTGATATTCAGCTTTAACTCTTGAACAAATATCACATCTTTCTACAAATTTTTCTACTGATTTCTTCATTCCTGGCCACCAATACTGGTTTCTCAGGTCCTTGTACATCTTATTATTCACTGAATGTATTGAATATCTTGATCTGTGTGCCTCACTCAGAATGTTCTCTCTAAGTATGTTATTGTCAGGAATCCAAATTCTTCCTTTAAATCTCAAGATTCCATCTGACATAACTTCTATTTGTTCACTCTGTTCCACTACACTTCTCCATTCATCTTTCTATTGAGCATCTCAGATTTGACTTATTAATTCTGAATATAACTCCATTCTCATAGCACGAACTCGTAGTGGCTTGATTCTTTCTTTCCTACTTAAAGCATCTGCTACTATGTTTGCTTTACCTGGGTGATACTTGATTTCACAATCATAATCGCTTAGTAACTCTACCCATCTCCTTTGTCTCATATTCAACATCTTTTGATCAAATATATGTTGCAAACTTTTATGATCCATATAAATTATGCATTTGGTTCCATACCGATAATGTCTCCAAATCTTAAGGGCAAATACCACTACTCCTAGTTCTAAATCATGAGTAGTATAATTTCTTTCACTTCCTCTGAGTTGTCGAGATGCGTATGCAATTACTTTATTTCGTTGCATTAAAACACATCCGTATCCTTGATGTGATGCGTCACAGTATACTACAAAATCACCAGTACCTTCTGGAAGAGCTAAAATAGGAGCACTACATAATTTATGTTTCAGAATCTCAAATGCAGTGTTCTGCTTTTCTCCCCAAACATATGGCTTATCTTTCCGAGTTAATTCTGTCAATGGTTGAGCTACTCGGGAGAAAATTTTTATAAATCTCCTATAATAATCGGCTAAACCTAAGAATTAGCGTATCTCAGTTGGTGTCTTCGGAGCTTCCCACTTCTTAATTGCATCACTCTTTGTTGGGTCGACCTGAATTCCATCTTGATTAACCACATGTCCTAAGAATTGTACTTCTCGCTTCTAGAATTCACACTTTGAAAATTTAGCGTACGGTTCTTCTTTTTGAAGTAACTCTAAGGTTAGCCTTAAATGCTCTTCATGATCTTCCTTAATTTTAGAATAGATTAAAATGTCATCTATAAAGACTATGACAAATTTATCCAAGTAAGGTTTACACACTCTATTCATTAGATCCATGAATACAGCTGGCGCATTAGTTAACCCAAATGGCATTACAAGGAACTCATAATGACCATATCGCGTTCTAAATGCGGTTTTTGGTATATCCTCTTCTTGTACCCTTAACTAATGATATCCTGATCTTAGGTCAATTTTTGAAAAGTAACTCGATCCATGCAATTGATCAAATAGGTCATTTATTCGAGGGAGAGGGTACCTATTTTTAATTGTTACTTTATTAAGTTCTCTATAGTCAATGCACATCCTAAAGGTTCCATCTTTCTTCTTCACGAACAGGACTGGAGCTCCCCATGGTGATACGCTAGGACGTATAAATCCTTTATCCAACAGCTTGTAATTGGTTCATCAATTCCTTCATTTCCGATGGTGCTAATCGATACGGAGATTTTGCAATTGGTGCTGTTCCTGGTACCAATTCTATTTTGAATTTCACTTGACGCGGGGGCGGTAATCCTGGTAATTCATCAGGAAATACTTTTGGATATTCTCTAACAATAGGAACATCTTCCAAGTTTTGTTGGACTGATTTTGTATCAGCTACGTGGGCTAGGAATGCTAAACATTTCTTTTCCAAACATTTTTGAGCCTTCATATAGGAAATCATTCTGATAGGTCCTCTAGGTTTCTCCCTGTGTATAACAAGGATTCGGTTATCTTTAGTTAGAGGTATCTTGATCATTCATTTCCCACAAATGACTTCTGCCTGATTCTTACTTAACCAATCCATACCTACTACAATATCAAAACCTCCTAATTTAATAGGAATCAAATCTATGCTAAAGGAATGATCCTCTAAGTTTAGAATATAATTAAGAATAATTTCATCAGCTGCTATTATTTTTCCATCAGGTAATTCTATCGTATACTTATTTTTCAGTTTCTGTGATGTTAATCCAAGTAGGGGTTTGAAATGATTTGAAACAAAACTTCGGGCTGCTCCCGTATCAAATAATACAGTTGCGTATTGATTATTAATAAGGAACGTACCCGTCACCACTTCTGGTTCTTGTCTTGCTTCTTCAGTTTGAAGTACAAATGCTCGACCATGTGCGTTGTTATGACTCTTTGGGGTTTTCCCTTTCAGTTCCGGGCATCTATTGCGTAAATGGTATTCTTTTCCACACTGGTAACATATTGGCTTGGAATTTGTAGGCCCTTTACATTCTCTGGAGGTATGCCTCTTCTTCTTGCAATTATAACATATTACCAGCTTACATCTCCTAACATATCAGCCTTTTACAGTTGTTGCACCAAGGTTGATTTTCTGTTCGTGGTCTTTCTTCCTGCACGATTCCCATATAATTTTTTTCTGGGTTTCGGTTGACCTTCTTGTTCCAGTTTCCTCCAAGATTCCTTCCTGAGTTGTTGTTCCATTTCCTTTTCTCTCCTATCTTGATTGTAGTTAATGATCCGTTCCTAATCATCTCGTCTGTCAAACTTCCTGCTAAAGCCACAGCATCCTAGAAAGTATTTGGCATTGCAGATTTCACCATTTCTCTTATATGTGGTACTACACCCCAGATGTATCTTCCTATCTTTTTTGTTTCAGGAGTCACTAAATGTGACACTAATCTAGAGAATTCATTGTATTTCTCAGTATATTCCTGAATAGCAGCACCCTTCATTTCTAGTGCTAAAAATTCTACTTCTATCCTTTCTAATTCATTATAAGGACAATACTTTTCAATCATCAGTTTTCTAAATTCCTCCCAACTTAATTCATTCATAATATTTCTTCCCTTTGTTTGTATTTCCATTTTCCACCACAATTGTGCTTCCCCTTTAAGAGAATGTGAAGCAAACCTGGTTTTGCAGTTGTTAGCACAATCACTGATGTCTAAAGCTGACTCCATCTCCTCCAACCAGCGTAAGGCTTGCACTACTCCACCTTTCCCATCAAAATCTCGGGGTTTACAAGACATAAAGTCTTATAGGAGCATCCTTTTCTAGCTTTATTTATAGCTTCCCCTTCGTGATTCTCCACTTCGTTAGTGTGTGCTGGTCCATTATCCCTAGACGGCATTCTTTCAACCTTAAAAGCTTGCTGCAGCTGAGTCACTAATGTAGGCATTGCAGCTTCCAGCTGTCGAGTTATTATTCGAGAAATCCTCTCGTCCTCAGTTGTGGCAGTATTTATTTGTCATACCCCAACCTTAACGGCGGAAACGTCGAGATGTGAGGGTTAAGATTGTTCATGCCACAAAACGCTAATTTAAAATGACAATATTATTAAAGATCAATATTCATGACATACATTTATGAAATAGAAACAAGTTTCAAAACATAGGAATTTCAATGTCAAATGATATCAAAATGTCTTTTTATTTTAATCTAGGTCCAGTCCTAGATATAACAATGTCTTCATAGCAAGCTAAGCATTATCATTTCCTGAAACATGTTAAAAATAAAAGGTCAACATAATGTTGGTGAGTTTTCCATAGTTTTCATACATAAATATATATAAAAGATGGCAATTCATGTCATAGGCTATTGAATAAAGTAACTAGGGATGGATGAACAAATGTAACAATCAAACCTTGACAGATTACAAGATTACAAGATTAAACGATTAGCTAAATGTACTTGGATAAACCAAGTAGGCTTGTCAGACCCATAGATCTATGACGTCGCCAGGCTAACAATAGTTAATGATTGTACATATTATAGTCATCACATGGTAATTACAAAAGTTCAACTAGCCACAACAAATAAGAGGAATTGCCCAAGTGTTTACAAGATTAAAACGAGTTTACAAGTGCATTTATCATAAAGTTAACATGTTTCACCCCAAAGTGTGAAAATATATAAAAGGGGTATGGAAATACTCACATGAATAATAAGGATGAACAAATAAGAAGTCTTGTATTAAACGTCGACGATTTGATAAGGTTCAACCTAAATGAACGACGTCATAAGTTAACAACGATTATTATAATGTTAACGGTTCACGGTTTATGTTTGGGCCTTTGGATGTCAATTGTAATGATATTATTTATAACTCATTAAACCATGATTTTAGATTATAAGATAGATACAATTTATAATTGCTTAAATATTAAATTGATTAAACAAGAATTTTAGTGATTTAAACCATTAATAAAAGTTTATCAAAAGATTATTATTTACTAAAAATGGTAAATTTGTAGATTTAAATAATTCTTTTAAACCCAAAAGATGCACATTTTAAATATGTACATATATATTTATTTTCTTTTATATAATTAAATTTATAAATGTATTAAAAAATGACGAATTTATTAAATTTAGATTCTTGGGAATTAAGGGAGATTTATTACAATTCAAAATTAATAATAATTTTGTATTTTGTAACAATTTATATATATATATATATATATATATATATATATATATATATATATTTTTTAAATCAAGAATAAAGATTTATTAATTTAATGATTTTATTTAATTCCTGATTAACAATGATTTTTATACGACTAAAAATAATATTTAAATATTTTTTGTAATTTAAAAACTAATAAAAACCTTTTTTTTAAAAAAAAAATAAAGCCAGGGCCTCGGGTTCGAACCCGAGCCCTTTGCCACAGCAACAGGCACACAAACCGCTGGGCCAAAGCCCTGGTTTGTGTAAGTTTTCAAAAATCAAAACTTAAAACCATTTTTCCAGAAAAAGCCTCAATTCCTTAAGAACCCTAATTATCAATTCGATCCAATTGATTAACGATTCGATGATAATACCCAAATTAACCATGGGGCTTTTGTTCTCCATGTAACAACGAGTAAAAACCCCAATGTAATTACCTGATATAGTTTGAAATTCGATCGAATAGACAGAGGTACAAGTCGACGGTTCCTGGATTTGGGAATTCGATATGTGTGAGTGTTTTGGTGAAATTGAGCTTACATATAGTGCAAAGGAGATGTCGAGAGTAGTTGCCCTCTACTTTATAGTCTCAATTTGATCGATTCAATGCCCAACGACACTAGGATTAATGTCGGCCGTTATCATTGATTGGGGGGTGTAATTCGGTCGTTTCCGGTGAAATTGACATCTCTATTAACTTCGAAATGATTAGAGCAACGTTTATAACCGTTTAATTGAATTATTATTATGATTTAGTCGTCGAATGGCTTTGTGGTTCCGATGTCATTCGGTTACAAGTGTAAGGCTATCAAAGCCTCAATTATATTTCGATTAAAGAGCATTCACGACGTTGAAACTCTCGGACGAGTGTAATGATGGGTTAATTGTTGTTAATTTAGACCTATTTTGGTGTTTAAGGGGGTTGCCGGAGTTGGCCGGCGATGTGGCCGGAGTTTGGCCGGGAAATCGGGGGGTTGGGTTGGGTTTAAAAATAAGTTACACTTTGGTCCCTGTGGTTTCAAGGTTTATAATTTTAATCCAAAGTTTAATTCTAACATCAACTTTTAGTTAGTCCCTGTGGTTGAAAGTTTTGTTATTTTATGCCAAACATTATTAATTACAAGTTTTAAAATATTAAACTTATTTTGTTTTTATTCATTAACATTTATTATAATTATTTAATATTATTAATGTTATTATTTTATCATTTTATTATGATTATCATTAATTATTTAATTATTTAAATACATCCAAATTGTAATGATTTCAAGGAATTACAAATAAGTACTCGTATTTGCATTAATAACAAAACGCACCCTTACAAGAGATAACGACGTTTAACAAACATTAACGAAAATACGAGATGTCACAGTCTCCCAAACTTTAAGAAATTTCGTCCCGAAATTAAAAGACAAGACTAGACGAACAGACGGGGGTATTTCTTCTTCATGAAATCCTCCCGTTCCCAAGTGAACTCAGCTCCACGTTTGTTTTCCCAACGGACTTTGACGATCGGTGTTGTAGATGTACGGGTCTTCTTCAACGTTCGATCCATAATCTCGACAGGCTTCTCAACGAAATGCAACGATTCGTCAATTTGGATTTCCTCTAAAGGAACATGCAAACTTTCATCGGCAAGGCATTTCCTCAAGTTTGAGACATGGAAGACAGGATGAACCCCGCTAAGTTCGGAAGGTAGTTCTAGTTTGTAAGCCACTTTCCCAATTCTTTTCAGAATTTTGAAAGGTCCTACAAAGCGTGGGGCTAACTTACCTTTCTTCCCAAAACGAACAACACCCTTCCATGGAGAGACCTTAAGAAGAACCATGTCGCCGACTTGAAATTCCAACGGTTTGCGTCTTTTATCAGCATAACTCTTTTGACGACTTCTAGCCACCTCCAGGTTATTTCGAATTTTGGAGACTTTGTCGGTCGTTTCTTGAATAAGTTCAGGACAGTAATGAAATTCTCACCAATGTCAGTCCAACAGATAGGAGAACGACAATTACGACCATATAAAGCCTCGAATGGTGCCATCTTGATACTCGAGTGATAACTATTGTTATACGAAAATTCCGCTAACGGCAGGTGCGTATCCCAGTCACCACCAAAATCAAGGACACAAAGACGCAGTAAGTCCTCAAGAGTTTGGATTGTTCGCTCGTATTTTATATATTAAAATAGTCACATATAACATATAAAGTTTTTCTATCTTTCTACTTTCTCCAGATCTAGTTCCATATCCTAATAAAGACACTCTTGTTTTCTTCTTTCATTTCCTTGACATCGGCTAGAAGCATCCAAATTTCTCGTTGTATCTTTTTAACCTTCTTAAGAATCTGGTGGTTTGTTTCCATCTGGCATTTCTCCAACCTTTGCCTCTTAATTCCTCTTTCTTTAATTTCAGAATTATTAGGTTGGACAGTGGGTGTCATATCAAATGTTGGGGAACGGGTTTTGGGATCCTTGTTTTCTTGCTCCTTAACTTCTTTAGTTGAAAACTTCTTCCCATGTCATACCCTTTTTCTTGGCTTCATGTTTGTATAGCCTCCCATTGTTACTGGTGCACGCCGGACGTAAAACTTTGGCGTTTTGTTGGTCCGGTTCTCAGGTTGAGGTATTACTATTTTGTTCTGAGGCTCTATCTCAGGTGTTTTTTCTCTATGGTTGCTATGATCTGAATGATCAATTTTGCTATAATAGCTATCAGATTTATCAGAATTCATGCTGCAAAAATTCTTACAAATTCAACTTATGTGAATAACATAAAATTCATAAAATTCCCACATATGAATCATACATATCTTAATCTAATCATATAAAATCATAGAGAGAAAACAATATCACATTGATGACTTGTTATTATATGAGCTTATGGTTATAGTCTAGGTATTTACTAATAAGACCTAATTCTCTATAACCAATGGCTCTGATACCAAGCTGTCACATCCCGGCGGAAGCGTGAAATGCTTGATATGACTTAATGGTTTGGAACGCATTGATTACAGATACACATATATCAAACAAGTTCTTAAACATAACTTCATATTAACCATCCTTATACATATTCGGGTTACATACAGAAATTACATATACAAAATTTGTCAATATAATGACTTTTAAATTTCTATAGTAACCCTATTACATTATAAAAGTAACCGCTACAGATCTTTAGTAATAGTGGATGTGTGCATCCACTGAAATGCTGAGGTCGTTTAAATTTACGGTTACTTTCACGTATATTTTCCCGATAACTTCATACCAACCATTAAATACATCAAACGAAAGAATTACACTGTGAGTCATTTCGTTTATCTGAAAAAGCATACTAAAACTTGTCAACATAATGTTAGTGAGAACATAGGTTTAATAACTCAAAATACATAAATTGATGCAATTTAAAACAAGAATGCAACCAAACCTACTTATATGCCAAATGATTATACAACTATCACAAATAATCATAAATAGAATCAGATAACATAGCATCACAACACTCATCCTGTTGGTGCAGGAAAATAACTTTCCTAAGTTACGCTACCTACGTTATCAGACGGTTCCTCATCTAAATTAATGGTTGCAACTTACGACATAATTGACAGTGTAACTCAAAAATGTCTTATTTAAAATTGGCATCAATCAAAAATATAACAGTATGCTTTTTCCCCCAAAGTAATAAGTATAAAATAGAGCTATGAAACTCACCTTATTTCTAGTAAAATCCTATAAAAATTAATTTATAGTTAGAAATAAATTAATTTATTTCCTTAAAATTTTTAGCACTTTAATTTATAACAAATAAGATATAATTTAAGTAATCATTAAAAAATTCATCCATTTTTACTCAAGATTAGATCTAAATCTCAGAATCTTATCTAAATAATTCCAATAAATAATTCTGAAAAAATCATTTTTCTAAGATTTTTACAATGTTCCCAAAACATAACAGAATAAGCTACGGACTTCTAAAAATTATGAATTTTTTACAGAAGATCATAAATATTATTTAAAGTCTATTATAAAATATTTAGAATTTTTCACATTGTTAAGCTATTTGTTTCGATTTTCTTCAGATTTATACATTTAAAAATACATAACTTTATTATTTTAACGAATTAATCCATGAAATTTATTATCAAATTCTATCTGAATTTGAATATTATTTATAACAAATTTCCAGATTTTTATTACCTTTAAATCTTTTGTTAGACATTTTTCTCTTATTTCATGGAATAAATCATATAAATTCGCACATTCAATATTAAATTCCTAAAATTTCCAGATTATCATTTTAAATAATTTCTGATAAATTTGTTATTTTTATTCCTACAATCATAGTCATTTATTTATTTAACTTATTTTACTTAATATTTCAAGAATAATCTTCACTTTTAATTTCAAAAATCTTTGATTATCATAAGTTTCTTAAATTTTTAGTTCAAGAACTCTTTGCCACTGTTTTAGATGTAAATCAAATGTTAAAGATGTTTTGAGAATGGTTTTGATGATTATATACATCAAACTAGTTACATATGCATATATAACACTTGTGTAACCATTTGTTTCAAGATAGTTTGTGGAGTTTAAATCCTTGTGTTTGGATTGAAAAAAAAGGCTGATGATGGTAGAGGACGTTCTTGATCTTGAAGGTGTCTTGATGGTCACTTTGTGCTTGGGCTTGATGATGCTAAGTAGGTATGTAACCCGAGAGAATGAAAGCAAGAAGTGGCGGTAATTAATGGCATGGTGGTGTAGGTGATGTTGTAACTAAGATAGAGGGTTGAGAATGATGGTTGTGTGTTGTTTGAAACCGAGAGCAGGAGGTTGTGAAGGTGTAAGAAAGGAAAATTCACAATGCCTTTGGAGTTCATATATATATAGCCGAGAGTTTATGGTGTGAGTGTGGCGGTTAACACTTGTTTAACCGAGATGTTGCCACCTTATCACTTAGCAATGATGTTAAACTAATGATGTGTCCTTAAGAGGGATAGCTTAGTGTTTTTGTAATTATAAGGGGTCGGTCGAAGGCATGCAAGCATGCCACATTTCACTTGAAATGATGATGGTTTATGTGGCATGTTTAATTGTGTGCTTGGTGTCCTAGGTTTCATGTGAACCGAATGAAGGTGTGCTTGTTTCAGCCGAGAGGTGGACAACAAGGATCTCTAGTAATGATTATTTTGATGATGTGTTTGTATAGAGTAGGTTGTGTAGCAATGTTAGGAGGTTGCTTAGTGTTTGACATTGCATAGTAATCGGCCAAGGTGTCAATTAGAATGGTATGTTAAGTGTCATATTTAAGAAGGTGCTAAGTGTCCTTAAGAGGTGACTAAGCATGGATCGGCTTAAGGATGATGTAAGGATGATCATGGTTGATTAATCTTGGTGTTTTAGTTTAATGATGTGGCCAAAGGTATCACTAAGTGTGGTGTTGATTTAAAGGCTTTAAAGTGTATCATATGTTCACTTAGATGGTTAATTAATATTGTTCTTGGTGTTCATGTTTTTGGTTAAGGTAAGGTGATTTAAAAGGTCAATATTAATGAAGTGTTGTAGTTAGATTATTGTAGCTTTGTAGTGAACTTAGATCATTAGATAATAATTATGTATATGTTATATATAACTAAACATAGGATTACATAACTTAGTTTCTATATACCTTATCAAAATTATAACAAAGATGCATATTATGTGATATACACATATATTTTACATGATATATAGAATTTTAAATAACTAAGCTCATATATCACAAATATATATCTACATGCACACATATAGAATCATGCATACATGCAAATTTATGAAGCATGCCCATATAGTTTTATTAGTATACATCCACATATAAAATTTTATCACATAATAACACCTTTAATTTATTTAAAACACACATACAATTATAAGATTAACTCATATAAATCTTAGTGTCAGGTTACATAACATTAATTCTCAGGGTGGTCACATTACTAATAACCAAATCAAACAACTTATATTATCATTCTAACAACACAAACTAATAACTTAATCAAACAGTTTTAATATTGCCATTCTAACAACACCAACTAATAACCAAATCAAATAACTTATATTGTCATTCTAACAACACAAACTACCAACCAAATCAAACAACTCATATTATCATTCTAACAAAAGAAACAAATAACCAAATCAACCAATTAATTTATATAATCAATATTAACCAAACACATATTAACCAATAATCAAATCACATAATTTATATTATCATTTTAACAACACAAAATACTAACTTAATCAAACAAATTTTATATCACCATTCTAAAAACACCAACTAATAACCAAATCAAACAACTTAATAACCAAATCAAACAATTCATTTATCATATTAGTTAATAAAAAGAAGATAACATACACACCTGATAATTTTAACAAGGACGATACAACAGTCCTAGAATGATGGAGTGGAGTCGTGGTGGCGGCTGGTGTCGTCTTGGTGGCTAGAGTCGTAGTGGTGGCTAGAGTCGTAGTGGTGGCTGGAGCTCGCAGTGGTGGAGGTTTTTTGGTGGTGAGGGTGACGAGAGTGGTGGTGGGGGGCAAAGGGAGTGAAATGGAGGCTAGGAACGATGGTGGTGGTGGATTTTGGGATATGTTTCTCCAGTGGGGAGAAGGTAGGTCGCGGATATGGTGGTGGTTTGTTTTGGTAAAGTGAAGAAGAAAATATGAGGTAATTCGCATTTAGGGAAAACTGCACCCTATGACGACGACATGTTGTCACCATAGGGTAATATATATTTTTAAAATTTTTATTAATATCTGGCGGGGTACACGCGCGCCAATGTGAAAAGACCTATGGGGACGACATGTCGTTGCCATAGGTATTTCCTATTTTTTTTAAATTTTTGTTTTTATTATTATTATTATTATTAAAATTATCATTATTACTATTACTACTACTACTATTATTATTATTATTATTATTATTATTATTATTATTATTATTATTATTATTATTATTATTATTATTATACTACTACTACTACTATTAATGTTTTGACGTTCATTGATAAAAATTAAGCAGAATTAGATGTTTCACACTAATAAACAATCAATGTTTATGATTCAATGTCAACGATTGTAATTTGATCATAGCTAATCTTTTACGCATGTAATCAACCTTTTACGCATGGACCATACATAATCTTTAACATATGTTATCACCCTAATCATCATAATCGGATATATTTAATATTATTTGACTCTCACCGATAATAATTAAGCATAAACAAACATATCTTACTGTTAATAAGAACAATTTCCTGTAAATTATCATCATAGTGTATAATTAAACACCAATGATTATAGTTAGATCATAAGTAACATACGACGAACATTATGGATGTGATTCATCATAACCAAACATATTTGATATTGTTTGATATTCATTGCTGATAATTAAGCATAAACAAACTTAACCTGCAGTTAATAAACATAATTTTCTCAAAAAGTACTATTAAGGTGAATAATTTAACATCGATAATCATAATTGGATCACAGCTAACATTTAAAGTATGTAATCGCAACTAACTATCATAACCGAACATATTTGATCCTAACTGACACTAATTATTTATAATTATAATTAATAAATATAATATTTATTATAATAATATTATTATAACTTATAATTATAATAATACTTGAAATAATAACAATAATAATACTTTTAATAATAGCAATAATATATACATAAATTATTATTAATAATGATATTAATAATTATTATTATAATTTTATTAATATTAAATTTTTCAAAAATGTAACACCATATGGCGACGACATGTGTCGTCATAAATGTTTCATAAAAGGCGGGCTTATTTCCCTCCAAGTTATTTAGAGGAAAAAAAAGAAAAAAAATGTTTTTTTACCTATGGCGATGACATGTCGTCGCCATAGGGTGCACACAAATTTTTATTTTTTTGTATGATTTAAAATAAATCAAAATTAAAATAAAACGACCAATGGCGACGACTATTGGCGATGACTTTTGTGTCGTCGCGACAGGTTGACCCTAAGGCGACAACATGTCGTTGCCGTAGGTCTACGGTAGCCAAAAACCAAACTGGCTCTATGGTGACGACATGTCGTCACCATAGAGTGACCTATAGCGACGACATCATGTCGTCGCCATAGGTCTAGTCGCCATAGAGTCTTTTTCTTGTAGTGTACCGTCAAACCTGTTTATCACTTTTGCATATTAGTTGAAACAGATGGATTGTTTCAGCCAAAAGTATAGTTGAAACAACAAGTTGGAGACTTCAAACTTTTTACCAAAACCTCTTGAATGACACTAAAAGGCTTAAAGCAATCGAATTATGGTTTTATGACAAAATAATTTTTTCATATCAAGTTTCACTATAAATATTAAGGTAAAACTCAAGAGAAAGACACGCCACCAAAAACACCTACTAAAGGTCTCTCTTCTCACTCTTAAACTCTAACAATTTTCATCTCCATCTTTTTAGACTCGAATGTACAATTTGGTTTTTGTGTCTACCCCGGCGGTGCAAACTACTTCGGCTTTTGACCCGGGGAAACAAACGTGTTCTCATGGGAGTGTTGAAATTCATTTTAAGGTACCTGAGTAGAACATGAATTCTCATTCCATCTTCTTCATCTTCATCTTCATCTTAGTCTTCAACTTGTTCTTTTTATTTCTTGCACTTTATTTAATTTTGATTTAATTTCAATTGTGTTCCTTAAATTTTGACAAAGTAACCATTCTTTTTTCAAAAGTTTAACAACATCAATTTCAAGCCAATACATTAAGTTTGTGGAGCAATAATTACAAATTCAAGACAGGCAAGTCAAAAAGTTTACGCATAAGAAACTAACTCTTCTTAAGGTCAAATGAAACTCAAGAAGAGAACCAGAATATAACCGGTAGTTAAAATCTGAAATGGAGTAGAAATATCCCCATCTGTTCACATAAATCTCGAGGATGAGATTTCTTTAAAAAAAGGAAGGATGTAACATTTTTGAAATTCGAACCCAAGATACAAAGCCTATAGCTGGGGTTAAGCTGTCAGGTCAGCTCCGAATATAGGTAATCAAGTTATTAATCATAGGACAACAAATCAAGTTTCTTATGTACTTACATATACGTAATCAAGTTACAATTGGGCTTGAATTTACGTACACATGGCTATGACTATTAATTGTTGTTGATTTTTTTGTAAATGGATTTGATGAAGATAAAAAAAGATACATTTAAATTTTTTTAACAATGTAATTTATGAGAGATAAGAGAGAATATTGAATATAGAAATTTTGATAGTGTTTTCAAAAGTAACATTTTAATGTTTCAAATTTACCCGTATATCATTATTATAAACTCTTTTAATTTTGGGTTATATACTAGTAGCCTATTATCTATATCAACTATTGATTAAATAAATCAATGATTAAAATGTGTTTGTTTATGATTTTCAGTTATAACATAGTTTAATAGACCCCTTGTAACATTTCTGAAATCCGAACCCAAAGCATCCGATGGATAGCTTGGGTTTTGTGTAGTAGCCCATGAGAGCAAGGTCCAAGGGGCAGCAACCCCTAGCTGGGTTGAGCTAGCAGGTCAGCTCGGAATATGTAATCAAGCTATTAAGGATAGGACAACAAATCAAGTTTCCTATGTACTTACATATATGTAATCAAGTTACAAATGGCCTTACATATGCGTACACATCAGTACGACTGTTCATTGTTGTTTATTTTTTTAAATGGGTTTGATGAAGATGAAAAAGACAAAAGTGCATTTAATGTTTTGTTTTAATAAAATGTAATTTATGAGGGAGGAGAGAGAAGACTGAATATATGAATTTTGATAGTGTTTCCAAACTAAATGCGAATTCGTCTCTTCATGAGACAATTCAAGGGATGGGAGCCGAAAAAACCCATTTTTTGCCTGCACTACTACTTGCTAACATTTTAATGTTCCAAAAATTTAAATAAAATTGAAGAAAAATTAATTTTGAAGAAAAGTGAAGAAAAATAAAAAATTGGGAAAATAAGGCTGTTGCAGCCCCTATCGGAGAAGGGATGTCGGGCGCATCGACAAGACTAAGGAATCAATGGGGGATGACACGTGGCTAATGACTAATGGACAAATGTCAGACATGTGAACGTCGATATGAACCACATCAAATATGGATGTAGGCCGCAACGCCAAAAGGGGCTTGAAACAATGCATGCGCGACACACGTCACACATGTAGTGATACACGCGATGCGGGTCATATCAGCTAGCCGACCTCAAATATATAAAGGTGAGCATTTTGCTATTTCTTCACATTCCACACCCAAAATATCACAAACTTATCGTGCCTAGATTATTTCCGACCCTTTTCGTGAACCTACACTCGACACTCGACGACCTGAACTTCCAAAAGATCTGTAAAACATTCCTAGCATAGTAGTAAGCCACATTACGAACCGAGCAACTCGAAATTTTCTTAGAACTCTAAGGAAAGGCGCTACTTGATTTAAAGGTGAATACGTTTATTTTTGAAAACTAAACTCGTGAATGATTCACCTTTATCCTTGAAAACCAACATGAACAATAGTTAATTTATCAACACATGTTAGTGAAATGTAAGACAAGTATGAGACTAAGATTGTACGTGTGGTCTAATCAGAATTGATTCACATGTGATGGGTAAAACCCTAAAGGGGGTACTATGACTAAGCATGGCTGGTAATGATTTGGTGCCCAAACGGTTACGACTCCTTAGGCACACACGGTCTCATGGGTGACCTAATAACAAACTATTACTAATGTACAATGAAGATCTGGATATGTATATCATCCTATACACCTAGTATGGTTAATCTTAAATTCATATTCTCATGCTTGATTATAAAAATGATTTGGGCCTGATAAATTTTATTCACCAGTAATCACCGTTATTGAATATTAAACCTTTTATAGGTAAAGGATGATTTAATTTGACTTTAGATCATGCCATATTATAAACTCTATAGGTGTATTTAACATCAATATATGAGTTATACAAGCTGGGAGCAAAGATGGATCCGGACACGATCTTTGTAAAGCAATATTATGAATCAAAGTATTATTCACATTTGAAGTTTGAATTGATTTATAGAACAATATTACGATATTGCTTACGAATGAAATTCCATTGCCAATAAAATTTTGAAAATAATTTTCTAAATAAAATAATCAAAAGATCCCCGATCGGTTCACACTGCCGGAGGTGACCCAAACCTAAGATGTGACAACCCTTCCTTACATGTATACATATGTATGCATGTATTTATGTATCAAATAATAAAAGACATAAATGATATACACTGTTATTTGCTTTAAACAATATTTTAGTCGAGGAGCTTTTAAGGGGGCCGCCCCTTTGTTTTATGCTCAAAAGTGAAAACTTATGTATATTTCGTTTGAAAATTTATACATATTGAGTCCAGCCCCCTCATATAACGATAAGAAAAAAAATTATGATTCAAGTGACTTTTTTTATATATTTGTTCAATCTCCTTCACTAAACATTAGCTATGCGACTTTTTTTTTTCAATTAATCAAAAGCCACATAGAAACCATGAACGGGACTTGAAGAAAGATGTCCAATATAACTTGGTTATTAAACACGTCGAATTTTAGTAAAGCGGCACAGAAACCACAACCATAATTACATCTATACTCAACAATCAAAATCATGAACCAAACATGAAACATGGGTGGATCTAACAGTTGGTTTTTACATTTCTTTTGATAAGAAAATATGGCAATATTAATAGTTGCACGTATCTTAGTAAAGACCGTTTTAGGACAGGAAGAAAATTATCGAAGAGTCCAAATTTAAAATCCTTGGCTTTCAGCTTATTTATATAAACTCGATGGATGGATTTGAAAGTTGTGTAGTAGAAAAGGGACCATTTATGATATGTGCAAACTGTAAGTGTAAGGTCAAAACTTGTAAAAAACCGTTTAAAACAATTATAGGGGCATTCCGAGAATTGAACTCGGGACCTCTCGCACCCTAAGCGAGAATCATACCACTAGACCAAATGCCCAATTTGTGTATTATGTTTCTCTTAAAACTATTACAAAACTTCATAATTCTGTAATTTTATTTATGACTCATCTTAAATTTTAGAATTAATTACACGGTTGATTTCACTGTTCATAACTCTTTGAATTACAAGGTTGATCCAATACTTTGCATAAATGTAACAACGATGGTTCCTAAAGCTCATGGACGACTTGTAAACAAGCCGATCGGCTCATATCGATTTGTAAACAAGCCAAACACGAGAAAAGATCCGCTTGAATTGGTTCGGATCAAATTGTTTTTTATTTTTTTCATATATATAGTTTATACATAGAATTTTATTACATTTGACCTACTATATGCACATATACAATTATATTTATACATATTAAATCAATCAACCTAATCAAAAAATACACTAAGCATTAAAGTGAAATTTTAAGTCGCTATGAATAAATTTTTTGACCTCACTCTTGCTTTTAGTCGATCATATCCCGCTCTTATATATTGTTCTCTGCAATATACTCACCGCCTCATCGGCTACAGTATTAACCTCATCGCTAGTCATAATGTATTGTTATTTATGAAAATGTTATACTATGAAATATGACTGCTTTTTAAGTTATTAAAACTAAGACCCAACATTGTCACCTTCTCGTATTGCAATATAAGTCAGATAACACACTAAATAGTTGAGTTGCACCAATTGTTCATCGCTCGTTTGCGCTCGCTCGACCCTCGATCGAAAAATTAACGTTTCGAAAAATGTTCGTTCGATTTTCCGCTCGATTGTAAACAAACAGATCGGCTCGGTTCGGTTTAGAAACGAGCCAAGCACGAGCAAAGATCCGTTCAGTTTGGCTCGGCTCGTGAACCGGCCGACCTATAATAGAAAAGAAACATGAAAAGAGGGAATGGTTTGGGTGATATTGATAAATATCGTTTTAGCAATGTGTAATAGGCACACATTCATTTGATTTTTTTAGCGTTACAAGAAAGGAACAAATGTTGACTACCTATAGTGACATCTGTACATTTAATTTTTAAAATAATCTATGACCGTAAAATGAAAGAAATTATCGTAATCTAAGAATGAATAAAATATTGATTATAGTATTCTTAAAACTTTAAGCATACCTAAAAATATAAAGTTATTTAACTCTAATCAATATAATAAGAGTTAATAACATAAGTAGTCATTTGGTCTAACAAAAATAAGATTTTTACATTATGTTAATTCACAGAATTTTTTGAAATTGAAAATAAAATTACAGCATTTTCCAACAAAAATCCTGTTTAGTTGCTACCGAGTGGAAATCAAATTAGAAAAATTTTCACAATTCAAGGATTTTACATTCCTCCCATCTAGTGATGGTATTTTAATCATTCCAATGGAATGTTAAAATTTACCAAAAAGATTAAACTAAAATAATTTTTATTAATATAAGCAATACAACAGAATATATATTAACAATTATAATATTCTTTACAATTGTAAATATACATAAATGGAAGAACATAAATATAAATAGCTAAGGATCTTATTAGATACGGGGCCCTTAAAACAAATTCTGAGCCTCACAGGAGAACTCGTTTTGTTCCCCATGTAACAACAGTCGAAACAGTTGACTGCCGTAATTGATCTAGAACCAGAATTTGATTGTAGATAAGAAATCAAAGATGTAGGATGTTTAGATAACCTGTTTCTTGTAGGTTTTCGAGTTGTATTGGTGTGTGTTGTCTATTGAGGTACCCTTAGTGTACATAGGGAATTCAAACTGTATTAGCGTAGTCAGCTATTTATCCAAAATCGTAACTGCTCATTAAATTTATCAGTAACTGTCATCAGTTTCGGTCAACATGTAACCGAACTGTTACAACTCACAGTTATTTCGAACCACATGGACTCAGACCACGCACCAAGGTCAGTCGCACCTGACCAGGCCCTCAAACAAGACTTCAAAACTACTAAGGTGGTTGTGACACGCGACATTTTCAGTTCACTTTTCGATCATCACAATCATGGTTTTCCAATCATACATTCATGCATTTTATATTGTTTACTTAAATACGTTATTTATTGCACAAACATTCACGAACCTTTCATGAAACAGTAATTCGGAGAATTAACGGATCGCACGCGCGTCTGTCCCTGAACGTTGGTGACTTGTCAAAATAGTTTTTAAATAATCATAATTGGTGTGAAATTATGTGTTATATGATTATGTGATTAAATGTGTAGCTTGGTTGTGAAAATTGGAAATTTTCTGGCATTTACGCATTTTCGCGGATTTTCGGCTTTTAACGCCTAATTATTATATATATGCCTTTGAACTAGAAAAATGAATATTATTTCATGTTATTAATTTTTGTTTGATATTATATGAGCATTTGGAGGTTTCGGTGTAGAAAAATTTCAATCGCGTAGCATTAAAACGATTTTTACAAAAGACTGGGGCCTTTCTTGTAAAAAAAAGTATAAAACCCAACCCCCCAACCCTAATCACCATTTGGCCGCCCACTTCCCCTTTTCCTTTAGAATTTTCACAACAAATCAAACACACACACAAAGCACACCTTCTTTGATCTTGTTCTTGTATATTGGTAGTGATTTTCAACGTTTCTTGCATCAAACGCGTACTAGGGATCATCATCTAAGCATGTCAAGTAGATTTTTATGTTTGATTTCATGTTCTTTGATCTTCATGATGAACATGAACCCTAGATGATCCAAACAAGTCAAAACTTGAAATTGATTGAAATTGATAATGGATTATGTGTTAGTATTCAATATAACGATGTTTTTACGGATTGGTTTTGTGAAATTGTGTTGTTTTGATCAAAACTCGAGACTTACTTATAATGGAAACTTTAATTTGGGGCTTTTGTAGAAATTTTATGATTTTGATGAAATTGAATTGAATTGATCCTTCTAGGATGTTAGTTGATGCTAATGGATGAAAGGTTATGTTTTGAACTTTTGATTTTGGCTCGATTTTTGAGTACTTTCCATTAAAGGAAACTTTTTGGGTAATTTGGTTTATAAATGATGATTTATGCATGTTTGATGATATGTGATGATTGTTATATGATGTTTAGAGCATAAGAAAGGATTAGGAATATCCAAATGGTGAAAAAACGCATCGTATGACAATGCTTGCTATTTATGGAAACTTTTGTGACTTGATGTGATGAATGATAAGTATGATATATGTAGAACATGTTATGGTAATGTGATTGATGTTGGAATGATCATAGGAGTATGTTAGGAGACTTTGGGTGAATTTGTGAAACTTGTGTTCTTATGTTTTAAATTAGGAAACTTTGAGCATGATGAAAAATCTAGGTTATGTTAACATATTATGGATGATTGTTGGATGTGTTACATGTATAATTGAGATGGTTGTTGTGGTATTATTCATAATCTTTAATCGGGTTGCACATGTGTAACAATGCTATACTTTCCAAAAATAGAAACTTTCCAAAAATATATTTCCAACATAAAACTTTATATGAATCATTATTTGAGCTATTTGAGCATGACTAAACATATTTTTGTTTATTTGAGTCACCAACGGGTCGTTGGGTCAGTCCGGTCAACTTTGGTAAACAAAAATCAACTTTTGTCAAAAAGCTAATCTTGTCAAACATTTCTCGAACACGCTAACAATTACGTTGTTTGGATACAATGGGGTTCATCTTGACCATTATGTACATACGTTCATGGACCTACATTTGTTAGGTAATGATTAGCTTCCAGCTTTTACACTTCATGCATTCATACGCATATAAGGTGAGTCTTCACGGCCCTACTTTTACTTACTTTCCTTTTTGGGGGAGAAGCATGCAAACTATTTTTATCTAGTTTTGGTATTATTGGTATATCGCTTGTTACTGTAGTGCAAACATTATCACGCAAGTCCTTACACACTCGAACCGTTAATAACGGGATAGCGAGGTAATTTTTGGTAGTACTACTGGGTTTGACAAACCCCACCGGCGTTAGTCGCGCTAACTCGACTGGAGGTTGAACGGGTGTTTAATTGACCTAGACACTTGCCATTGTTCTGTGATAAGACATGGCGGAAGGCAAAACAACTCACAAACAGTCAGCTTCGATTCGAAACGCTAACTAACTCGATATATAGGCTAGCTACCTATGGTATATGTTAGGATCAGTGATCTAAGTTTGATCAATTAGAGTTGAATCACAGTGGAATTAGAGCAAGAATTAAGCAAATATAGCAAGAACACAATAAATATTCAATGGAACAGTACACGGTTATATAGAAATAGGGTTTTCTGCATTGGGATAATAACATTCATGCACACATGCTTCGGTATGGCGGCTGCTAGGTTTTCCTAAGCTGCACCGATTACAATTAGGTCAGCATTCCTTATATAAAGGAATGTGACGTCTGCTGATGTCACTTGATAGTGACGTCTAACAGAATTATTACAAACTACTGAACGTAAGCAAACTACTGAGAATGTTCACAACTGAGAACATCTCAGAGTATTCTAAGTACACGAAGAAACATAAAACTACTGAAACTACAAGTACAGAATAGAAAATACAACTACTGAAAGGAAACCATCACAACTACTGAAGAGGTCTTCTTCAGCTGTTGTGACAATCATCTGAAACTTGGTCTTCAGTCTTTGTCTTCAGCTCTTTCACTTCAGACTTTGTCTTCAGACTTTGTCTTCAGCTCTTTCACTTCAGACTTTGTCTTCAGCTCTTTTACTTCAGACTTTGTCTTCAGACCTTGTTATCAGCTGATGTCTTCAGCTGTTGCAGACTACTTCAGTTGTTGTAATGTCCGTGGGACTTAAAGGTTATTCTGATCAGGCTCATTGGTTCTTTTGGTCCAACAAACTCCCCCTGAACCAATGCAGCCAAAACCTTTAAGCTTATTGAGGTCCTACTTATTCTTGGCAGACACTCTCTTGATCAGCTTTAGAGATATCAGATAAGCACAGGCCAGGGAACAGGTTTCAGTAGATGTGAATGTCAAAGGATGGAAGGGAACTCTGTCTTGGGGAACTGGACACAGAGCCGTTATCCCAACCATGAAGCCTACTTCCCATTGATGAGTCTATAAGACTCTCTGACGTAGGCCTCAAGGAGAACAACTTGTTCCTCCTTAGTGAGTTCTTCTGCTTCTCCTTCGAAGAAGAACTCTGGGCCATAGTACTCTGATAAGTACTTTATCGTCTTTCCATTTTTCAACTCAACAGTTGTTATCTCTCTGTAAGCAAATTCATCTGGGTGAGTCCCTTCTAATAACAACTGGAGTTTATTTTTCTTGATCTCTTCAAGCCTCTTGTATAACAACCCCTTCTTGACCATTTTGTTCTCCATTAGAGTTTGAGGGGTCATCTTTGACTTATAGGCTCTCTTGAAGTCTTCAAGTATTTCCCAGGGTGAGACTACAATGGCCAACATAATAGCAGCATCTATGGTCTTTCTCACTTGGCCATTGTATCTACTTGGTATGGATTTCTTATGAATTCTAGAACTAACCCTGGGGTCTGGCCAAATCCTTACTCTCTCCTTTTGATATTGAAAGGTATACCTGAGAGCATACAGCCTTTGAGCATGTTTCTTCATGGCTTGTATAGATGATGACTGCGGAAACTCTTTGTCAATCATCTTCAAAAGTTGCTCATCGTGCTGTTTCTGTTGTTCTTCTTCTTCAATCTTAACTTTCACCATTTGCCTCTGAAAGTCTGGTGTGATCATTTGTTGACTTCTGGGCTCAGGTAATTTCAGAACAGCAGAGATTGGCAGACTATCTTCTTCATCATCTTCTTCTTCATCTTCTACCATCCTCAACACCTTTCTCCTCCTTCTGGGTGCATCACTGGATGTGGTTTGAGGTGGTTTTTGGGGTAAGGGAGTTGGTTTTGAGGGTTGAGTTGATTTGGAGAGTTGTGGGGTTGGTTGTTTTTGAGAGGGAGTTTGGGAAGGCTGATCTAGCATTTTTATGGTGAGTTTGTCTTTGGAAAGCTTGGCCATATCAGTTCTCTTCCCAGCACCTGCTTCATCTAGTGCTTCGATAATTAACCCCTTGTTGAATGCTTCAGAAGTACAGATTCTGGTGGTTATTACCAGAATACTGTCTCTGGTCCATGATTTAATCTCAATTAATGATCTTCCCAAGTATTTTGCAGTAAACCTGATCATTATTTCCAACCTCTCCCTTTCCATCACACTATAACTGGCCCATCTTTCTTGTATCTCTTCAATCTCCAGCTTTCTGATCTCAGTGTCTATGTGGCTGTATCAAAGCCCTGTCTGAAGAGTTGATCTATTATTCTGTCCATTGATCTGCTGTGAGCTTCATCAGCTTCTTTAATCAGATCTTCCAATGATTTCTCTTCATCAGGCTTTTGAGTTTCAACACTTTTCTTTCTTTTGTATGTGATCAGTTGTTTTTCCTTTTCTTTCTCTTGTTTCTCATTTTCCACTCTCTTTCTTTTTCGTTCTTTCACTGCCTTAGACTCCCCCTTTTTGGGTGCATTGGGTTCAGGGTTGGAATGGCAGAAAGCTTCCTTTGCACAGCATCATCAACAAGTGTTTGTAGATTTGAGGAAATCCTCTCATCAATGGCTTTATGCACAATCTCATTGATGATGGGAGTGATGAGAGATAAGGAATTTTGAAAGGTAGCAACCATCTGCTCAGAGGGGTTCTGTCCCTGAGAGGTGGTGCCAAAAACAGTGGCTGGTGGCTCAGTTGAGTGTAGTGGCTGAGTGTTTGGTAAACCTTCAGATGAAGGTGCCATCTGTGGGTTTATTGGGGCAGATGGACTTTGATCCTGAGACATTTTGGCAAGCAGTTCTTTGAGTCTGCTCACCTCAGCCTCAAGGATTGTGTTATGGGCTAAAACATCAAAGAAAAAGCCCAGGTCATCATCAGTCTTTGCTGAATCATCTGACCTCCTGATTGAATCAGGATGTACATGCCCTGAGTGTAGATCAGTTGTAGCATGTGCCCCTTGTTCTTGGTTCTGGGGACTTCCTGCCTCAGGACTGAGTCCTTCATCGGCAGTTGCCTCTGGTGAGGTCTTAGAGATGTTACCAACTTCATCCTGTTCATTTGCTGAATCAGTAGAAGTGGCAGCCTCACCAGATGTTCTAACCTCCTCCTCTACACGGGGAGATTGAACATTATAACCCCTGTGCTGTGGGTTCTCAGCAGCATTTTGGTCCTCTTCCTCAGCTGTGGAGGTTCTCCCCATTGTAATTGGTGTCTGGGGAGGAGGAGAGGAATGCAGCTGACTCAACACTTGTGCAACAATAAATGTTGGGCTTTGGGGGGCGGTTGCATTTGGAGATAGGTTTGAAGCAGATTGCACCCGGGGTGACTGGTGCTCTTCAATGGTAACCTTCTCAATTGAGATAGGTTCCAGCATTGTGGTATCCCCAATTTTGGTTGCATCAGGATCCTGTTGAGAGGATGCCTGAGCGGCTAGGGTTGGTAGAGTCTTGGACACTACTGGGGGGTTAGAACCAGTAAGTGTTTCCTGTATTGGTGTTACAGGGCATCCTCAGGGGACTCATCTCCCTGAGTAGCCTTTTTGGGCTTTTTGGTTTTGGGTTTGGTGGGGACTTTGGATCTGGAAGTGGAGGCTGTGGGTTCCCGCTGCTTGGGTTTTAGCAGCCGGGCAGCCCCTTTCAATGTAGGGTCAGAGTTGTGCCTGGAGTATACTTCGGGCAATACAGCCGGAGCAGGGACTCCAAGGCCAACAAGGCCGTCTGATTTTAGCTGTGTTAAAATTATGGCCATGAGAAACCTGGGATATAATATCCATCTGTTTGCCACAGGTTTCAAGGCCAGATCCTTTAGTTCCATAAACACTATCTCAGAAAAATTTAAAGTTTGTCGTTCAAGATAGAGTATAATACCTGTTGCCATCGGGAAGACATTTGATCCCATGAGGAGGTTTTTGGTGCAAGGCAGACATTCACCATGTGGAATATAAGACGTTCAGCATCATGGAAGTGCTTCTTCAGAATGGTGGTAGCACTTAAGTCTCCTTCATACCCGTTGTTGATGAAAGACATATCGGTTGTGCCTTTCGGGTATTCTGTGACACAGGTGGCATCATGTAGATCTAGGGTTTGTCGAATGATGTCCGGAGTGATGACCACCTGTTTCTGGTTGACCAACGACTGGAGAGTGATTTGGCTATCATTCCCACTAGTTTGCACAGAGACGTTGGTCCAGAACTGGCTTAGGGAATCGGGGTAGATGGTAGGATTCAGAAGAAACGCGGTTCGGTACTGGGAATCTACCATAAGATAGATGGCGTTATCAAATTTGTTCCAGAAGGCCTATTTCGAGAGGTAGGCAACACAGTTGTGTCTGGGTTTGAGTTTCATGGTCGCCATTGTTGAGAGAGTGAAGGACGGAAAACGGCTAATGAAACGTCTGAAAGTAGGTTTAGGTATTATAGGGTAAGAAAAAGCTGATATAAAACGACTGAAAGTGTTGGTACTGTCATCAGTTGTTTGAAAACAACTGAAGACCTGGTTTTAACTTTCAGAAGTTGGAACAACTGAAGACTTGGTATTAGTCATCAGTAGTTGTGAAACTACTGAAGACATGGTTTTGGCTTCAGTTGTTTGAAGTGAAGCAGCAGTTGTAGAAACAACTGAAGAGAAAAATTTCTCATCAGCTGTTGTCGTCAATTCTTAGCTCATCAGCTGTTTCATTCTGACCTCACACTCATCAGACTTTGTCTGAGTTTCAGATGTTTCATAGGTCATCAGTACTTATCTGTTATTCTGACATCAGCAGTTGTAACTACAGCAGTAGTTGTAACCACATCAGTTCTTTTCAACAGATGAGTACTTCAGTACTTTTAAGTAATTTAGTCTTTAGTAGTTATGAAAACTACTGAGGATAAAAGAACTTCAGTACTTATTTGTGACAGTAGTATACGAATGCTCATCAGTACTTGTTGACTGAGATCATCAGTAGTTGTCACTTATTCTAGCTGCAGCATACCAAGCCTTAACACTAGGTTTTGGAAAGTTGAGCTGTCCAAAGGCTTAGTGAATATGTCTGCAAGCTCATCAGCACTAGGAACAAACTTTGGATCAATCAGACCTTTTTCAAAACAGTATACCTTTGGTTCTTTTGGTCCAACAGTATACCTTTGTTTACTTTTACCAGGCAAACAATCAAACATATTTAATGATTTAAACCTGTAAACTCACCAACCTTGTGTTGACACACTTTAGCATGTCTTCTCAGGTCGCTGGCATGCTTAAGGCTAGGGCTGCATATCTGAGGTTCATGCATCATCTTTACCATTTGAAAGCAAGCTCATTTACATTTACTACTTTCATTGGGCGCCTTGTTTTGCGCATTTATTACTCATGGTTTCACAAACATTTACGTTTTCGCATTGATTACATTGAAAACTGTCTTTTACTCTGATTTACGTTCTAACGCTTATTTTGAAAACGCATACAGTGTCGTTTGATATAACTATGTCTGAGATCCTGGTTTGTCACGCGCCTCGCGGTAGAACCCTGCCGGTGGATTTTAAGGGTGTGACAGATTGGTATCAGAGCCACTGGTTATAGAGAACTAGGATTGTATTTGCATCTAGACTATAGCCTTAGACACACACTACTATTGCACATACTCTTATCTGTTTATTGTTTTTCAAGCATACATATCATTTCACGTACATATAATGATATTGGATGTCCACATCATCATCTACCCCGCTCATGTCACTAGCATCACCCCTAATCAACGAGGAGACTAAGGATCTCGCTCTCATACCTTCTTCATCTATACTAATAGCCTCACCATCAAAGCTGAATCAGCATCAGGTGGAGCCTGCTGATAACTTCAAACAACATGGAGTGTTGTTCAATATTCGAGTCACGGGGGATACACAACACTGGAAGTGTTTACTTGATATGATTGCCAGCTGAATCCAGAGGAGCGCGTACCCCTTCCCCTTACTGCTGACATATCTGATTGTACTCGTGCATCATCACTTATACCTCATCCGACTAAGCAGTCATTTGCCTCCCTTGTGGTAAGGTTAGATCAAAAGATTCGCAATGTACTTGAAGCACCTAGTGAGATCACCAATATACAAGTGCATCAAACCATCATCAGTGAATATGTGGAAACACTCAAGGAGGCATGGTGGAGACTGGTAAGAAACATAATACTTTCGTTGATGTATTTGAGGAAAAACAACAAGCACAATTCACTAGATGGCATAGTCGAGGGAGCATTGGATAAGATAGAAACCCTTGAGGCTACAATGCAGGATATGCGCAAAGACTAGTATTATCAAAATTAAAAGTAGCTGCTAGCTGGAAAGCCTTTTTATTAGCAAGGTAAATTGCTTACAAGAGAAGGCTAGAAATCTAAGCTATAGTTGCTACTGCATCTAAGGAAGATTCGAAGGAGGAGTACTGTACATGGAATTAAGACTAGAAGCCAGAAAAGGGATTTAGGAACATTAAGATGATGGGTCAGATATCGAAGAATATATGACCCATTTCCATGTATTGGTTGCTTTATGTAATGGTAACTCTAATCTACAAGCATACTGAGAAGTCAATTGATGGGATAGCACCTTAGATTTAAGCAAGGCTCATCATTGTTGATCCTATAACCATTCAGCACTCTATGAGGTTATCTCACAAGCTCACTGACTTGGTTGTAGTGTAGAGCACTCTGACTAAGCATGACATCATTGATGGTTCATCTAATAGCAAGCAGGAATAGGATGGCACGTAGACTAATTCATTCACCATCATGGCCAGTGTGATCATTATTGTTACTAAAGCTTTTGCAGGACGGACCATGTAGCCAAAGATTTTAAGGGAGAGTCAATGATCAAGCAGCAACAAACCCCAGTAGCAATTACAACCTGAAGCATCATGGATTTGCTTTGAATGGAACAACGTTAGGCAAATGAAGAGAGATTACCCTCAACTGAAAAATGGCAATAAGGACGGTACCAATAGAAAGGAACGATAAATAAAGTGCCAAAGGTTGAACCTTTGTGATTAGGCCTGGTAAGGCAAGAAATGGCTAGAATGTGGTTTCCGTTTAGCAAGCTTATAGATGTAGCTTCAACTGGAATGGATACCTAGTTACACCATTCAATTAGCTGATGGTAAACTAAATAAAGCAACTTACATTCTGAAGGGATGTACGTTGGGATTGTCTGGACATAAGACAGGTATAGATCTTATTCCTATTACGCTTAATAGTTGATATGGTTGTCGGCATGGATTGGTTGTCCAATAACCAAGCTAAATTTATCTGTCGCGAAAGCTCGTTCGCATACCCCTTCATAGTGGTGAAGTCTTATCTATTCAGGGTGAGAAGAGTGTACCAGTCTCAGATACCATATCTTGTATGAGCGCCCAGAAGTACTTACGCAAGTGCCATATTGCCATTTTAGCCACGATCACCAAGAAAGCTACCGAGAAAAAAAAAAGGATCGAAGAGATCCAGTCCTGTTTGTCAAGAAAAATGATAGAACTTTCCATATGGGTATTGATTACCGTGAGCTTATCAAAGTGACAATTAAGAACCATTATTCTCTTCCACACATCAACGATTTGTTTCACCAGCCTAAAGGGTCGAGTTTATTTCCAAGATAGACCTAAGGTTGGAATATCATCATGTGATAGTCCGAGAGGATGACATATCTAAGGCGGCATTCAAAACTTGGTATTGTTACCATGAGTTTCTGGTTATGCCAAGTGGGCTTTTACCAATGCTCCTACAGTTTTCATGGTAGTCATGAACCGAGTGTGTAAACCCCATCTGGACAAGTTTATCAACATTTCTGCCAATGACATTCTAACATATACAAAGAACAAGGGGGAGCATGAGATATATGATTTTGGAACTACTAAAACAAGGATAACTGTATGCCAAGTTTTTTGAGGTGTTACTTCTTGATCAATTTCAAATTTTGGGCCATATGGTCAGCAAGAAGGGAATGCCTAATGACCAAGAAATAATAGAAGCCAACAAGAAATAGGCTACGATAAGACTCTAACTAAGGTACAATAGTTTTTTTTGGTTGTCTGGTTACTACCGACGAGTCATCGAAGGGCTTTCGAAGATCGCACAACCTCTTCCTACATAACTCATAAGGGCACTACAAAAGTTAGGGTGATAAATAGAAGCCCGCATTTCAAGTTATGGAACAGAAAGTCTGACTCTATCGATACTATCCCTTTTCAAAGGAAAACAAGTGATTTTGTAGTAATTGTCGTGCATCCATCGAAGGTCTCGGTTGTGTGTTGACGCAATGTGAGAAGGTAATCTAATTCACTTCCTGTCAGTTGAAAGTTCATAAGAAGAACAACATGACATACAACTCAAAGTTTAGAGTCATTGATTTGTACATAAGATATAGAGGTATTACTTTTACGGTACCAAATGCGTCACGGCACCAACCACAAGAGCCTTTAGTATATCTTTGAAAAGAAGGAGCTGAACATAAGACAACATCATTGGGTCGACCTGTTGAACGACTATGACAATATGATGAAGTACCATCTCGGTAAGGCTAATGTGGTAGCCGATGCCCTAAGTCAAAAGTAAACACCTAAACCAAAGCAAGTGCGAGCATTAAAGCTTACCATTCATGCCAAAGTGCCTGATCAAATCCGTAATGCTCAAATTGAGGCTTTGAAGGATGAGAATCTGAAGGCTGAGCCCATGCAAGACATAGAAAAGCAATTAGTTATAAAATCCAAAGGAATTCCTTATTTCATGGAAGGAATATGGATTTTTCTGTATGTAAATTTACGAGAGCTAGTAATGAATAAAACTCATCCGACTCAATATCCCATTCATCGAGGTTCAGGTAAGACGTACCATGATTTGAAAGTTCTTTATCGATGGCAGAATGTGAAAGGAGATATTACCACGCATGTAAGCAAGTGTTTAACTTGTTCTAAAGTTAAGGTGGAATATCAAGGACCATTTGGTTTACTCCAACAACCACAAAATTTCTAGAATGGAAGTAGGAGTAGATCTCAATAGATTTCATTGTAAAGTTACATCAAACCCTTAGTGGATGCGATACTATTTGGGTAATAGTAAATCGCTTGGCAAAATCCGCACCCTTCCTGTATATTAGGGAGACTAATTGAATTGAGAAGTTAACTTGAACCTATATAAGAAAAAAGTCTCTCGACATGAGGTGCTAGTTTTGCATCATCTCTGATTGTGACACTTGATTCAGTTCTTATGATTGAAGGTCATTGCAACGTTCATTGGGAACATGATTGGATAGGAGCACGATGTATCATTCGCAAATTGATAGCCAGAAGGAGCGTACCACTCTGACTCTGGAAGACATGCTGTTAGCATGTGTTATGGATTTCGGTAGTAGTTTAGAAACCCACCCATCCTTGATTGAGGTTTCTTACGATAATAGTTACTACCCGACGATCAAGGCCGCACTGTTTTAGACACACTATAGAAGTAAGTGTAGATCACCTATCTATTGGATAGAAGTTAAAGGAAAGTCAACTTACTGGTCTTGAGCTGTGCATAACATGATTAAGAAGATCTTACAAATTCGTAACCCTAGGGCAACAGCATGTGACAGACAAAGGATATACGCTAACACCAAAAACCCATTGAATACCTAATCAACAACAAGGTACTTCTAAAAGTGTCACCTTGAAAAGGTGCAAGTTGTTTTGGAACAATGAGGGAAGTTAAACCCGTGCTAAATTAGATCTTTTGAGATAGTCAAAAGGGTTAGACTAGTAGATTAACAACTCAATTTGCATAGAGAACTCAGTGGAGTACATAACGTGTTACACGTTTCAGACATGAAGAAATGTTTGTGTGATGAAACAGTCGTCATTCTGTTAAATGAGAAATAGATGAACACGCAGCTGCGATTCATCGAGGGACCAGTTGAAATCATGGACCAAGTGGTAAAAAACACTCAAGCATAATTGTACATTTACAGTTAAAGTTCGTTTGAACTCTACGAGTTTACCTTGGAACAAGAGATTATATAAAGGTGAAATACCCGTAGTTTACATGTTAAGAATTTCGGGGAGAAATATCTTCAACAAGGGGATGATGTGACAACCAGAAATTTTCTTCCGTCTTTTACTAGAGTTAGTTAAATTTTAGGACGAAATTTCTTTCAACAAGGGGATGATGTGACACCCGGCATTTTCAGGTCCCTTTTCGATCATCACAATCATGGTTTTCCAATCATACATTCATGCATTTAATATTTTTTACTTAAATGCGTTATTTATTGCACAAACATTCACGAACCTTTCATGAAACGGTAATTCGGAATTGCCGGATCGCACGCGCGTCTGTCCCTGAACGTTGGTGACTTGTCAAAATAGTTTTTAAACAATAATAATTGGTGTGAAATTATGTGTTATATGATTATGTGATTAAATGTGTAGCTTGGTTGTGAAAATTGGAAATTTTCTGGCATTTACGCGTTTTCGAGGATTTTCGGCTTTTAACGCCTAATTATTATATATATTCCTTAGAACTAGAAAAAAAATGAATATTATTTTAAGTTATTAATGTTTATTTGATGTTATATGAGCATTTGGAGGTTTCGGTGTAGAAAAATTCAATCGCGTAGCATTAAAACGATTTTTTATAAAAGACGGGGGCCTTTCTTGTAAAAAAAAAGTATAAAACCCAACCCCCCAACCCTAATCACCATTTGGCCATCCCCTTCCCCTTTCCCTTTAGAATTTTCACAACAAATCAAACACACACATAAAGCATACCTTCTTTGATCTTGTTCTTGCATATTGGTGGTGATTTTCAACGTTTCTTGCATCAAACGCGTACTAGAGATCATCATCTAAGCATTTCAAGTAAGTTTTTATGTTTGATTTCATGTTCTTTGATCTTCATGATAAACATGAACCCTAGATGATCCAAACAATTCAAAACTTGAAATTGATTGAAATTGATAATGGATAATGTGTTAGTATTCAAATATAATGATGTTTGTGAGGATTAGTTTTGTGAAATTGTGTTGTTTTGATCAAAACCCAAGACTTACTTATAATGGAAACTTTAATTTGGGACTTTTGTAGAAATTGTATGATTTTGATGAAATTGAATTGAATTGATGGTTCTAGGATGTTAGTTGATGCTAATGGATGAAAGGTCATGTTTTGAACTTTTGATTTTGGCTCGATTTTTGAGTACTTTCCATTAAAGAAACTTTTTGGGTAAGTTGGTCTATAAATGATGATTTATGCATGTTTGATGATATGTGATGATTGTTATATGATGTTTAGAGCATAAGAAAGGATTAGGAATATCCAAATGGTGAAAAAACGCATCGTATGAACATGCTTGCTATTTATGGAAACTTTTGTGACTTGATGTGATATATGTAGAACATGTTATGGTGATGTGATTGATGTTGGAATGATCATAGGAGTATGTTAGGAGACTTTGGGTGAATTTGTGAAACTTGTGTTCTTATGTTTTAAATTAGAAAACTTTGGGAATGATAAAGAATCTAGGTTATGTTAACACGTTATAATCGGGTGCACATGTGTAACAATGCCATACTTTCCAAAAATAGAAACTTTTCAAAAATATATTTCCAACATAAAACTTTATATGAATCATTATTTGAGCTATTTGAGCATGACTAAACATGTTTTTGTTTATTTGAGTCACCAACGGGTCGTCGGGTCAGTCCAGTCAACTTTGGTAAACAAAAGTCAACTTTTGTCAAAAAGTTAATCTTGTCAAACATTTCTCGAACACGCTAACAATTACGTTGTTTGGATACAATGGGGTTCATCTTGACCATTATGTACATACGCTCATGGACCTGCTTTTGTTAGGTAATGATTAGCTTCCAGCTTTTACACTTCATGCATTCATACGCATATAAGGAGGGTCTTAACGACCTCACTTTTACTTACTTTTCTTTTTAAGGGAGAAGCATGCAAACTATTTTTATCTGGTTTTGGTATTATTGGTATATCGGTTGTTACTATAGTGCAAACCTTATCACGCAAGTACTTACACACTCGAACCGTTAATAACTATTGGACAATGTCCATGTACTCAATGTTGTCTGGGCTAAAACATTCTAGATCATCAAAACAAAAGTGAAAATCTCCAAAGTGTTTACTTCCTGAGACAAAGGCACAACTATCCTGAAAAAGAGTGTGTTGAGCCTGCTGAGACCTGGGTGTCTCAGGGAAAGCGATGTATGGCCTAGAGGAAGATGATGGCTGCTAGGTGTAGTTCAGGTACAACTAAGGTTGGGGAGTTTTTGATCCTTCAGCAACATGTAGAGCATTGCTGACAGCAGGATTTAAGGGTCTGTTCATCTGGTGGCTCTTCTAAGTCTTCATCTCCATACGGTATCCATCAAGGATTCCATACAGTTCAGTCATGGTGAGAGTGTTAAGATTCTCAGTTCTCTTGATAGAGACATAATAAAATTTTCATTCATGAGGAAGTGCACTCATGAATTTTCTTACAATGTCTCTTCTTAAGAGCCACTCCCATAGACTGAAGAGAGGTGATCAAGTCCATGTACCTAAAGTATTGTTGGCTCAAGGTCTCACCAACAATATATGTGAAGTTTTCAAACTTCTGCTTTAGTACATCTTTCTTGGACTCCTTGGATTCAGCGAAACCAGAGTACATCAGCTTCAAAGCATCAAAGAGTTCTTTGGCTGACTCGCATTGCTGAAAGCCAACCATTATGGAGTTTGGTATGGCTGTAAGCAAAACAGTCATTGCTTTGCAGTCAATGTCCATTCTCTTAAAGTCTTCATCAGAGTAGTCTTCAATGGCCTTCTCTATCATGGCACCATTACCAGCTGGGATTCTACCTTAGGTAGGTAAGGAACATGAGTGACAGATCTCCACATGCGGCTATCTTGATACTTGATGAACCCTTCAATACGCTTGCACCAAGTTCCAAATCATCAGGAGTGATGATAGGAGCCTTAGTCATGGTTCCCATTTCAGACTCAGAAAATTTTTGGTTAAAAGCCATTTAAGTGAAATGAGTGAGTGCGAAGAAACAAGGGTGATTTGGGATGGTTAGATCTCACAATCAAGAGCTTGGATGCTCTAATACCAATTGCAGGATTGGTTTTATAACTTTCAACACAAGTTAGATCTCTCAAACTCATAAATTCTCACTCGATTGATGAAACAGAATCTTAAACTCAGTTGATAATAATATACTAAGTTAATGAACAAGAGAATGGTTTTCAAGATACTTGTATATATTGCTTCTCAACTCAGTATTACAGACTATTTCAAGCAATGACACTTAAGTTACAACGAGAAACTATATATACTACTATCTACTTATACTACCGGTAGAATCTACAACTAGATAAATACTACATTGCTAGAAGTAAATCTACAACTAGATAATACTACATTGCTAGAAGTAAAATATCTAAGATAAAATAATATCCTAGATAAGGTAGTCATGACAGGTCCATAACTTATCTTTTGTCACCAACTAAAGATGGCAACTGTACTAAGTAGAAAATGTGAATAGTGGATTAAAGTATGGTCAACTACATGGTTTAAGAAAAGCACCATGTAGTGTATCAGAGTCTGCAGTGTACTGTCAGACGTACCATACTTATGTCCACTGGTTCATAGTTTATTCTTCCGAAGCTAAATGGCTTCGAAAGAATAAGTTCTTCCGAGGCCATTTATACTTCAGAAGAAACAACTTCTTCCGAGTGTTCTACTATTCTTCATTCTTCGGAAGACTTTTGTCTTGAATCTTCTAAGTGTGAATACTACGGAAGGAGAACTGCTTGGTCTCGGAAGACTTGGTTCAATCCTTCGGAAGTTCTTCATATACTTCGGAAGAAAAACTACTTAGTCTCAGAAGACTTAGTTTTCCTTCGGGAGCTCTTCAAAGATGATGCTTCGGTAGATATTTGACATGTCTACAGAAGAGTAGAATTTGTTTTAAGAAGACCTCTTCATCTTGTACACAAAAATGTTCTAAGTGTTGTTTTGGTTGCACCAACCTCATATGATCCAACAGGATAAAGATAAGGAATCCACTATGAATGCTCTCATTTCCATGTAATACGATGCATAGTTGTGCAATGTCTTGGCAATTGTTCCACTCAATCTATACTTCAGCATTTTGTCAAATTTAATCAATACATCCTTGCTTCATAAAGCACAACCATGCTTAAGCTTCAACACGTAATTCTTCTATGAGTTCTTTAGTATTTCTTTTATATATCATGGGAAGCCAAATACTATTGTAAATTCATAAATAGACTGTTTAAGCATCAAATCAAGTAAATTTTTAAAAAACCATCAAAATAGGGAATTAATATGCATGATATTCATGTATAAATGATAACATATCACCTACTCAAAATCAATTATGGCACTAGGCATCAGAAAGCGTGGATCGAGAATCATCTCATCATTATTTATCGACTCTTCAGCGTAAGTTTCTTGGGTTGGACAAAGCATTTAGTCCATGTAGCTATTCTTGCATCTACAAATACAATGTTAGAAATATCCTACTTATGGCGCCCATCATGATCATTAAGTTTATCAAAATGACATAATTATAAGTCCCTAACATTTACTTGATGAAAGTAATTGTATTAAGTAAAAGGGGTTTTATAATTTCTCTTTAGAAGCCTATTAAATGGAAGAGTGAATTAATAAAGTCATATAATGATTACAATGATTTATAAGAATTCCTCAAGAACACTCTAAAAAACAACATTAGTAGTTTTTCAAAAAAAATTACCTCCTTAATCGATTTGTTCACATTGCTTGTTCACAACAGTCGAATGCTCATCATCTTCTCCATCTTGACTTTTCTTGAACACCATACCTCGCCCCGGTTACGTCCAAAGTCATCTCTAAGCATAAAGTTGCACCCCCTTGCGTATCAACCATATACCAACCAAACACCAGCCATCCCTTACCGTCATCGAGTCGATAAACGAATATCTCAGCCACCCTGCTGTTTGGTTTCTTCCACGCTACACCCGTTGGTTTTTCTACTTTCCTTTCTTGTTTTGAATAGCCACAACCTTTACCGATCAAACTTGCTCAAAAAGGCCTCCCCACCAACCAAGAAAACAAGGTCACACCACCTTTAACGCTTTCTTTCATCTACTAAACGAACCGAACCCAAAGCCACCTACTTTGACGGATTCTTGCTGCCCGCTTTTCACGCACATACGCCGGTACCCTCTTATCATGAAACAATCCAATCAAAGGTTCTTTGATCACCTCTAACAACCCCGGGACACCAATGTTTATCATCGGTCAACCCGTCATCCCAAACTGTACTTCTACCATGACAACGGTTAACCAAAACATTTTCATGGATCCGTCTCCTGTTGTTAAACACTATCAAAATAACTCCTGTTGTCTCGATTTTAAACCCGATTCTTTGTTGCGTTTTCCCTGCAGTAAAGGGCTACAACCTTCGACGGTCGACTCTCAAACCGACCGTCTTCCTCTCTCGAGCCCTAGGCTCTGATATGCCCAAAACGCGTCGGTGATATTAGAGGCACTACATTTCTTATGAACCAGGAATCTCCATTGTCCACGGTCGATGTGAGATTTGCCTAGGGTGTTACAATTACCCATTTTTGGACTCATCAAGGTTGGTGAGTCCCCAGGGGTGTCAAGAGGGGCACCTTAGGCAAATCCAACATCCATCGATGGGATGGTGGGGCTAACCTCATCCAGGACGATGAGTCCAAAAGGGGGGGTGATTGAAACAGCCTATGCAAATCTCACATCGGTTGTGGATAGGAGAGATTCTTGGTTCATAAGAAATGTCTTGCCTCTAATATCACCAACGCATTTTGGGCGTATTGGCTGTGAATGAGAGGAGAACTCCACAGTTAAGCGTGCTCAGGTGATAGCAATCCAGGGATGGGTGACCTCCCTGGGAAGTTTTCACCAGCACAACCAAAAGCAAATCCGTGAGCTCCTCGTGGGCAAAGAGGACAATATTGGTGGTACGAGGGACTGGATGTTTAAACTGTAACAAGCAGGAAACCGCACTAGATATTGTCCGCTTCTTGGGGAGAATACCCCCATCATGGGTTTAAAACGAGTCCGATAAGAGACTTTCATTCCCTTTCCCAACCAATGTGGGATGTTACATCCTCTTCTACTTGGGAAACTAGCATTCTCGCTGGCACGCCGGCCCGGCCCTGGATCTGATACCATTTGAACATCCGGCCCCTTGTATCAACAATATTGTTCGCTTTGCCCATGAGGAGCTCACGAATTTGCTTTCGTTTGTCCCGGTGAAAACTTCCTAAGGAGGTCACCCATCCCTGGATTGATATCACCTGACCACACTTAACTATGGAGTTCCCTTCTAATCCACACCCAATAAGCCCAAAACGAGTTAGTGATACTAGAGGCAGGACATTCCTTATGAATCAAGAATCTCTTCTGTCTGATATGAGTGTGTTGGAATAGTATATTAAGTGTCTAAACGTTAAATATTACGTATGATTATTTGTTTTTATGCATGTGATTAAGTTGACTAGGTTAACTATGAGTTGGAAGTGATTTTGTAGGTAAAACAAGCAAGTTGGAAGCTTATATGGTGAAACAAGTCAGTGGATAGGTCAAGAAACAAACATTCAAAGTGCAGCAGAAAGGCTTCCACCGTAGCCTACTGTAGCCACCGTAGGCTACGCCAGCTCAAGAAAAAAAATCAGTAGAATACACTCCAGCATAGGCTACGCTGGCTGGCGTAGCCTACGCCAGGGCCGCCTTGAAACACCTATAAAACCACGTTTTTGTTAGGTTTCACCCATCACTTGCCCCCCATTCGACCTAAAACATTTTGAGGCGAATTTTGAGAGTTCTTAGGTCATTAATTCACCATTCCACCTCTCTCAAACAAAATACGATCATCTATTATGCAAATAAACAACAGTTTTAAAGATCATTCAAGAACAATGAGCAGCTACTCCTCTCGTGATCTACTTCGGGTAATAGGTTTTGTGTGATTAGGTTTTTGTTCATGTTCAACTTGTCTTGAGATTAAACTTTAGAACCCGTTAAGTTATTTTATAAGTTTAACTTATGTTTTGATTATTTAAACAATTTTTTAGCTAACCTTTATTTCAATGTTATATAATCTTGTGCGAGTTATATGGTTGCAAAGTTTTGGTTACTAATTGAAATGGTATTGTGTACTAAGACCCATTAAGTCTTGATTATCAATATCACTTA
This sequence comes from Flaveria sonorensis, assembly GCA_025506505.1. Classification (NCBI taxonomy): domain Eukaryota; kingdom Viridiplantae; phylum Streptophyta; class Magnoliopsida; order Asterales; family Asteraceae; genus Flaveria; species Flaveria sonorensis. The sequence goes on along the minus strand of CM046430.1, from coordinate 43,882,181 downwards.
ATCATTACACGCATAGAATCCCCGTTAAGGATTTTTGACCAAGTTTGTCTAAACAATTACCGAAAACCAACCCTTGATCCCGGGGTGGATTACTATTTCTCATAATTGTCTTCTTAATTAATTTTCATTATTTGCAATTTGTTTTCCTAGTTCACTTATTTCAAAATCCAATTTTCATAGCCAAGAGGCAATAGTATAAGTAGTTCAATAATTTAGTTTTAGTTAAATAATAAAGTAAAAATAAAATAAAAAATAAGTGAAAAAACTCAAAAGTATTTGTTTTTCTTTATTTGCTTTATTTATTCGTCTTTACCTTGGGTATTTTAGTTGTTTGTGCAGGGTAATTTCTTTGCAGGCTTAGTAAAATCATGAATTGGAATTGTGATGATGATTATGATCCATGTATTTATTATGGGAGCCATTGTTATTGGGTTCAAGATTGTCCGTTGTTCGAGAGCAAATATGGAAACACAGAGAGAGGATGTTCTGAATATAGGCGACAAAAGGGATATATGAGAGCAGACTTTGAAGATGAAGAGATGTCGTCATATTATTCACACTCTGAACCACTTCCATCATCAAATTATCAAGAATACTATCATCTACATATGGATTACCACTATGCCCAAGCACGAAATTTTACCAACTATGAACATCAGATGCAACATTTCTCATGTTATCAAGAGGAGTACGATGACTACTATCATGAATACCCTCAGTCTCCATATGACAATACTCAAGATTCAATAAATTCTAAGCTTGATGCAATCATGAACATGATGATGGAAATAAAGAAAGATGACAAGCTAAGAGACAAAATATTCGAGTCTTTAGTTAAGCAGGTTGGCCAACTTCCTGAGGATGTGGCCGAACTTAAACGAGAGCAAGAGTTGGCTAGTGATATCGTGGTTGATAGTGAAGAAGTTATGGGTCTTCCTGAGCTTGAATCTAATTGTTTACAATTAGTTGAAGTCATAACTTCTTTGGAGGAGTCAAAGCTGAATGTAGATCTAGTTTATCCCGATCCTTCTCTTATGATGACTACTCCAACCACTAAAATTAGGGAAGAAGATTTGAAGACAAAGATAAAAAAGGTAACATCAATAGACATTGGTCAGGTTTTCAAGAAGTGGCTCCTTAATAACTACTTTGCTTACATGTCAATTAGTGGAAAACTATTATTGAAATAGAATGTGAACTACCGAGCATTTATTGGGAATTCGGTAGGCAAATGTTCACTTAAACTACCATAACTATATCAGGTACGGTCTGGCTGAAGATCTAAAATTTAGCCCTTTTCGGGAGGCAACTCGAAGAACTTTGTGGGTATGTTCACTAGAAACCCTCACGAGACTTCACTCGTCCACTTGGGCCTAACGAGGGGTTTAAAAGGCTTGATGCATATGCTAAATGCAACTGTGATTCCTACGAAAGTGAGTTTAGAACTTAATTTTTGTAATTTCGAATTTATCTTGAAAAATGTTATTATTTTTATAGAATTTTAGCTTATATGATGCATTGGGGACAATGTAATGCTTTAAGTTGGGGAAAGGGGGTACATCTTTATTTCAAAATTATGGTTTTGGGATTAAATGAAAATTTGCAAAATTTTTAAAACTTTATGTGTTAACCACGACGTGAGAAGTTCGCTTCTACACAATTTGTATAAAGTTTGGCAGGTTGTTGAATAAGACTTGAAGATCGTTACCAATCACGAGGATCCTGTCACAACGAAATAATCAAGTGAATTGATTCTTTTTATGAATTCTGTGAAAATAATTAAATTTATAGTTTTGCATGTTAGGTCATGTGTATATGTTTTCATTTACATGTTAAACTTAAAAATAAAAAAATTTTAAAAACCCTTGAAAAAAATGATCAATGTTCCTTGAAATAGATTTATACGTTTATGATAGATGATAGAAAACTAGTATGTTAATACTTATATATGTAATAAATCTTTAGAATAAAAAAAATACATATAACTTGTGATATGTTGATATGCTCAACCTGAATACAAACACTAATGTCTTGTGTGAATGCTAATAGATTAATATGTTTTTAGTGTTTTTCATCTTAGTGCTGATAGTTAAAAGCTGAGTCCCGACATAAATAGATTGAGAATTTATTGCTTTGTCACATGCCATATCTATGTTAGCATGACATACTAGTTAAAAAAAAAAAGGAAAATAAAAAAAATGTATATATAGTTATTTGGGGAAAAAGAGCAAAATTAGGGAGAAAAGTCCCTACCCCAAGAAAAATAAAAGAACAAAAATAAAAAAAAAATAATAATATGTCATGATAGCGTACTATAGTTTCTCAAGGTTGTACTCTAGTAAACATTCAATAATCTTGAGGTTGGATAGGTTTTTGCTAAAGGCATTAGGTGTGGAAACGGTTAAACCATTATGATAATTTTGTATAATATAAAAAGCACGAGGCATTAGCTGGATTAAATGGGTCTGAGTTTAAAATGGACACGATATATTGACAATTATGGTTAATGTATTATTATGTTTCTGTTTGAAATTAGTGTAAAAGATTGACATAATAGTTATGATCTCATTGTATATCTTTTTCGGGACGAAAAGCGTTTAAGTTGGGGAATGTGATACGAGTGTGTTGGAATAGTGTTTTAAGTATCTAAGCGTTGTATGATTATTCGTTTTTATGCATGTGATTAAGTTGAACATGTTAACTATGAGTTGAAAGTGATTTTGTAAGTAAAACAAGCAAGTTGGAAGCTTACATGGTAAAACAAGTCAGTGGATAAGTCAAGAAACAAAAATTCAAAGTACAGCAGAAAGACTTCCACCGTAGCCTACTGTAGCCACCGTACCGTAGGCTACGCCAGCTCAAGAAAAAAATCAGCAGAATACACTCCAGCGTAGGCTACGCTGGCTTGCGTAGCCTATGCCAGGGCCGGTTTGGAACACCTATAAAACTGCGTTTTTGTTAAGTTTCACCCACCACTTGCCCCCCCCCCCCCTCCCTATTCGACCTAGAACGTTTTGAGACGAATTTTGAGAGTTCTTAGGTCATTAATTCACCATTCCACCTCTCTCAAACAACATACAATCATCTATTATGCAAATAAACAACGGTTTTGAAGATCATTCAAGAACAATGAGCGGCTAATCCTTTCGTGATCTACTTAGGGTAATAGGTTTTGTGTGATTAGGTTTTTGTTCATGTTCAACTTGTCTTGGGATTAAACTTTAGAACCTGTTAAGTTTATTTATAAATTTAACTTATGTTTTGATTATTTAAACAATTGTTTTAGGTAACCTTTATTTCAATGTTATATAATCTTGCGCGAGTTATATGGTTACAAAGTTTTGGTTACTAACTGAATTGGTATTGTGTACACGAATAAAATCACCTTTAAGGATTTTCCACCAAGTTGGTCTAAACAATTACCGAAAACCAACCCTTGATCCCGGGTTGGATTATTATTTCTCATAATTGTCTTCTTAATTAATTTTTATTATTTGAAATTTGTTTTTCTAGTTTACTTGTTAATTATTTTAAAATCAAATTTTCACAGCCAAGAGTCAATAGTATAAGTAGTTCAATAATTTAGTTTTAGTTAAGTAACTTATTTAAATAATCAAATGAATCTTGTAACACTAACCACATGCTCCCCGTGGATACGATACTTGACTTACACTAACTACCTAGGTTGATTAGGTTTTTACATGACCCCAACGACAGGTCATCACTGTCTACGACCGATGTGAGATTTGTCTAGGGTGTTACAATGTGTATTTTCATATTATGAACCAAAAGACTAGTTGTTTGGTGATATGCATGTTGCAATGTAGGCTAACCTGCAAAGATATTACATTCTGCCAAGAGGTGATATGTTGTATTTATGTACCGTATTTTATACCTTATGTATGTTCATAACACTTGAATGTTGGTTATAGCCAACGCGAAACCATTATTTAAGTAGAACCTTACTTTATCTCGTTTGTAACATTTGAGGTTTGGTCATAGCTAGCGCGAAATTAGTGTTCAATAGAAAATTAATATCAAGACTTATAAGGCAAATGTAAAACCTATAGACAAATAATACACAATCCAACTAAACAGCATTTAATCATATAAAAATAATATAGTCAGCTAAAGAAATAGCATGTGAATAAACACAGTTTGTATACATAGATATATGGATAAAATGATAGAAATAATTTAATTCTCATAACATGTTAAGACTTATAAGACAAATGTTAAACATATTGACAAACAATATACAATCAAACCTAATGACTAAAATTACTCGATTCGTAGTTCAAATCTTAATAAATAAGGCATATGTATGAATCTGGTTTCAATGACCCTTTAATAATCAAATGGGATGGGTTTATCATGCCAATAGATTTATCATTGTTCTCGTGATTTGTATGAATTAATGGTTGTGCTAGAATAAATGTTTATCTGACTATGAGCACACATCGCAAGTTTTATTTTACATTTTATTATCCTTAACAATCATTTCTTTCAAGATTCCCAAAGCTCACACGTGACCAATTTCAATTCATCTCCCCCCTTTACCATCTATCTTCATCTTAAGCTTTTGTTTTATCTTCTTACTCACACACTAACACCAAAAACACACACATAAAGCTCCCCTCTTGATACGAAAACCACCATTTAATGTTTCTATTTGCATGATCACTATTTCACAGTCTGGACCCTCATGATTAAATTTTCTATCTTCACTCTTACGATCATTTATGCGAATTTGAGGTTATTCGCATTTCTCCAATGCCATTATTGCTGTGATGACTTAACAATTATTTGGTACATCGTACTGGTTTTGTTTGTGGCGAAGGCTGCCTTGATCGAAGGGATATTGGGATGCGATGATGCCGACGGGTATGGTGATGATACCGCGACACTTGTAATCTCAGTCTTCTCTTCATCACTGTGAGGGAACGATTGTATGTCTTCAACCAGATCATTCTCTTTATTTTCTTCAATCATAGCTTTAATTGGCTTTCTCTCCAGAGGAATTGATTGCTTTTCTTATCTTCAAACTAAAAGGAGTGGGTTCACTTGGCTACTTTTGCTTCAGCCACTACATCTGCACCTTCGTCTTTATTCTCGGTGAAAAAGTAGAGCGAGAAACAGCATGTAGAAAGGAAAGTGGGGACTGCGGTGATGCAATCTTCATTCCATTCAGTATCTCTAACTGTCCGCTACACCATGCTTAAAGTGTTGTACGCTACTATTCATTCCTTTCATCTTTCGATAGATAGATAATGAATGAACAAATAAACAATTGATTAGATAATAAGATTTGAATTTAAATAATAATTGATAATAAATATGATATGATAATTAGAAATTATTTGAATAATACAAGTAAAATGATTATTTTGTAATAGTTTAATAGATAAGAATTAAAATATTAAAGTGTGAAATTATATATATATATTGTAATAAATTTTGATTTAAAATAATTTGATATTTTTGTTTTATAGGAAACTTTATAAATAATTAGATTTATTAATTTATTTATAACCTTTTTTATTGATTTAGTTGCAACATAGAACTTATAAAAATATTTAAATGTGTAACTATGATTTTTGAAATTTTCAGAAATTAATTAATAATTTCTAGTATAATATTAATTAGCAAAACATTTTTTGTATTAATATATTAATAGAATAATATTTTCTATAATTATTTAAAATGGTTAAAAATAAATAAAAAGGAAAATGGAGGTGCCCGGAGTTGAACCTAGTTTCTGTGTGCTTGCCATGAGTTTTAACTATTGGTCCGAAGCCCATAATCTGATTTAACTCAGATTGTAATAAATTTAACTAATAATCAAAATCAATCCTCATATCAGATAAACCTTAATTTCATACTGACCAAATAGAACATGAAATTGAAATCGATAACAACGTAAAAAAAGGCTTTAAATCTACGCACAAATATGAGTGTAATGGTGTGCTTGATTACCTGATTCGAAGTCGAATTGATGATTATAAGAAAAAGAATAGTCGCAAAGAGGATGATTCAATCTGAAAAGATAATGATGATTTGATTTAATTGGTGTCGTGTATCCTCAAGTGATGTGAATCAATAATCGTCGATCAATTGCAATTAAGATTTTCCTAATATCAAATATTTTTTTATTAGTTTTGTAAATCATAACAATTGAACATTTTAGGTAACTTGATATATATATTCATATCACCAAATAATTTTACAACCAATCTTCACCTATCATGTTAGGTTTAAACACTTTTAAGCATTAAACTAAATTCATGTGGCGTAGTGTACGACATTTTAGGATCATTTGTCAAAACAATGTAATCATATGTTGTTTCAAGGCATACAACCTTCACATTAACACTCCTGAAATTTGTACTTCAAACGACTTCATTTTTAATACTTCTTTTCAAATAGGAGTCTCTTAAAAAAACAAGCTTTACACATATTAAGCCTAATGAATTCATTAAGTCGATGTATTTTGTTGTTTTTTTAGCATAACACATAAAATATCTAGATACAATAGGCAGTATATAGATAATCCAAACCCTTAATGAAAGTGAGAACATCAATCTAACTCCTACATAGTTACCGCTACACCCAACCCTCACCCCACGTCGACATGTTTTGTAACAAATTATTCTAGGTACAAATAAATAATAGAGTAGAAGGACCAGAAAAACCCTTTCATCACAAATAAAGGGTAATAATTTTAATAGTTTAGTTATATTAATATGAAATCAAAAATCTACCCGCCAAAGGCAAAACGTTAATATGATCCTCAACTGCATGTTACCCAAAATAGCGAAAACCCTTGTAATGGATATCTCTCCGCCTCTAATAATCTCTTGCAGCAGAACACCCATTATCTTTCATCAACAATGGAGCAATTGCAACTTTCTGATCTTCTGTTATAGGTAAACATTTCCCTTTAATCCCCATTTATTAATGTCTGTGTGTTCTTGATTGATTTGATTCATCTTCTTCGCTGTTATCAATCAATTCATGGGTTTATCTGTTCTAGTTTCAAGATTGAAATCCCAAATGCCATTTTCCTTTCTGTTAAATCTTTGATTGAATTGATTTCATGGTGAATATGCTTTTGCATATAAGCAATTTTTGTTTGATTTTTATTGGGATTTTAATTTTAAGCAATTTTTGTTATTGGTTTGAAGATGATTCGACGAGCTAATGGGAAAGAAAGGCGGATGGTTTTCTGCAGTGAGGAAAGTTTTTAACTCTGGTAGTGATTCAAAGGAAAAGAAAGAAAAGGTTTTTGCTTCTTTTCATCAATTCTTTTGCTGTTTTGTTTATGCATACAACGTGTTCGATGAAATTTCAATGTGGTTTTAACGGTTGTTAATCGTATGTTAATCATAGAAAACTCAGAAAACTACGTCGAAAAAATCATGGTTTGGGAAGCAAAAGAACGTTGAGCCAGATTCGTCACAACCAGAATCTGCATTTGCCACCCCTGCTCTTCATTCTCCTCCACCTGAACGTGATGATGACCTGAAATTTGCAGAACCCGAGGCTGAGCCTAGTGAAACCAAAGAACCATACAATGAGGTAAGTGTACCCATAGAACCAGAACACAAGCCAAACGAGCCCACAAAGCGTGACAATGAACCGAGCAAACCCACAAAACCAGACATTGAGCAGAAGAAACCTGCAAAACCAGAGGTTGAGCCGCGCAAACCTGCTCATACCATGGCCTATGCTACTGCCAGAGCTGCAGTAGCAGCAGCTGCTTTTAGACGTTTCTTGGGTAAATCCAAAGAAGAAGTAGCTGCTATTAAACTTCAGGCTGGTTTTCGTCGTTTCTTGGTAATGATTATTATGTAACCTTCACTTAAAGTTGTTTGATTATCATATTGTAAATACACCGATGCAAAGATTCTATGGTTGTCGGGTGTTTGTTGTTGTAAGGCAAGAAGAAAGTTAAGAGCTTTGAAAGGGCTTGTGAGGTTAAAAGTCTTGGTTCAAAGCCAGTCGGTCAAAAGACAAGCAGTAACTACCTTAAGGTGTATGCAGACTCTGGCCCGAGTGCAGTCTCAGGTTCGAGCCAGGAGGATTAGAATGTCTGAAGAGAACCAGGCTCTTCAACGACAGCTTATGGAGAAACGTGAGAGAGAGCTTGATAAAATGAAATCCTATGTAAGTTTTAGATCCACACCAAAATTCTTGCTTTAACCTTACATTCCTGATTCAAGAAACCTTTTTTTTTTTTGGTTTATCTTTGTGTTGTTGTTTGATGTCTGATTTTTGGGATAAATTGTTCTATTAGTTGGGAAATGAATGGGATAATACTAGACGATCAAAAGAGCAAATAGAAGCGAGCATACAAAACAAAGAAGAGGCTGCTGCACGAAGAGAAAGGGCGTTGGCTTATGCACAGACTCAACAGGTAAGTTGACCACCTTCGTTCTTAATGAATTGCAAAATAGTACATAGTACATATCCTAAAACAGTAAATTGGATAAAATGTAAGCGTGTTAGTTTAAGTCGTGTTTCACATGCTCCCTCTGATTAAGAGGGTCAAGGTATTAGTGAGCCCGTCAGTTTTAAAATGAGTACATACTACATTTCCTAAGACCGTTAATATGGATAAAATGTAAGCGTGCTAGTTTAAGTCGTGTTTAACATGGTCCCACTGATTAGCAGGGTCAGGGTATTAGTGGGCCCGTTAGTTTTAAAAATAGTACATACTACATTCCCTAAGACAGTAAATTTGGATAAAATGTAAGTGTGTTAGTTTAAGTCGTGTTTAAATGGTTCCACTGATTAGTTGGCCCATGAGTTTTCCCCAACAGGTTCTCATTGTCAGAAAAAAATCACTTTCCTTTCTGTATTTTTTACATGTTACATGTACTGAATATATGTTTTTTACGATACAACAGCAAATGTGGAGGAACCCATCAAAGTCTGCAAACCCAACATTCATGGATCCAAACAACCCACAATGGGGCTGGAGTTGGTTAGACCGGTGGATGGCGGCGCGCCCATGGGAATCCCAAACTCCAAAAGATAACGAGCAACAACCTGTAAAAATAACGCGCTCATCATCCTCTGGAGACATGAGCAAAAAACTAGACCAGTCACCTTCCATGTCATCACCACGGTCACCATCTGCATCCAGCAGGCGGCCCACAACATCAAGCCCGAAAGGCGTAAATGACCCTGCACCGTCCCCACGAAACAGGAGGCACAGCATTTCCACTTCTTCATTCCACGAAGACTCTACAGGTCAAGTTAATTCTCCTCGGGTCAACTCACCAAGGTCAACTAAGACCAAGTCTGTGGTTCCAGCCCCGAGCCAGGGTCAGAGCCCGGCCCGTAGCCCGAGCCCAAGCCCGTTAGGGCTGGGAAAGAAAGGGACCGCGGAAAAGAAAACAACGACAGGGCCGGTCAAGAAACGGTTGTCATTGTCTGGTGCATCATCTGGTGCTGGTGGTCGTAGGTTATCAGGGTCACCAAGGGTGGGTTCTGGTACTCGTTAAGGACTTTTGGTTTAAGTTTCAAGTGATGAATTACAGTGTACATGCAGTTATTGTATATATTTTGTTGCAACTTGAATTTTTAGTAAACTCCAAGTTATAAGTTTGTACATTTATCTTTTCTTTAATTTGTAAAAAGAATTACTTTTACTTTTCCTCTTTGTTTTTTTAATTTAAACTAGGTGTTTTAATGTCGCACGTTGAGCGAGAAGTGCTGATGGTTTCGACGTGGGGTCAAACTAAATAGTATCACAAAAAGTTGACCGTATATATAATATGTAACATAATAACATGTTGTTATGCGCATCTAATATGTTTCTTTGACTTCTTGTTTTGCTTTGTAACGTGTATAGAGCTTATCCATTGCAACCTAGAGCCTTAGGTGGGTGTGACAAATACTTGTAAACCTGTTATATGCCAAAAATATAGAAGTTTAAATACATTGAAATCCAACCTAATATGAGGTTCGGAAAACACAGGTTATTATGACTCCAAACAAAATATTTGTCAGTGCCATTTCGAAAACCATTTGGCGTCCTTTATAATTATTGTCTTAAAATGAAACACTGTTTATGCAACTCAACAACACTGTTATTCCCCAAACAACAATTCTTGTATGGAAGGGTTAGTACAAATTACAAAACGTATACCTTTGGCCCAAAACGAATAGATACTGAAGATAGGGAGGAAAATTGAAATAACCAAAACACCCTTTGCAGAAAATTTGAAATGACAAAGTTGCCCTTTTACTGTTCATCCCACTTTTTTAATATATAAGGTTAAGTAATAATAAAGTTCAGGCTTAGAATCCGAGATGTGCGGTTGCTTGTGTAAAGCTATACTAGTCACCAATCCAAACAACAGAACCACCAAAAAAGCTCAGCCACATTTCACAACCCAACTTGCCAAACAAAAATGACACACTTTAATCGCATCAAAGTTACGTAAGATTTGGCGGTCAACGAGGCTTGGTTGCTAATGTCAAAGTCACTTATATCAGACGTAAAATATGTCAAAAACAAAAACAAAAACAAAAAACCAAAACTCATCCACCATTTGATATGCAGGTTTCAAGGAAACAGTTGTTTGTGACGAAGGGCTCAGGCGGCAATTACTACCTTTAAGGCTCCGCAATACATCATAGCCTCCACATTTTCAAATTTGTCATTCATACTCAAAACATCAGATTAGATGTAAACATATCAGTAATCAAAGCCAATAATAAAACCCTAAAAAATTAAAGTTTACAAACATAACAACCATGGTTCCAAAAATACTATTAAAGCATTATTACCATACAACTCTTTTGCATGGCTTCACCTGTAGCCTACTGTAGCCACCGTAGGCTACGCCAGCTCAAGAAAAAAATCAGCCGAATACACTCCATCGTAGGCTACGCTGGCTGGCGTAGCCTACGCCAGGGCCGCCTTGGAACACCTATAAAACCGCGTTTTTGTTAAGTTTCACCCACCACTTGCCCCCCCCCCCCCCCATTCGACCTAGAACGTTTTGAGACGAATTTTGAGAGTTCTTAGGTCATTAATTCACCATTCCACCTCTCTCAAACAACATATAATCATCTATTATACAAATAAATAATGGTTTTGAAGATCATTCAAGAACAATGAGCGGCTAATCCTTTCGTGATCTACTTAGGGTAATAGGTTTTGTGTGATTAGGTTTTTGTTCATGTTCAACTTGTCTTGGGATTAAACTTTAGAACCCGTTAAGTTCTTTTATAAATTTAACTTATGTTTTGATTATTTAAACAATTCTTTTAGGTAACCTTTATTTCAATGTTATATAATCTTGTGCGAGTTATATGGTTAAGAAGTTTTGGTTACTAATTGAATTGGTATTGTGCACTAAGACCCATTAAGTATTGATTATCAATATCACTTAATCATTACATGCATAGAATCCCCATTAAGGATTTTTGACCAAGTTTGTCTAAACAATTACCTCCCGGGGTAGATTACTATTTCTCATAATTGTCTTCTTAATTAATTTTCATTATTTGCAATTTGTTTTCCTAGTTCACTTATTAATTATTTCAAAATTCAATTTTCATAGCCAAGAGGCAATAGTATAAGTAGTTCAATAATTTAGTTTTAGTTAAATAATAAAGTAAAAATAAAATAAAAAATAAGTGAAAAAAATCAAAAGTATTTATTTTTCTTTATTTGCTTTATTTATTCGTCTTTACCTTGGGTATTGTAGTTGTTTGTGTAGGGTAATTTCTTTGCAGGTGTAAGGTCCCGTTTCCGGAGACCTCACAGTTGGACATTCACAGCACTATTCATAGAACATTTCATAATTCATTATCACATTACAGCGGAATTTAAACATTTAAAAACTATTTATTTATTTATAAACGTTGTTGCTAAGTAATACATGTTTGGTATAGTTACAAAAGATCATTAGTTTGCATTACAAAACAACAATGTTATATTCATGAATGGATGTCAGCCTTGCCCCGGCTAGTAGCCTTCCCGAGTGCCATCCTCTGCAATATTACCTGCCAATTGAAAACGCATAAAAGTCAGCTTTGCTAAGTGAGTCCTAGTTTTAAAATCATAAAGATATCTTGATAGATTTGTACACAAAATACTTCTTAAAGAAAATGTCTTATCTTTCCTTCGGATGTGATCACACATCATACATACAAATCATATCCATTACATTATCACCATTCTCTTTCTTGCTTATTATTATTATTATCTTTCACTATCGATATGGACCAAAGTGCTATACCCCCATATAATGCGCATAAACCTGGTACTGGGCCTTGAAGTCTATAAATAGACTCCATCCATGGTGCACATATGCTGGCACCAGTACCGGGGCAGCAACAGTGGTCCCCTCAATCTTAAAGATTGACCCTGTGTACATCCTTTGGGTTAGCTAAACCGTACACAGTTGAGCTAATGACAACATGGTCGTGCACCTCCTGTAAATTTTTACTTGCAAGTCTTTTCATTCCTTATTTCCACTTTTCATTAATATTAATCTTCCACTTGATTAATAATAATACTTTATGATCATAGGCAATCCACATAAAGTCACATGATAGTATCATAATAGGCACATAAGGGCAGCCCACAACATACATAACATAATCATATACAAGCATCAAGTCAACCATGGTCAAACCCTAACCTTGATCTTCCAAAATTCCAGAAAATTTCTAAAGTCTTAAACTAATGCGGATGAACAAAACCAATGCGGATGAACAACTTGCAAATGCGGATGAATAACTTGCAATTGCAGATGAACAAAAACTAATGCGGAGGAACAACTTGCAAATACGGATGAATAACTCGCAAATGCGGATGAACAAAAACTAATGCGGATGAACAACTTGCAAATGCGGATGAACAAAAACTAATGCGGATGAACAACTTGCAAATGCGGATGAACAAAACACTTAGGCAATTATCACAGTGTAAATGCGGATGAACCATCAGACCTGTGAATGAGACTTATGCTATAACCAGTTCTAAAACCTCATTCTCATACATTCTTAACATAGATCAATCATGCTAAACTCTTAGAACAAGCTTACAACCTTATAGAACATAGAAGTTCATACACGTACATACACAGTTATCGAACATAACGGTTGTAAAACATTTTAAATGCATTTTCAGCCCCAAAGAAGTTTTAAAACATAGAATCGGGGTCCTAGAACTCACCTATTGCAGCAAACAAGTGAATCTCCTCCCAACTTGCGTGCACAAGAGTTCAAACACTTAGGACAAGCCAAAACAAACACCCAAACACCAAAAACACATAGAAATCAGTTTCTAAGGTTGAAACCTCAAAGAAATCGAACCAAATAAATCACAAAAACCTACTAACCTTGAACAATCTTCTTCTTCTTCACAATTCGATCGAGAGGAAACACAAAAAACCAGCTTTCTTTTCTTTCTTTTCTTCTTCGGAAAGCAGCAACAGAAAGAGCATGGGCGATCATGCTCTTTATACACCCACTTTTGACTTTTTGGTACTATTTACACAAAGTACCCCTCAACTTTGCCTTCTTTTTATTTTCTTCAAATTACTTTTCTTTTCTTTTTATTCTGACGGAATTTCGGGTGTTACAGTAGGCTTAGTAAAATTATGGATTGGGATTGTGATAATGATTATGATCCATGTATTTGTTGTGGGAGCCATTGTTATTGGGTCCAAGTTGTCCGTTGTTCGAGAGCAAATATGGAAACATAGAGAGAGGATGTTCTGAATATAGGCGACAAAAAGAATATATGAGAGCAGACTATGAAGATGAAGAGATATCGTCATATTATTCACACTCTAAACCACTTCCATCATCAAATTATCAAGAATACTATCACGTAGATATGGATTACCACTATGCCCAAAAATGAAATTTTACCAACTATGAACATTTCTCATGTTATCAAGAAGAGTACGATGACTACTATCATGAATACCCTCAGTCTGCATATGACAATACTCAAGATTCAATAAATTCTAAGCTTGATGCAATCATGAACATGATGATGGAAATAAAGAAAGAGGACAAGCTAAGAGACAAAATATTCGAGTCTTTAGTTAAGAAGGTTGGCCAACTTGCTGAGGATATGGATGAACTTAAACGAGAGCAAGAGTTGGCTAGTGATATCATGGTTGATAGTGAAGAAGTTATGGGTCTTCCTGAGCTTGAATCTAATTGTTTACAATTAGTTGAAGTCATAAATTCTTTGGAGGAGTCAAAGCTGAATGTAGATCTAGTTTATCCCGACCCTTCTCCTATGCTGACTACTCCAACCACTAAAGTTAGGGAAGAATATTTGAAGACAAAGATAAAGAAGGTAACATCAATAGACATTGGACGGGTTTTCAAGAAGTGGCTCCTTAATAACTACTTTGCTTACATGTCAATTAGTGGAAAACTATTATTGAAATGGAATGTCAACTACCGAGCATTTATTGGGAATTCGGTAGGCACATGTTCACTTGAACTACCATAACTATATCAGGTACGGTCTGGTTGAAGATCTAAAACTTAACCCTTTCCGGGAGGCAACTCGGAGAACTTTGTGGGTATGTTCACTAGAAACCCTCACGAGACTTCATTCGTCCACTTGGGCCTACCGAGGGGTTTAAAAGGCTTGTTGCATATGCTAAATGCAACCGTGATTCCTATGAAAGTGAGTTTAGAACTTAATTTTTGCAATTTCGAATTTATCTTGAAAATTTTATTATTTTTATAGAATTTTAGCTTAAATGATGCATTGGGGACAATGCAATGCTTTAAGTTGAGGAAAGGGGGTACATCTTTATTTCAAAATTATGGTTTTGGGATTAAATGAAAATTTGCAAAATTTTTAAAACTTTATGAGTTAACCACGACGTGAGAAGTTCGCTTTTACACAATTTGTATAAAGTTTTGCAGGTTGTTGAATAAGACTTGAAGATTGTTACCGATCGCAAGGATCCTGTCATAATGAAATAATCAAGTGAACTCATTTGCATTTACATGTTAAACTTAAAAATAAAAAAAATTTAAAAACCCTTGGAAAAAAATGATCAATGTCCCTTGAAATAGATTTATACATTTATGAGAGATGATAGAAAGCTAGTATGTTAATACTTATAAATGTAATAAATCTTTAGAATAAAAATATACATATAACTTGCGATATGTTGATATGCTCAACCTGAATACGAACACTAATGTCTTGTGTGAATGCTAATAGATGAATATGTGTTTAGTGTTTTCCATCTTAGTGCTGATAGTTAAAAGCTGAGTCCTGACAAAAATAGATTAAGAATTTATTGCTTTGTCACATGCCATATCTATGTTAGCATGACATACTAGTTAAAGAAAAAAAAGGAAAATGGAAAAAAATGTATATATAGTTATTTGGGGAAAAAAAGCAAAATTAGGGAGAAAAGTCCCTACCCCAAGAAAAATAAAAGAACAAAAATAAAAGAAAATAAATAATATGTCATGATAGTGTACTATGGTTTCTCAAGGTTGTGCTCTAATGAACATTCAATAAATCTTGAGGTTGGGTAGGTTTTTGCTAAAGGCATTAGGTGTGGGGATGGTTAAACCATTATGATAATTTTGTATAATATAAAAAACAGGAGGCATTAGTTGGATTAAATGGGTCTGAGTTTAAAATGAACACAATATATTGACAATTATGGTTAATGTATTATTATGTTTCTGTTTGAAATTAGTATAAAAGATTAACATAATAGTTATGATCTCATTGTATGTCTTTTTCGGGACGAAAAGCGTTCAAGTTGGGGAATGTGATACGAGTGTGTTGGAATACTGTTTTAAGTGTCTAAACGTTAAATATTACGTACCATTATTTGTTTTTATGCATGTGATTAAGTTGAACATGTTAACTATTAGTTGGAAGTGATTTTGTAAGTAAAACAAGCAAGTTGGAAGCTTACATGGTAAAACAAGTCAGTGGATAGATCAAAAAACAAAGATTCAAAGTACAGAAGAAAGGCTTCCACCGATAGCCTACTGTAGCCACCGTAGGCTACGCCAGCTCAAGAAAAAAATCAGCAGAATACACTCTATCGTAGGCTACGCTGGCTAGCGTAGCCTACGCCAGGGCCTCCTTGGAACACCTATAAAACCGCGTTTTTGTTAAGTTTCACCCACCACTTGCCCCCCCCCCCCCTTCGACCTAGAACATTTTGAGACGAATTTTGAGAGTTCTTAGGTCATTAATTCACCATTCCACCTCTCTCAAACAACATATAATCATCTATTATGCAAATAAATAACGGTTTTGAAGATCATTCAAGAACAATGAGCGGCTAATCCTTTCGTGATCTACTTAGGGTAATAGGTTTTGTGTGATTAGTTTTTTGTTCATGTTCAACTTGTCTTGAGATTAAACTTTAGAACCCGTTAAGTTTTTTTATAAATTTAACTTATGTTTTGATTATTTAAACAATTGTTTTAGGTAACCTTTATTTCAATGTTATATAATCTTGCGCGAGTTATATGGTTATAAAGTTTTGGTTACTAATTGAATTGGTATTGTGTACTAAGACCCATTAAATCTTGATTATCAATATCACTTATCATTACACGCATAAAATCACCTTTAAGGATTTTCCACCAAGTTGGTCTAAACAATTACCGAAAACCAACCCTTGATCCCGGGGTGGATTATTATTTCTCATAATTGTCTTCTTAATTAAATTTTATTATTTGAAATTTGTTTTCCTAGTTCACTTGTTAATTATTTCAAAATCCAATTTTCACAGCCAAGAGTCAATAGTATAAGTAGTTCAATAATTTAGTTTTAGTTAAGTAACTTAATTAAATAATCAAACGAATCGTGTAACACTAACCACATGTTCCCTGTGGATACGATACCTGACTTACCTTAGCTACCTAGGTTGATTAGGTTTTTGCGTGACCCCAACGACAGGTCATCACTATCTACGGCCGATGTGAGATTTGTCTAGGGTGTTACAATGTGTATTTTCATATTATGAACCAAAAGACTAGTTGTTTGGTGATATGCATGTTGCAATGTAGGCTAACCTGCAAAGATATTACATTCTGCCAAGAGGTGATATGTTGTATTTATGTACCGTATTTTATACCTTATGTATGTTCATAACACTTGAATGTTGGTTATAGCCAACGCGAAACCATTATTTAACTAGAACCTTACTTTATCTCGTTTGTAACATTTGAGGTTTGGTCATAGCTAGCGCGAAATTAGTGTTCAATAGAAAATTAATGTCAAGACTTATAAGGCAAATGTAAAACCTATAGACAAACAATACACAATCCAACTAAACAACATTTAATCATATAAAAATAATATAGTCAGCTAAAGAAATAGCATGTGAATAAACACAGTTTGTATACATAGATATATGGATAAAATGATAGAAATAATTTAATTCTCATAACATGTTAAGACTTATAAGACAAATGTGAAACATATTGACAAGCAATATACAATCAAACCTAATGACTAAAATTACTCGATTCGTAGTTCAAATCTTAATAAATAAGGCACATGTATGATTCTGGTTTCAATCACTCTCAAATAATCAAACGGGGTGGGTTTATCATGCCAATAGATTTATCATTGTTCTCGTGATTTGTATGAATTAATGGTTGTGCTAGAATAAATGTTTATCTGACTATGAGCACACATCGCAAGTAATAACATAACGTGAATTATATTGAATTTGAATAAAAGTAGTTTTCTTACCTGTCGCGCGTTGCGGTGGCGTTCTATGCAATGTGATAGAATATTGATTACAATTGACCCGACTTGTTTCCAAACTAAATATGTCGAAACATAGAATAATTTGAATTTATACCGTCGAATGAAAACATATTATATTTGATACGACTTCAAACAAAATTCCGTTTTTAAATGAAAATATATGTTGGCACGTGCAAATTCTTGTACACCAACAAAAGAAATTTATGCTCCAATCACTTGTCTAGCTTGCTTGTCACTACTGGTCATGGTTTATAATATGATTATAAAGTGAAAACATTGATGGCCGATGTATAAATTCTGTGAAGAATACAATTCATCAAAGTTTAAAAATTATATTACATACTAATACGTGTCAATATATAATAATACGTTCGACATCTAGTCTACGATAGTTGTGAGGCTTATAACCGACAACTTGTTCTGATTGCAAACAAAAATAAATAAAAATAGATTCACGTTGTTGTGATTACAAACAAAAAATAGATTCACGTTGTTTTTGGGAATACGCTTCTTTTTGGGAACCGTAAATCGTGCTTATGAAATTCTATCAAACTCAAAATAACGTGTAATCATCATTGTTTTGAAAATTAATATACATATACATGATAATCCTCCCGTATATTATTCAATTTGATACGGTATATGCGTTTAATGAAAATAAAATAATAGGAATAACTTTGTAAAATAGTAACCAACTTTCAAAAGTATTTCAATTAGATAACTCAAATTTTAAAATTATTTCAATTAAGTCACTCAGGCTTTATATTTTATATAAATTAAAAGTCTTAATATGGTTTTTAGCAGGTTATACTTTTGGTTTCAATAAGAAAATATTTTTTTCTATCTTTTGATGCTGATATGGAACGTTGACGTAAATTTAGGTACTAGTTTTTATTTTTTTCATAATTAACATGTTTTTTTTATTTTTTTAAATATAATTTTATATATTAAAAATTTTGACCCCCACGTCTTATCCACCGTTACTTTCTTGGCATTAGAAAATTTAATGATAACTCGATTTGATCGTTTGATGGTCCAATTTAAGAAAAATATATGATTAAATTAAAACACTTTTAAAATTTTTTAGTATTTTATGACATTTTCCTTAAATAAATATCATAACCTTTGATGGAGGCAAGTTTTATTTTACATTTTATTATCCTTAACAATCATTTCTTTCAAGATTCCCAAAGCTCACACGTGACCAATTTCAATTCATCTCCCCCCTTTACCATCTATCTTCATCTTAAGCTTTTGTTTTATCTTCCTACTCACACACTAACACCAAAAACACACACATAAAGCTCCCCTCTTGATACGAAAACCACCATTTAATGTTTCTATTTGCATGATCACTATTTCACAGTCTAAACCCTCATGATTAAATTTTCTATCTTCACTCTTACGATCGTTTATGCGAATTTGAGGTAAAATAGTAATCAACTTTCAAAAGTATTTCAATTAGATAACTCAAGTTTTAAAAGTGTTCCAATTAGGTTATTCAGTTTTTATATTTTATATAAATTAAAAGTCTTAACATGTTATACTTTTTGTTTCAATTAGAAAATATTTTTTTCTATCTTTTGATGCTGATATGGAACGTTGACGTAAATTTTAGGTGCTAGTTTTTATTTTTTTCATAATTAACATGCTTTTTTTATTTTTTTAATATAATTTTATATATTAAAAATTTTGACCCCCACGTCTTCTCCACCGTTACTTTTTTGGCATAAGAAAATTTAATGATGACTCGATTTGATCGTTTGATGGTCCAATTTAAAAAAAATATGCACGAATTATTAAATTAAAACATTTTTAAAACTTTGTTAGTATTTTGTGACATTTTCCTTAAATAAATATCATAACCTTTGATGGTGGCAAGTTTTATTTTACATTTTATTATCCTTAACAATCATTTCTTTCAAGATTCCCAAAGCTCACACGTGACCAATTTCAGTTCATCTCCCCCCTTTACCATCTATCTTCATCTTAAGCTTTTGTTTTATCTTCCTACTCACACACTAACACCAAAAACACACACATAAAGCTCCCCTCTTGATACGAAAACCACCATTTGATGTTTCTATTTGCATGATCACTATTTCACAGTCTAAACCCTCATGATTAAATTTTCTATCTTCACTCTTACGATCATTTATGCGAATTTGAGGTTATTTGCATTTTTCCAATGCCATTATTGTATGTCTTCAACCAGATCATTCTCTTTCTTTTCTTCAATCATAGCTTTAATTGGCTTTCTCTCCAGAGGAATTGATTGCTTTTCTTATCTTCAAACTAAAAGGAGTGGGTTCACTTGGCTACTTTTGCTTCAGCCACTACATCTGCACCTTCGTCTTTATTCTCGGTGAAAAAGTAGAGCGAGAAACAGCATGTAGAAAGGAAAGTGGGGACTGCGGTGATGCAATCTTCATTCCATTCAGTATCTCTAACTGTCCGCTACACCATGCTTAAAGAGTTGTACGCTACTATTCATTCCTTTCATCTTTCGATAGATAGATAATGAATGAACAAATAAACAATTGATTAGATAATAAGATTTGAATTTAAATAATAATTGATAATAAATATGATATGATAATTAGAAATTATTTGAATAATACAAGTAAAATGATTATTTTGTAATAGTTTAATAGATAAGAATTAAAATATTAAAGTGTGAAATTATATATATATATTGTAATAAATTTTGATTTAAAATAATTTGATATTTTTGTTTTATAGGAAACTTTATAAATAATTAGATTTATTAATTTATTTATAACCTTTTTTATTGATTTAGTTGCAACATAGAACTTATAAAAATATTTAAATGTGTAACTATGATTTTTGAAATTTTCAGAAATTAATTAATAATTTCTAGTATAATATTAATTAGCAAAACATTTTTTGTATTAATATATTAATAGAATAATATTTTCTATAATTATTTAAAATGGTTAAAAATAAATAAAAAGGAAAATGGAGGTGCCCGGAGTTGAACCTAGTTTCTGTGTGCTTGCCATGAGTTTTAACTATTGGTCCGAAGCCCATAATCTGATTTTACTCAGATTGTAATAAATTTAACTAATAATCAAAATCAATCCTCATATCAGATAAACCTTAATTTCATACTGACCAAATAGAACATGAAATTGAAATCGATAACAACGTAAAAAAAGGCTTTAAATCTACGCACAAATATGAGTGTAATGGTGTGCTTGATTACCTGATTCGAAGTCGAATTGATGATTATAAGAAAAAGAATAGTCGCAAAGAGGATGATTCAATCTGAAAAGATAATGATGATTTGATTTAATTGGTGTCGTGTATCCACAAGTGATGTGAATCAATAATCGTCGATCAATTGCAATTAAGAATATCTAGAAGATGGGTTTCGATTGAGTTGCAGGTCTAACGAGCACAAGTTGGTGAATGCCGAGTGTGTGTGTGTGTGTTTTGAATGGAATTGAGTGTGTAGAGAGCTTAAAGGGTTTGATTAGAACATTTACCCTCGATTAAATAGTTCCAATTTGTTGAGTTTCGAGTCATACGAGTTAAGGTGTTGATTTAATGATTTTGATTCGAATTAAGGATGTATCTACAGTTACACACCAAATTTATATGATGGTTATGATCGCAATGACCATAAGAATATTTCTAGTCATCGGATTTGATTATTTGGTCAATAACTAAGTTGACACTATTTCAATATTTTATTCGAGTTGAACAAGTAATAACAACAGGATAATTTTTCTAGATTGGACCTCGCCAGAGGTTTGGCCAGAATTACGGGGTCGGTGGGGAGGGAAATGGGGTTTTAAAAGAATTACAATTTAGACCCTGAGGTTTTAGATTGTTATTATTTCCTGCACAAAAGTTTAATTTAAGTTTTAACATTTACAAAATTTACCCAGAGTTTATTTTGCTAATTAAAAACTCAAATTTGATAAATAATAACCTTATTCATTTATAGACTTTATAATACTATATAAATTAATTATTCTCTTTAGATTAACTTAGTAAATTTAATATTTTATGATAAAACTCTATATGTTTATAATATTTATATTATAAACCATAACATTATTATAAATAGGATAAATGACATAATACAATACAATAGGATCAAATGTTACGTTTGTTATTTTAGACAATGAAAAAAAAAAGATTAACTTTGTGCTACTAATTGGATAGATCAATGTGTCCAAAACTCACCTCCTCGCCATGCAGGCGAGGAACACTCGTTAAATATTGCCTAAAGTATAACTAATATATTTAAAATCAAATCTCGCCTAAAATTATATAAAAATATTTAAAATTAAATCTCGCCTCTTATACATTTGTTGCAAGAAAATCTGGTTACACTTAAATATGAAATCTAAATTCAAAGAAATAGAGTTAATAAATTAAATTAAAATTCTAAATCTAGCCAACTTTCTTTAAAACAACCTCGTTTTAAATGAAATTTACATCAGATTGTCCAGAAAAAAGAATATAAATAACGGAAAAGTTTCAAATATAAAGAATTTTAAAACTAAAAAGTATAATAAGTAATCTCAGTCATCCATCTCCGTAATCAATGGTTGAGATCAAATTATAGCGAAAAGCTTGTTAAAGGGATATTTTAGTAATAGCCACGTTTGTTGACATTTTGTAAGTTTTTCTATTTTTTTAAACATTAATAACTTTTGTACGACATTAGTTTTTATTAAAATTACACCATAAACACAGGTGTTTTTTTATCTTTAAAACGAGTAATGTATTGTTATATACAAATACAAAAATTACGTTTTTAAGTCCATATCTCGTCATTGTGTTTTTATTGCAGTTCATTGTGTGTTTTTGTTAGTTATTGTGTTTTTCTAAATAGTATTGTAATTTTCTAAAATGATAAATTTTAAAAATATAATGTTGAAACACAACTAATAAATAAATTAACAAGTAATTAATTTAATACATTAAAAACAATGATAAAATAACACAATGTCTCATTGTGTCTTTTGATTGTCATTGTGTTATCTTGAACACTATGATTTTGAAAAATACATTGGCAAAATAACATAATTGTGTACTTATAATAGTAAAACAAAATGATAGATAACAATAACTTTATATAATCTCTTTAAAAATAATAATAAAAATAATATATTGTGTTATCGTTAGAACTATGAGTTTTGAAGAATACACTGGTACAAGTATGTACTTTTAGTTGTAAAATACAATAATATTTAACAAGTTTATAATTTATAAAAATAATGATAAAAATAACACAAAATGATTAAAAATGTAAAACATAATATTAACACACATAACAAATGATATAAAATATATAACATATATCTAAAATATAAAACATAATAACTAACACACATAACAAATGATGTAAAATATCTTTATCTTTATATCTTTATACTCTAATATAAGAGTAACTTGAGATGACACGTGGCAGCATCACAATCATGCTCACCAAAATTTTCTCGTCTCTCTCTCATATTAAATAATTATCTTAATTATTAATAATATTATTTAATACTTTTTAGATTTAATAAATTAAGAAAAAAATCTACTCATTAATGTTATTTCTAAATAAATAATTTTTATATAAGATAATAATTTTTTCTAAAGCATAAAACTTTTTTGAAAATACGAAATATTTTAAAATCGGTATTTTTAAAAAGTCAATTTTTTAAAAACAAAAAATAATCAAATTTATGAGTTATAATAAGAAAATTTGTAAAAATGACATTTTTATACGGTTTGTTTTAGAACAAAATGTTTATTTTTTTGAAAAAAAAAATTAAAAACAAAATTTTAAAAAATTAATATCACTGTTTTATTTTTTATAGTCATTCTCATATGTAATTTCAGTCATATCATATATTTGAATATCATTTTATAATTATTAATTTTTATTATATTAATATTTTATTTACTCAATCCGTGTAATACACGGGTTTACTAAATCTAGTATAACATATAAAATAATATTTGATAGAATTAAGATATAATAAAAAATGAGTTGACGTGTTTAACACAATTAAAAAATACTCTACTATTTAAAACAATAGAATGACACGTGATAAGCTTACAATCTTTTTTAGTATTTTTAGATTAAAGATCTTTTTTTATTGTAATCCTACCCTATAAATAAAAGGCTTTGTTATCGCATTTTGATTGATTAAATCATTCAAATATGTGCCTTGTTTTTTTCTTTAAATTCTTTGAGATTCTGTTTCAAATAGTCGAGATATTTTCGCAACGGTATGTGACATAATTTTGAAAGCTCTTGCTCCCGTGACTAGATATATATGGGTGATTACTTATATTAAAAAAGAACTTTGCTGCTACATGAACTTTTATGTTGTTTACATTTCAGCCGAGGTTGTTTTGGGATTTTAATTTTTTAACCGATGCAAGATAGAGTGATAAAGATGGAGAATTAAAAGAGTGGAAGAAGATGAATATTAGCCAGGTGTGTGTGAGAAAACCAATGAAATCGATCATATAATTTAATGATTTTTTATTACTACCCACTATGTATATCTGTGAGTATATATAAATAAATGTATGAATCAAATGAAAACCGTAGCATAGTTTTACATATACGTCACACATAGGTTACGTATACGTAACCATTTTTCATTCGACATAGTGTTAAGTATACGTAAGACTCTTCATTCTCGTATGTATGCTCAACATATATATATCAAATACTTAAATAACATTTTAACAATTAAAATAACAAAAAAGTTCTGAATGTTATTGGTTTCCGTGATTTTTTTTTTGTTTTCATATAACTATTGGTTTTCTCAGAAACCCTCCCCTATACATACATACATATATATATATATACATATATATATATATATACATATATATATATATATAGAGAGAGAGAGAGAGGGAGAGAGGAAAAGGCACCATCGCAAGCGGTGATGGATAGGTTTAAGCAACTGCCTAAACGGTGGTGGTGGTGAACGGTGGTGGTGGTGACGGAGTCAAGGATACATACATGTCGCATTTTAGAGTATGGCGAGGTCGTTGGGCGTCTTCGCATAATCTCTTCGTCTCCGGTATATGTCCACCCTTTATTTTAGGAAATTTGAACAAGGGTGCTGCGTTCGAGGTCATGCATTGAACTGCGGTGAGCTTCTTAGTTGTGATGTTTGGTATTCATTTGCTTTTCCTTTAAAGACAAGTATTGATCTATGTTTTTGTGCATTGAGAGATTTGTTTCTTTGTTTCCTCATAGATTGAACTTGTGTTAGGTTTGTAAGTGAATCACAGACAAGTTGTAAAACATGAACAACATGTTGTGGAACAAGTATCGTAAGGTTCCAATTTTAAAATTTGGTGTTTGTTGCGAGTTTATTGTTTCTTATCATATAAATTTATTTGCTCGGGATAGTAGATATTTTTGGCAAAGTTTATTGTTTCTTATCATATGGTTTTTTTCCGGGATAGTATATATCTTTTTAACTGTTGTTTGCGGTAAGGGTATTTGAGGGTTTTGTTTTGTTTTTTCCGGTGCAATGTTATCGAGTCGTATGCCTGCTAAGCGTAGGCCATCAATATGCTTTTCTACATCTTTTGTAATGAGAAGGAAAGTTAAACTGAAGTAAAACCATATATCAACTTATCGAAAAAAAACATATTAAAAAGTTCGCTCACCGCAACGCGCGAAGATCACAACCTAGTTTTGATAATTTTTAAAGTCAAACGTTTTGTTAGTAATATTAAGTGGTCAAATGGTTAATTTGGTATTTACTCTTTAGTTTAATGGGTCATAAAATATTTGGGCAATAAAAATAATAATAAAATATTTTGAGGAAAAACTTATAGTGTAACGAAACATGATATAGATATGTGACATAAATCAAGAAGATTTTCATAAACTCGCAAATATTATGTTTGTGTAATTAACTCGTATGATAATATCATGGCATCGATTTGGCATTTGACTCCTTTCGATTTTAGCCACTCGAGAAGATTAAAAGGTAAACATAATAAAATTATTAATAATGTCGTTATCCTATCCTTTCTACCTAGATTATATCTAGCTTCTCTAAGATTTCTCTTATTTTAATAATCATTTTTTATGGTTAAAATATATATATTTTTACATGTCAAAGATTACACCTTTTCAATAAAATTAATAGTAGTAATATATTGTTATAAATAAATGACAAACCTTTTAACCAATTTCTTTGTTTAAAAAAATTAAGGTTATTGTTAATCAACATTAAAAGGTACAATTCCATGAACTTTCTATGCAATATTTGATCAACTTTTCTCCCCCAAGACTTCTATGGATTCATCCAGAAACCACATATACAAACAAAATTGCTCGACTAATGAATTTGAAAAGTAAAACCAACATTTCTTTTTTAACTAACATAGACAATCAATACATGCATATATATACCCACCATAATTAAACTTCAAGTTTACAAACAAAACCCTCAATCAATCTACTTTCAAGCATTAATATAACCATGACTAGTGAACACAATCATCACCCCTCAAATCTTGATGATGAATCAGAAGACAATATTTCTCTATGTGATCTTCCTATTCATAGCTATGAAACTCATTACACCACTACACCTTCAGAAGACTCCATGAAAGACGAAGAAAGCTTCGAGTTCTTCACTCAAGAATGGTTAAATAACAATCAAGAATCAAACTTTTTTCCAAACAAAGGTATCATTTTCGGTGGAAATTCGATTCGTCCTAACAAACCCACATCAAGAAACACATTAGAATTCAAGAAAGATGATCTTGGAACCACCAAAGATGATCTTGACTTTGGTTCTTCCCCAAATTGTGAATCTTTCAAGTTAATATCTTCGAACAAGCATGGGTTGAAGAAGGTATCGATTCCTGCATCGGCATCGATGCGATCAAGGTGGTATTATTATGGGATTGGGTTGGCTGGGGTCCCGACGGAGATGGAGTTGAGTGCTATTAGAAGTAGGCAAAACCGACACCGAAAAAGCCATCCGGTTGGTGCACAACGGAAGGAGAACGATGGCGGTTTCCTTCGAGAGAAAGGGTTGGGCAGGTTGATTAGAGAAATGATATGTGATGGTCATACACAAGCTAACTCTATGGTGAAGGCTTCCCTTGTTTACATTCCAAGGGTTTAAAGTTGTTTGTTAAGTTATTTTAGTTTTTGTTTGTATAGACCTTAAGGATCTTTGGGGTTGGTTCATGTAAAAAAGACGCATAAATTAAGAGGAAAGTTTATGGTAGTTATCATTTTATGTTAAAAATTTATGATATGATCATTTTAGGTCTTCATTTAATCCATGAAACAACATAGATGTAGTTCGATCAAAAGAGTTATTTGAATACACTAGCTTACAAAAATAAGCCTTAGAGCAATTTCATAGTTTCAACTCCAACCAAATGACATCAATCTATTTACTTTTCTAATCAAAACAACATTATGTGTGCCCAATTAATTAGTCCACTAGTAGTTAAGGTTACATCACCACACAAAGAGGTATTATCATTGGCTTTTTACATAAGAATATTTCCACCGGTACAAAGGCTCGGTAGTTTAGTCAGTAAAATTAAATTATTATTCCCGAGCTTTACTTTCCCTGCTCATTTTTTCTGGATAATATTTTGATGGATATTCATTGGTAATCTAATGCTCGTGATCAGGATAGATTCCAACTTAATTTTCAAAGAAGAATTTCCGATGGACCTTCATAAGTAATTTATCGCAAAAGTTGATGATAAACATCAATTGTCCGACCTTTCTTGCTTTCAAACATATCCTGTTATTTTCAAATATATAACATGTATATATACCTTTCTTGCTTTCTAACATATCTTGTTATTTTCAAATGTATAACATGTATATATAAATTTGACATAACTTATAACCAGAGCTTATATACTCTAACGCATCTAAACTCATACCTTTAGCTTCATTAGACAGATTGTTAATTTTGATTGATTTTAAGTAGCTTTGATGTTCAAGAAAAAAAATATTTTTATGTTAGTTTTATTTGAATAGAAGAATAACGTATTGTGGTTACCATTTTATGTACAAACGAATTGATTTTTTTATTGTTATGTTTTTTTAAAACCTACATTTGTTTTAGACCTTATGAAACCATGAAACAACATGAAGTACTATCATAGTAGTTAAATATTTTCAATTAGTATACATTTCATAGGTAATACTTGACACAAATTCATGGCCGGTTCCAACCACAACCAAATCAACCGATTAACATTTCTAATCAAGACAAAATGTCGTGTGTCTACTTAATTTGTCCCCTAAAAGTGAAAAGTATTTCTTTAATTTCCAACATTAGTGGTGATAAATAAAAATACTTTAAAAAAAGATTGAATACTATTGCTCTCTTTATTATAAAAGTGTAACATGTTATCTTTTCTTATTTTGTCAAAATATGTACACACTTCATACTTTTGAAGATTTTATTAAATAAAATTGCTCACTTTGTGATCGACTTTATTGTTAAGTAATTGCGATATCTATATGTATTGTTCAGTGGATCGGTCCGCTTTTGAAACTTTATTATGTGCTTATACTTTTTAAGTAATCATTATTTTTTATAATTCAGATTTTGTGTTTATGGATTTGTTAAAAGTTATAAAAATATTTCTTCTGTGATATAATTATCAAAATCATATTTTTTTTATCTTTCTATGAGGGCTCTGATGCCTCAAATAATGTATACATGTTAAAAGAATTCCCTTGCCCGAAATTTACTTGCGGATCTTACTAGATAGGATAAATATCAATAATGTACGTACTTGTTCTCCAAGATAATCTATATCATATCGAGTCATTATCCCGACTAAAATTTTGTACCGAGGCACATAGATGCCTTCCTCTTAAGTTTGAGAGGAAGTTTGTTCCTCCGACAACCCTGAAACCCTAGTGAAAGTAGTTGGGATCCTATGGAGGCTTCTTAGGATTCCTTACAATTGCCTTTGAAACAGCTTCTTAGCCTTTCATAACCGCCTTGCTCTTCTTAATCTCTTGATATTCTTGCCATTTGGCTTAAATTTGTTTTTTTTTTTTTTTTTTCGCATCGTTGATCAGCATCTGGAAGGTGGTACCTCGAAGACTCTTCTCGATAACATCATATACAACTCCAAGATTGACTTTTTCCTTCTCATACGAAATTCATAGTGTTTTGATCAAATGATAAGGCATTAAGCTAAGAATGATATCAATAGCTAGCTCACTACTCAAGAGAAATCCAAACCTCTCGAGCTGATCGACATAGTCTTTTATTTTCAAAACGTCAGTGTTAACTAAATACCCTACTGCAGTCAACGCACAATGAGTGACTTCATAGTTTCATCATGCTTATGACGTGCTTGTTGTTGAAAGCATTTCTTCAGTTGGTTTATAGTGTCATAAGCGTATGATATTTTAAATTTCTTTGAGAATCAGGAACCATAATCCCCAGCATGAGGCATAATATGTTGAATGAGTCATTCACATATTTCGCCAAGTATCTTGACACTTTTAGAAGAACTAGTGAACTTAGGAGCCTTGGGGATGGGTTCCTAATTAAGTTGCCTTATGGAAAATATTATTTCTTACTGTGAAAATCATGTTATTCTTAGGCTTATTAATATTCAAACAGATTATGCTTCAAGATCTCATAACAGTAGTTTTGATATCATAATTTTGATCTATATATGAACAAACAAAAACATGCATACCTAGCTACACGTACGTGTGTGTGTGGAGGGGGTGGGGGGTTAAGACAAGAGCAAACCTGACCTATATTACCTATATCTCGTGGGATAGAGAAATTATCCCAAAGACACCCAAACTAATGAAAACCTTCTTTCTAATTGAAATATACAGTAAATATTAATACACATACGAGAGAAGAACAAGTGATAGAGCAGAATGTATTAGTAGCACAAGATAGTACGTTTAGCGGCTCTTTCTAAGAGACGGGAATGTAAATAAAACAATTCCCCGGGAAAGCCTCAATTTATATGTACGTTTTAATTTATTTATGCAACAAAGATTATGAGCATGAAAAGATTTATGGTAAAACCCTATCATAAATCTTCCATATATCTAGGTCTAGTTACGTCTACCAAGAAACAAATCAAACCATATAGCGTTTTAAAAAAACCTAGCCTCTAGGAATTCAAGACAGTTATTTTTATAGTAGATGACAAAATCTTGTGATTCCTATAAGTCTATAAAAGTATCCACACATAAGCAAGCATGATTAAGTTGGTATTAGCCAATATCAGCAATGTTAAGAAATAAGCACCACAAACCATTTGGTTGAGTGGTAGCCTCATGACTTCCTCTAGGGAAGGTTGTGAGTTCGAGTTATACTGTCAGCTAAATACTGTTGGTGGGCCGGGTTTTACTACAGTGGACCTTCGGGTGGCGGGTTTTCTCCAGAATTGGTGGTTGGTGGGCTTGGGCTATCCAACGCTGTCTGTGCTCGCGAGCATATGAGGTGCTTTTTCACCAATGGTAACCGAGCTTTAATTAGTTGGTCGTTCAAAAAAAAGGGAAATGAGCTTTAATCGAAATTAAAGCAATATTCCTTCTTGGTCCAAAGCTCATGAAATCGGCTATTTATTAATTAAAATCAAATGTATTATTATCAGATTTTCCTAATATCAAATATTTTTTTATTAGTTTTGTAAATCATAACAATTGAACATTTTAGGTAACTTGATATATATATTCATATCACCAAATAATTTTACAACCAATCTTCACCTATCATGTTAGGTTTAAACACTTTTAAGCATTAAACTAAATTCATGTGGCGTAGTGTACGACATTTTAGGATCATTTGTCAAAACAATGTAATCATATGTTGTTTCAAGGCATACAACCTTCACATTAACACTCCTGAAATTTGTACTTCAAACGACTTCATTTTTAATACTTCTTTTCAAATAGGAGTCTCTTAAAAAAACAAGCTTTACACATATTAAGCCTAATGACTTCATTAAGTCGATGTATTTTGTTGTTTTTTTAGCATAACACATAAAATATCTAGATACAATAGGCAGTATATAGATAATCCAAACCCTTAATGAAAGTGAGAACATCAATCTAACTCCTACATAGTTACCGCTACACCCAACCCTCACCCCACGTCGACATGTTTTGTAACAAATTATTCTAGGTACAAATAAATAATAGAGTAGAAGGACCAGAAAAACCCTTTCATCACAAATAAAGGGTAATAATTTTAATAGTTTAGTTATATTAATATGAAATCAAAAATCGACCCGCCAAAGGCAAAACGTTAATATGATCCTCAACTGCATGTTACCCAAAATAGCGAAAACCCTTGTAATGGATATCTCTCCGCCTCTAATAATCTCTTGCAGCAGAACACCCATTATCTTTCATCAACAATGGAGCAATTGCAACTTTCTGATCTTCTGTTATAGGTAAACATTTCCCTTTAATCCCCATTTATTAATGTCTGTGTGTTCTTGATTGATTTGATTCATCTTCTTCGCTGTTATCAATCAATTCATGGGTTTATCTGTTCTAGTTTCAAGATTGAAATCCCAAATGCCATTTTCCTTTCTGTTAAATCTTTGATTGAATTGATTTCATGGTGTATATGCTTTTGCATTATAAGCAATTTTTGTTTGATTTTTATTGGGATTTTAATTTTAAGCAATTTTTGTTATTGGTTTGAAGATGATTCGACGAGCTAATGGGAAAGAAAGGCGGATGGTTTTCTGCAGTGAGGAAAGTTTTTAACTCTGGTAGTGATTCAAAGGAAAAGAAAGAAAAGGTTTTTGCTTCTTTTCATCAATTCTTTTGCTGTTTTGTTTATGCATACAACGTGTTCGATGAAATTTCAATGTGGTTTTAACGGTTGTTAATCGTATGTTAATCATAGAAAACTCAGAAAACTACGTCGAAAAAATCATGGTTTGGGAAGCAAAAGAACGTCGAGCCAGATTCGTCACAACCAGAATCTGCATTTGCCACCCCTGCTCTTCATTCTCCTCCACCTGAACGTGATGATGACCTGAAATTTGCAGAACCCGAGGCTGAGCCTAGTGAAACCAAAGAACCATACAATGAGGTAAGTGTACCCATAGAACCAGAACACAAGCCAAACGAGCCCACAAAGCGTGACAATGAACCGAGCAAACCCACAAAACCAGACATTGAGCAGAAGAAACCTGCAAAACCAGAGGTTGAGCCGCGCAAACCTGCTCATACCATGGCCTATGCTACTGCCAGAGCTGCAGTAGCAGCAGCTGCTTTTAGACGTTTCTTGGGTAAATCCAAAGAAGAAGTAGCTGCTATTAAACTTCAGGCTGGTTTTCGTCGTTTCTTGGTAATGATTATTATGTAACCTTCACTTAAAGTTGTTTGATTATCATATTGTAAATACACCGATGCAAAGATTCTATGGTTGTCGGGTGTTTGTTGTTGTAAGGCAAGAAGAAAGTTAAGAGCTTTGAAAGGGCTTGTGAGGTTAAAAGTCTTGGTTCAAAGCCAGTCGGTCAAAAGACAAGCAGTAACTACCTTAAGGTGTATGCAGACTCTGGCCCGAGTGCAGTCTCAGGTTCGAGCCAGGAGGATTAGAATGTCTGAAGAGAACCAGGCTCTTCAACGACAGCTTATGGAGAAACGTGAGAGAGAGCTTGATAAAATGAAATCCTATGTAAGTTTTAGATCCACACCAAAATTCTTGCTTTAACCTTACATTCCTGATTCAAGAAACCTTTTTTTTTTTTGGTTTATCTTTGTGTTGTTGTTTGATGTCTGATTTTTGGGATAAATTGTTCTATTAGTTGGGAAATGAATGGGATAATACTAGACGATCAAAAGAGCAAATAGAAGCGAGCATACAAAACAAAGAAGAGGCTGCTGCACGAAGAGAAAGGGCGTTGGCTTATGCACAGACTCAACAGGTAAGTTGACCACCTTCGTTCTTAATGAATTGCAAAATAGTACATAGTACATATCCTAAAACAGTAAATTGGATAAAATGTAAGCGTGTTAGTTTAAGTCGTGTTTCACATGCTCCCTCTGATTAAGAGGGTCAAGGTATTAGTGAGCCCGTCAGTTTTAAAATGAGTACATACTACATTTCCTAAGACCGTTAATATGGATAAAATGTAAGCGTGCTAGTTTAAGTCGTGTTTAACATGGTCCCACTGATTAGCAGGGTCAGGGTATTAGTGGGCCCTTTAGTTTTAAAAATAGTACATACTACATTCCCTAAGACAGTAAATTTGGATAAAATGTAAGTGTGTTAGTTTAAGTCGTGTTTAAATGGTTCCACTGATTAGTTGGCCCATGAGTTTTCCCCAACAGGTTCTCATTGTCAGAAAAAAATCACTTTCCTTTCTGTATTTTTACATGTTACATGTACTGAATATATGTTTTTTACGATACAACAGCAAATGTGGAGGAACCCATCAAAGTCTGCAAACCCAACATTCATGGATCCAAACAACCCACAATGGGGCTGGAGTTGGTTAGACCGGTGGATGGCGGCGCGCCCATGGGAATCCCAAACTCCAAAAGATAACGAGCAACAACCTGTAAAAATAACGCGCTCATCATCCTCTGGAGACATGAGCAAAAAACTAGACCAGTCACCTTCCATGTCATCACCACGGTCACCATCTGCATCCAGCAGGCGGCCCACAACATCAAGCCCGAAAGGCGTAAATGACCCTGCACCGTCCCCACGAAACAGGAGGCACAGCATTTCCACTTCTTCATTCCACGAAGACTCTACAGGTCAAGTAAATTCTCCTCGGGTCAACTCACCAAGGTCAACTAAGACCAAGTCTGTGGTTCCAGCCCCGAGCCAGGGTCAGAGCCCGGCCCGTAGCCCGAGCCCAAGCCCGTTAGGGCTGGGAAAGAAAGGGACCGCGGAAAAGAAAACAACGACAGGGCCGGTCAAGAAACGGTTGTCATTGTCTGGTGCATCATCTGGTGCTGGTGGTCGTAGGTTATCAGGGTCACCAAGGGTGGGTTCTGGTACTCGTTAAGGACTTTTGGTTTAAGTTTCAAGTGATGAATTACAGTGTACATGCAGTTATTGTATATATTTTGTTGCAACTTGAATTTTTAGTAAACTCCAAGTTATAAGTTTGTATATTTATCTTTTCTTTAATTTGTAAAAAGAATTACTTTTACTTTTCCTCTTTGTTTTTTTAATTTAAACTAGGTGTTTTAATGTCGCACGTTGAGCGAGAAGTGCTGATGGTTTCGACGTGGGGTCAAACTAAATAGTATCACAAAAAGTTGACCGTATATATAATATGTAACATAATAACATGTTGTTATGCGCATCTAATATGTTTCTTCGACTTCTTGTTTTGTTTTGTAACGTGTATAGAGCTTATCCATTGCAACCTAGAGCCTTAGGTGGGTGTGACAAATACTTGTAAACCTGTTATATGCCAAAAATATAGAAGTTTAAATACATTGAAATCCAACCTAATATGAGGTTCAGAAAACACAGGTTATTGTGACTCCAAACAAAATATTTGTCGTGCCATTTCGAAAACCATTTGGCGTCCTTTATAATTATTGTCTTAAAATGAAACACTGTTTATGCAACTCAACAACACTGTTATTCCCCAAACAACAATTCTTGTATGGAAGGGTTAGTACAAATTACAAAACGTATACCTTTGGCCCAAAACGAATAGATACTGAAGATAGGGAGGAAAATTGAAATAACCAAAACACCCTTTGCAGAAAATTTGAAATGACAAAGTTGCCCTTTTACTGTTCATCCCCACTTTTTTAATATATAAGGTTAAGTAATAATAAAGCTCAGGCTTAGAATCCGAGATGTGCGGTTGCTTGTGTAAAGCTATACTAGTCACCAATCCAAACAACAGAACCACCAAAAAAGCTCAGCCACATTTCACAACCCAACTTGCCAAACAAAAATGACACACTTTAATCGCATCAAAGTTACGTAAGATTTGGCGGTCAACGAGGCTTGGTTGCTAATGTCAAAGTCACTTATATCAGACGTAAAATATGTCAAAAACAAAAACAAAAACAAAAAACCAAAACTCATCCACCATTTGATATGCAGGTTTCAAGGAAACAGTTGTTTGTGACGAAGGGCTCAGGCGGCGATTACTACCTTTAAGGCTCCGCAATACATCATAGCCTCCACATTTTCAAATTTGTCATTCATACTCAAAACATCAGATTAGATGTAAACATATCAGTAATCAAAGCCAATAATAAAACCCTAAAAATTTAAAGTTTACAAACATAACAACCATGGTTCCAAAAATACTATTAAAGCATTATTACCATACAACTCTTTTGCATGGCTCAACTACTCGTAGCCATAAAATTTTCCAATCAAACCAAAGAAAATCAAATAAGATATAAATCAAAAGCAAGCATTTAAAAATAACCCAAATATCAACAACATGGTTTTATGCTAACAAAATCGATTCATGAATCCAAAACAGAGTGATGGAAGAAAATCTAGAGAGAGGGAACGAAGACAACGGGTGGAGTTGGTGATGGTACCTGACTTATTCCCAGACGATTGGCCTCCCTCACCTCCACCATCTACGGCTTCCTCACCGTCATCAGCCCCACCATCGGCAAGAACACCAAAACTCCAGACTAACCCTATAGCTTTTAGGGTACCGACAAGCTCGTTAAGTGGCAACGGCGACTCAACGGTTGTTACATGTTGTAGATTGGAAATGAAGGAGGTGATTGGAGTGCAAAAGCGCCGCTGCTATGGCTAACCTTTTAGGGTTTCGCCGGTAGCAGTGTCAACTTGTCATCATGGTGATGGATGTGATGGTTACAACTGATATAACCCAAAATAAATAAATAATGAAATAATCAAATATAAATAATAATAGTTATAATATATACAAATAATAATAATAATGATACACCAAAAGGGGGAAAACGTGAGTTTATACTTGACCTAGACTACACATCTTCATTATCTTCTTCTTCTCCCTTATCTGTTGTAACTAACGTCACCAAAGATCTAGCAACTTCAATCTTAAAGCCCTAATAAATGGATCCCCAGTCGAAAATCAACCCACACAAACCCTCATGAGCAGCTCCCTCTCATTGTCAATCACCACAAATCGCAGGCTGTTGATCATCTGTTTGAAGTCATTTAGAGCTAGCTCTTGAATTCACAACTTAGGTAAATCAAAACCCATGTTCTTCCTGTTATGTTTTTCTTCTAATTACCACCCTTATTACTCCCTAAACCTTCCTAAAAATATCGTTCTGGCAATTGTGTTAAAGCCATTGTTTTGAAGGACCTGACACCAAGACATCATTCCAATCCAAATTCTTATTAATACTTAAGGTAATCACTAGAAACTTGCCTATGCTATTGTTATGATTTTAGTCTATACATCCACTCAGAATTCAACATGAAGGGCCTTGTACATTTAAAGTAGATGGAGTTATGGAGATCATGTTTTATTCAAAATTTATTAGGCACATCATGTAGTAATAATAAAGGGTAATAAGCTATGTAGGTTTCTGAATTTTGAAGTAGTAATCATACTTGATAATAATATGTAAATAATTCAAATGGTACCTACCTGCTGCTCATGTTCTTGTTGGTTGGATTTTAGCCAATTTATTCTTCTTTCGATTCACAAATAACAAGTTTAAGTCTCCATAATTAGCCACCAAAACTAGGGCATAATACGTATAATTTAACAGTTGATTAAATCAATAATAAGACTTAACTTCACGTGAATAGAACCTGACCAGATTATGTTTATTAATGAGTTATTAATATTGTTGGATGTTGGTTAACTAAAGAATTACGAACGGATCAAAAAAATTATAATAAATAAAGAAACTAGTAGGATTAATGCGTTGTTTTAGTTTCCTTGAATTTCTTTTGAGTTCAAATAAGTTACTCTAAGTCAGGTTTCTGTTGTGTCTTACTGGGCCTCTATATAATTTGCAGTTTCATAATCTCCTGTTGATTTTCTCTCCTCCGCTGGTTCAACATTCCTAACCACTCAACATATGAATAGCTCCTTTTGGGCAGTTGCTTATAATGTTCTAAAGTAATTCATTCAACGTATAAAGTCTTATGTCAAATCTGATTTTTTAATTTAAGAATATGAAATGTGGCTAACTCTCATTAGGTAGCAAATAAACTCTAGTAAGAATGATAATAGTAAGCAAAATACTATTAATAAGAACAATAATGTCAAAGACTAAAAACTATTCAGGGTTAAGATTTTAGAGGATGCGAGTAGGAAGAGATGGAATAAATTTGATTTAGAGTTCAAATTACTCGTTGTAGGTTCGTGGAACACGTCGGTGGAACTTTGAGCTATTAAGAGCTTAGGCATTTATTTAGGTACGGATGTTCAGAGCTATTCTCTTTATGTCTTTTTATAAAAAATAAGCTAATTTTGAAATCACTCCGTTGATCTAAGACTCTTTCGTATGATCTACTTTCTTTTGTCGAGCTACTTTGATGCGTGCTATTGAGCTATTTTTAAAAATCCTTGAGAAAAATATATTTTTATGATATGCCTGTGAACGCTATTGTTTTGTTCCATTATTTGATTACATCCAGTTTAGGATCATTATGCATGATGAACATACTTTTGATGGTGGTTGGATTATATGTTCACTCATGCGGTCGTAGAACTAGATTTGTAGACAGGAGATATGGATACCGAGTCAACTACCTATGGAGGTAACATAGGCTTGTCGTTGTGGCTACCGATGGCTTGACACTATCCGTGACGGTGTGATCAGTTCACGGCGTCTCCACTTTGTTTATATGATTATGCTCGTGGGAGAGCTTTTGGATTATTTTGGGAGGCGTATGGATGCATCCTAGGATTTTGATTATATGTTTAGTTCGCGGTTGAGTTGTGTAGTGCCATACACACCTTCCGATTTAGGGGGCACTAGAGTCGTGACCGGTGGGCCGTTGTGATTATGATATGTGATATGATATATGGCACCATGGGTGTGCCTTTTGGATATTTGTTTTGTAGGCTACTCGGTATCAACAACCCTAACCATTCGTTGCTTCAGCTTTTATTCTTTTGTTTATTCTGGTGTAAAGGGTGGAATTCGATGGAGATGTTTTAAACTTAAAAAATTGTTTTCTTTTCTAAACCACTGATATTATTATTCGATAAATATTGTTCTGTCTATTGTGATCTGCATCCGCTCACTGAGCTTGTAGCTCAGCCGCTTTCTTTTTTCTTTTTGCGGCAGGTAATTAGGGTTGATCGCGACTGTAAGATGAGAGCTATTAGGAGTTGGAACATATGCTTGAAGACTTATTTTTTTTATATCATAAGACTGGTTGATTGGGGCTGTGAGATGAGAGCTAGTAGGAGTTGCAACATATGCTTGAAGAATTATTTCTTTTATATCATAAGACTTTGAATTTTTAATTTGGTATTCATTTTGGTGGATGTTAAATTTGATGGCAGTGGACTTTCTCCTTTGCCTCGCCTATTTCTCTTTCTCTCTGTGGATAATGTCTGCAAATGAAGGGACAAAAAAGGTTTTAAATGAAGAGCAAACCGAAATGACCAAAATAGTCTTCGTAGAAAATATGAAATTACAGACTTACGTTTTCACTATTCATTCAAATGCTTTTTTAACATATAGAGTAATTATATTATAATTATATTAGTTCATTCGAAAATGCAGTATATCACAACAGTTTTTAAATGCCATTACTTTATATAGATAAACATCACTAATTCGTTCATTTATATAACTATTCTTAAATTTTACTGAATCAGTTATGTTTGTTTATGCTTTTTGTTGCACCAACTTTTGTCGATTCTATTTTCTTTAGTTTCAAAACAAGTGAATGAATTATTATTGTGACAATATATATGTGGATTGTTCTTATTTTCACACCTTCAAGCGTCATTACAATCTTCTTTGTTTATGTTCTTACTCTTCCCCTGTTTTCTTATTCCCATTTATGTTTTCTCATATTATAGAGTAAAATATCATTTTCATCTTTAATATTTTATTGGATTTGCTATTTCAAGCCAAACTTTTTTTTTTGTCATTTCAATCACTGTTGTTTATCAAATATTATCATTTTCATCTACTACATTAACACCATTAAAATCATCGTTAAATACGAGGGTATTTTAGTCTTTTTCAAAAACCTAATTATTCAATTAAAACAAACTAATCAATTACAATTCAATTAAAAATTTAATTAACTCTAACCCATGTTGTTCAATTGCGCTATGCTCTAGGATTTTAGTTAATCTTCACGTTTTGTTCGTATGTGTACCATTATTCGATTGAGGTTTATTGTGTGATTGAGGTCTGTTGTTATCACATTTTCTTTGATCGATGTCTGCTACTGTCACGATTTGTTTGATTGAGCATGATGGGGGTGGGGGTGGGGGGGGGGGGAGATTGCTAGAAAACATAATTGTTAGTCTGATTTTCAGTCTCATTTGATTTAATTTTTAATTTAAATATGTACTCTTCTTTAGTTTTAATGAAATTCATATTTTTGTGTTTTTAAAATAAATTTATTTTTGATAGTGAGGATACATGAAAGCCCCAACCCCACCACTTAAAGGTACGTGAGGGTAGCCTGAGAGCACTTGTGATATAACATATATTTAGG
This sequence comes from Flaveria sonorensis, assembly GCA_025506505.1. Classification (NCBI taxonomy): domain Eukaryota; kingdom Viridiplantae; phylum Streptophyta; class Magnoliopsida; order Asterales; family Asteraceae; genus Flaveria; species Flaveria sonorensis. The sequence goes on along the minus strand of CM046430.1, from coordinate 43,842,770 downwards.
GATGGATAGTGAGTGTAGTGAAGTTATATGAAAGCTCCACCCTATTCTCACTTAAGAGTTAATAAAAACTGTTAAACCGAAACATCCGGTCTCACTAACCGCTTCATGTGTTTTTTGGTTTTAATTGAATATTAATTGGTTAATTAGTTTTAATTAAATAATTGGGGTATTTGAAAAAGCTAAAATACCCTCGTATTCAACGGAGATCTTAACGGAGTTATTGGAGTGGATAAAAATAACAACATTTGGTAAATTATAATGATTGAAATGATAAAAAAATTTGCATTGAAATGGTAGATTCAATGAAATGTCATGAACGAAAATAGCATTTCCATATTTATATTATTACGATATGTAGTTAATAAAGTTACTCCTTTTTTACAGCAAGGTTGTATCGTAAAATACATTTTATAGTTTGCAGTTACTTTTGTTTGTCAATTAAATTAAAAAAAATAGAACCATGTAAGATTTTTATTTTTATATCAAAATTGACATACATATAACATGTGATGTTTTTTTGTGATTATTATACTACCACACGATTATTTATGTGATTATATTTTTGATATAATAATAAAATTATAATTTTTTGTGATCTCAACTCGTGATCACATAACATCTTTCTTTTAGTTTAAGTTATGTTGAACTCTAAAACACAAAATAATTATATCATTTCTTTCGCTTTCTCTTCTCTTCTTTCATTTAGCAAACTTAGGAAGACAATGTAAGTAATGTGGGATCGTTGTGAAGCAAAACATGAAAGGGTTAAAAACAAAAAATAAATAAAACTTTATACAAATATTGAAAGGGTGTAATTTTTTTCTAATAAAAAGAGAAAATTGTCTTCTATTAGGTTGCAAAGTATTTAAATGACGATTAAGAGGCGTCATCTTGGTCTAAAACCAAATAATAGAAATCTGAAATTGGAAAAAAAAAAGTAAAATTACAGTTTGCCGCCCAGATGATATTGAAAGTTGAAATAGAAAAGGACACAACTTATTGATCGTTGACTTATTTTACAGATCTCATGCGAGTCGGATGGATACCATAAAAGTTGCATACAAAGCAAACGTTTATTTGCGTTCATTCATATAAACCGAACTTTCAGTGAACATTTTAGTGGAAAGTTCGTTTATTTATTTTTATTTACGTTCGTTCATATACATAGTCACTGTTAACTATTCTATATTTGTAGTACTAATCAGCCAGGGGCGGATAGGAGAAGGCTTTAGAGGGTGGGAAGGCCCCCTCTCAACCCAATAACAAGAAGTGTAAATATAAGTCTAAAAATTAGGCCCTCATATGTTTTCTATGCAGACCCCTGCCTTTTGTAAGCCCAATTAACACGCTCTAATTCAAAAGATAATTCACTCTACGAACAACAAACATTATACAACCTGCATATGCGGCCATCCGTGTTCTCACATACGATCAGGACATAATCCAAGATTCGACAGAAAATCAATTGAAACTCCATTGTTTGATCGTGTATTCTCAAGGTTCGTAGAATCACAATCCTAAACGGCTCACGGTTGGACGAAAATTGCAATTCTCAAGGTCTGCAAAATAAATCTCTCTTGTTCAACCCTACTGTTGTAACTTGAATTTATGTTGTTATCTTGTTTTCTTTTATTTCAAGTTCAGAAAACCAAGTCGTTAAGCATTGATTAGTTGATTTGAAGTAGAATGAAATTGAAAGTTTTTTACAAATCATGAAATTAACCTAAAATTTCTTTAAAAACCTTTTCTTCCTTGTATATTTTTATTTCAAATCAATTAGTAAGTTAATGTTTTCAAATGCTTTGCTTTCTAAAATCAATTGTATTGAAAGCTTTGTAATTAAAAGAGAAGTAGCCTCTGTTAATTTATTTAGACTTTAGAAATTATAATTTATTAGACTTTACAAATTACAATTGATCCTTTGTTGGAAATTTCTGTTAACTCTAATTGTTATGATTTAGTTATTGTCAGGTACTATGGAAAGGTTCTTAAAACAAAAAGTATCCACTTCGATACCTTGTTTGGTAGATTTAGATAATCTTCCTTGGGATCCCGCAGATAGAAAAAGAATTTTGGATTATCAACCTAATCAAAGAGATGAGATTCGAAGAAAGTATTGGATTAATGGACCTTGTCAACCACGTGGTCATGACTTCCCAAAAAGAATGATTGGGAATAAAGAGCGACGTTTCATCCCAACTTGGTTTGATAAATATGGTAATTAGCTAGAGTATAGTGTAAAGGAGGACAAAGCTTATTGTTTGTGTTGTTACTTATTTGCGGATTATGTTGGGAACCAAGGTGGACGTGATGCATTTGTAAAAGAAGGGTTTAATAGTTGGAATAAAACAAAGAGATTTGCTTTGCATGTTGGGGATATTAGTAGTATTCACAATAAAGCACTTAAAAGATGTGAGGATCTATAAATCAAAATCAGTCTATTGTCACTGCTCTTCATAAGCAAGATGATATTGTAAAGAAGGCGAATCGAATTCGACTGAATGCTACAATTGATGCTTGTAGATTTTGTTTGATAAATACATCATCATTTCGTGGTCATGATGAAAGCAAAATGTCTCTTTGCAAAGGAATTTTCTTGGAACTAATGGAATTAATTATACTCTATGATGAGGAACTGCGTCAATTACCAAAAGCTGCAGGTAATAATCAATACTTATCTTCGAGTATTCAAAAAGATATTGCTAATTGTTTTGAGGAAGAAATTCTAAATTCCATTTTCAAAGAAATTGGTGACGATGTGTTCGCTTTGTTAGTTGATGAGTCTAGCGACGTGTCAAAAAAAGAACAAATGGCAATTGTTTTACGACACGTTGATACACATGGACTTGTTAAGGAGATATTTATTGGTCTAGTTCATGTGACAGATACATCTTCTTTGGCCCTCAAGGATGCAATTGACACTTTTCTTTGCTAAATACGGATTAAGTTTTAAAAAGCTAAGGGGTCAAGGATATGCTGGGGCAAACAATATGCGAGGTGAGTTTAATGGTTTAAAAGCAAAGATATTAGAAGAAAATAGTTCGGCATATTATATACATTGTTTTGCTTATCAACTTCAATTAGTGGTGGTAACAATTGCAAGAAAACATTTGGGTGTTGTGAACTTCTTTGACAATTTAAGTATTCTGACGAATGTGGTTTGCTCTTCTTGTAAACAAATAGATATTCTTCGACAAAATGAGAAAGAGAGAGTGGAAAAAGAAATTGGTAGTGGTATACTTGAAACAGGAAGTGGACTAAACCAAGAGCTTTCTTTTATACGCCCTGGAGATACAAGATGGAATTCGCATTACAAAACACTTATACGTTTGGTTGATATGTTTCCATCCATCATTAGAGTCCTTGAGTATGTTAAGGCTGAATGCTCCAACCCTTCTACCCAAAATCAAACATTTAAAATGTTATGCTTTTTGAGCTCATTTGAATTTGTATTTTATTTTCATTTGATGTTGCATATTTTAGGGCTCACAGATACACTATCTAGATCACTTCAAAGAAAAGATGAAGACATACCAAAAGCTGTTTTATTGGTGGAAACGACTAAAGAGAAGTTTCAAGAGTTTAGAGAAAGTAGATTTAATCCACTTTTAGAGAAAGTTTATTCATTTTGTCGAAACATAACACTCAAATCTTGGACATGAATGAAAACTATGTCAATGACACTGGTTACAGGTCTAGAAGACAAATGTACGATATCACAAATCAACATTACACAAGTATGATTGTTATAATACTATTGTTGATATGAAAATCCAAGAGTCTGACGATCGCTTTAATGAAATTAACACAGAATTACTTCAAAACATAGCGGCTTTCAACCCATCTTAATCATTTTCTAAGTTTGATGCATCAAAGTTATTAAGATTGTCTGAATTTTATTCGGATGATTTTAAGAGTGGGGAAAAAATTGCTCTTGCACATCAACTCAACTTATACATTGACAATGTACGAAAAGATGACAGATTTGATAACTTGAATGGTATGACCGATCTGGCTAGAGTTGTGGTGGAAACAAGGAAACATATCACTTTTCCTTTGGTTTATCGATTATTAAAGATAATACTAGTTTTACCCGTTGCAACCGCAACAGTTGAGAAACATTTTTTGGTGTGAAGATTGTAAAATCAAGTTTGCGGAATCGAATTGGTGAAGACTTTTTGAATGCTTGTGTAGTTTCTGTCGTAGAAAAAAGAGCACTACGGAGTGGTACGAATGAAGCTGTAATTAAACGCATTCAAAAGATAAAATCACGTAGAGGACAACTGTAATATGTGTTTTGATTTACAATATTTAGTGAAGTTTATTTTTGCAATTTATTTGACATTTATTTTTATCACTTTTTTTTCGCCTCTACTGAGTAAAAATCCTGGATCGATCACTGTAATCAGCCTATCATGCATCAATCCATTAGCCTATTCCAACCTTAAAACAATGCCTAATCAACCAACTAATGGACAATAGCATGTTTATTTTCTTCATCCGTTTTTATTTATGTATATTAATTTATTTAAGTTCATTCATTTATGTTCGTTTATAATATTAACAAACAAACACAAACACGTACACAAATTTCTTTAACAACGAACATAAACACATTTATTTTTCTTAGTGAACGAACATAAACAAAAAAATTGTTTGTTCAAGTGTTCACATTGATGCATTTGTTTGGTTAAAGTTAAACGAATAAACACAAACGATTGTTTCGTTTACATCAAGTGCGTACCTAGCCTTTTGCGGGAACCCCATGAAAGTTTTTTTCTAATTATATGTATATACAATCAAATTCCGACTAACCCCCATGAAATTTTGATATCAAACCCCACAAAATCTTGAGACTAATTAAAAAGAAATGTAGATACCAACCCATAAGAAATTTTAAAATCGACCTCCATAAAATATTAATATATACAAACTAATTAGTTGGATTATGAAGTTCAATTTAAAAAACTATTTTCAATAACTCAGGTGTTAGTTAATTAAGCTCGTAACTCATTCAATTATTAACTTGTTAAGAGCATTTAACTAAACCTAATCAGCCCATTAATAACTTATATAAAGTTTTAGAGTTAATTACACGATTGGTCCCTATGGTATGCTCATATTGCAGTATTGGTTCTAACTTTTGAGAAATTACATTATTAGTTTAAACTGTTTACTAAACCGTAACACGATTGGTCCCTGGAGTGGATGGCCGTTAGTTTTATCAAGTTAAGTGTGCGTGAAATGACTAAAATACCCTGCATGACCGGTGAATGGAAACAATGCAACAGTTTCACGATGGATGGAGAGACTATAAAACTTAATAGATCAAATAGGGAACCGGCTAAAATAAAACAAAGAACAAATGTAAAGAACATAATAAAAACACATGTAATTAGTTTTCAAGATTGATGCATATTGGTCTTAATTGTTTTACAAATATTATAAGGCTTTGTCCAAAGGACTGGTACTTGAGATACTTTATACTACATCCTACAGCCGCCCATACTTTGAAGGCCAGCTGGAATACTAATCTAGACAACAAGATTAATGTAAAGTCAAAAGGCAGATTGCCTTTTGACTAGTGACTATGACATGCCATAACTCACATCCTTATCTATTACAAAAAGGATAAACATACAAATTAGAAAGTTACAGACTCTAAGACCTTAATCTATACTTGTCAAAAGTATGGACTTATCACCAACTTATGTAAGTTGGTGAGTATTCAGAGAGGGCAGTGAAAAGTGGTTCAGCTTTTATCAAAAGCATGTTAGGAAAGCATGTCTTCTCTATATTTGGAAGAAACCAGTCTCTTGCTTCGGAATACTTTGTCTTGAAGCTTCGAAAGACTTCATGTTTGGCTTCAGAAGAAATGGTCTTTTGGCTTCGGAAGCTTTGATACTTAGTCAATTTCATTGAGTTTATCAAATCTTCTGAAATAACTTCCTTTGTACTTCAATTATGCATGCTGAGAGAACTTTGGTTGCATCAGCCTCTAAGTATAACTTTTACAAACTCCCCCTAGGCTGATGCTAACAAAACTGGAAGATAACTTTGAGTCTTGATCTTCATCTATTGACAGTACTCATCAAAATCAATACCATTCCTTTCTTCATCAGTTGGTCAGGATTTTACAGACTCTCAAAGTATTTTCTCATGTAATAGAGATCATGCAGAGAAAGGTCAAGCATGTTTTGCCAGAATTATACATCTTGACCTCCTCGATCTCTAGTAGCATACCATCTGTCTGGTTTAGTAGCAAAGGCCCAAGACAAGATATGTCTCTCAGCAGCAAGAGGCTCTACAAATATTGGAGTTGGATGAGCAGCCTTTTCTTGATCACCCTCATGATATTCTGACCCATCCTGAGGTGCAGAGGTGGATGCCTTGAACTTTTTTTTCTTCTTGTCCCTCCTTATTGCCATCCTTTTTATCTTTCTGTATTTTAACTAAGCAGGTTGGTCTTGAGTACCAGATGTTACTTCTTTGTGCTTCTTAGTTGGGTCCTTTTTCTTTACAGGTTTGTAAGAGTTATACTTAGATGCTGATACAACCAAAGTTCTCTCAGCATGCATAACTAAAGTACAAAGGAAGTTACTTCAAAAGATTTGATGCAACTCAATTAAATTCACTAAGTATCAAATCTTCCAAAGCCAAAAGATCATTTCTTCCGAAGCCAAAGATGAAGTTTTCCGAAGCTTCAAGACAAATTCTTCAAAAGCTTTAAGACAAAGTTTTCCGAAGCCAAGAGACTGATTTCTTCCTAAGACAGAAAAGACATGATTTCTCTAATATGCTTTTGACAAAAGATTAACCATTTTTCATTGCTATCTCTAAAGTGATAAGTCTATACTTTTGTCAACTGTAGATTAATGTCTTAGAGTCTATAACTTTCTACTTTGTACTTTTATCCTTTTTGTAATAGATATGTGAGCTATGGAATGTCATAGTCACTAGTCAAAAGTCAATCTGCCTTTTGACTTTACATTGATCTTATTGTCTAGATTAGTGTTCCAGCTGGCCTTCAAAGTATGATCGGCTATAGGATGTAGTATAAAGTATCTTTGGTACCAGTACCTAGGACTAAGCCTTGTACATTTATAAAACACTTGAGAGCAATATGCATCAATATGAAAACCAATTTCTTGTGTTCTTATCATGTTCTTTACATTTTGTTCTTTGTTTCACTTTAGTCGGTTCCTTATTTGATCTGTTAAGCATTCTAGTTTCTCAATCCATTGGGAAACTATTGCATTGCTCCCCTTCACCGGTCCTGCAGCGCAAGAAACAATCCTATATGTCTGCATCAACTTCTAAAGCTGAATACATTATTGCTGCAAGCTGTTGTGCTCAAGTGCTTTGGATTCCGAATCAGATGTTAGACTATGTATTCAACTTCAAGGAGACTCTCATCCATATAGACAACAACAGTGTTATCTCTATCATAGATAATGTTATGTAGCACTCAAAGACAAAGCACATCAACATCAGATATCACTTGATAAGAGATAATTTTGAAAAAAGATTGATAAAACTAGTCAAAGTTAACACAAATTAACAATATGCTGATCTGTTCACAAAAGCTTTTGATTAACAGAGATTTAAGTATCTTGTATTAGCTGTTGGTATGATTAACCTTGAGTAGATTTTTTTAAATTAATTTTAATATTATTTTTCAAATATGTGTGTCTTAAGTTGTCTATATTATCACTCATATAAGCCCTGTTTACCTTGGGAGAAATTTTTTTAAATGATATTCCTTAGAATTTTAGGAATTAATGATATATTTTCCTTCAGAAGACATTAAGTTGACTTCGGAATAAAATTATGTCTTCAAAACTAATAACTACTTACTAAAAAGTTTACCTTTGGAGAAAACTCTGATATATCTTTTGAATCTTAAATATAATTCTAATTACTTATGTGAATCTTAAACTTTGGAATTAAGTTGATAAAACATAAACTGCAGGTGACCTAAATGTAACTTTTCTAAAAACCTAACCCCCACCCCGTTTACCCCATTTTTCCAGATGACACTCCGGCCACCGCCGGCCAACCTCCGACGACCCCTTAAACCCATAAACAACCCACTTTTTAACACGCGAAAAAGAACCCAACCGGTTTAGAATAAGTTTCGAACACGGGGGTATGATTTAATTAGAAATTAACATTGATTACTGTAACATTTGAATTGAAATCGATTACCATTAAAAAGCAAAACTGATTTTCAATTAAATCGGCATAATCATCAAATTAATGGATCATAAACCATTGCTTAATCATTTAGAAGCTATTGATGATAATAAACTCACCTGAAACAACATTAAAGTTATTAAAATCGACTCGTAACCTCCGACATAAATCTTAGAACCGTTGGACACCTAATCGATCAAATTAAGGTATAAATTAGAGGTGAATTGCTCGTGTTAGCTTCGTTTAACTCCCTGTAAGCTCAATTTTACCAAAAACATACTCACATCGAAATCTCCAATCGTGAACAGTCGAAGGCTTGCTCGAATTGAAAATCATCAAGAACAACATTAACCAGGTAATCAACTTGGGGACTACGCTTGATTTTGCATGGGGAGTAAAAGCCCTATGTTTAATTTCGTTATCATGATCGTTTCAAGCCTCAATTTCTTTGGTTATGATTCTAGGGTTCATAGGAGAATTTGGGGGTTTTTTTGTAAGTGGGGTTTTAAAGATTCCTGACTGAAACTTAACACAACCGAGGCTTTGGCCTAGCGGTTCGGTCATTCTGTCCTGGCAAAGGGCCAGGGTTCGAACCCGAGGCCCTGCCATTAATTTTTAAAGGGTGTTGATAATATTTAAAATTCAAAAAAATATTTAATAGTATTATTAATCATAAAAAAATTCTTTTAATCTGAAATTAAATAAAATTATTTTTTTTCTTAAGAATTTAATTAAGAAACCCTTATTTCTTTTATTTTAAAAATAATAAAAATTGTACAAAATACAATTTATTTTTAATCTCAACTTGAAATGAGTCCACTTGATTTTTAATAATTTCAATTAAATAAATTCTTGATTGTTATTGTTATACATTTATTTTTATATATTTTAAGAAAATAAATACATATGTACATATTTAAAATGTACATTTATTGTAATTTATATAATCTTAATTATTTTAACCTACCAATTTACTATTTTATTAAATAGTAAATAATAATAATCCTGTAATAACAAAAGTATAACTTTTATTAATAGTGTTAATCACTAAAATTCTTATTTAATTTTTTTAATTACTAAAATAATAATCTTTTGATAAAGAAAGTTTTAACTTTTATTAAGGGTTTAACCATTAACAAAATTCTTATTTAATCTTTAACTATTAATGCAATTATAAATTGTACCTATCGTATAATCTAAAATCATAAGTTAACAAGTTATAAATCATATCGTTACAATTGTCAACCAAAAGCCCAAATACAAACTATGAACCGTTAACATTATAATAATCGTTATTACGTCGTTCATTTAGGTTGAACGTAATCAAATCCTCGACATCTTATACAAGACTTCTTATTTGTTATCCTTATTAGTCAAGTGAGTTTTTCCATACCCCTTTTATATATTTTCACACTTTGGGGTGAAACATGTTAACCTTATGATAAATGCACTTGTAAACTCGTTTGAATCTTGTAAACACTTGGGCAATTCTTTTTATTTGTCGTGGTTAGTTGAACTCTTGTAATTACCATATGATGACTATAATATGTACAATCATTAACTATTGCTAGCCTGGCGACGTCATAGATCTATGGGCCTGACAAGCATACTTGGTGTTAAACCAAGTACACTTTGGTAATCGTTTAATCTTGTAATCTTGTAATCTGTAAAGGTTTGATTGTTACATTTGTTCATCCATCCCTAGTTACTTTATTCAATAGCCTATGATATGGATTGCCATCTTTTATATATATTTATGTATGAAAACTATAGAAAACTCACCAACATTATGTTAACCTTTTATTTTTAACATGTTTCAGGAAATGATACTGTTTAGCATGCCTTGAAGACTTACATACATCTAGGATTGGACCTAGACTAAAATAAAAGACATTGATCATTTTATGACTTTGAAATTCTTATGTATTGTTGGATGTTTGAACATGCTCTATTTCTTTATTGTACGTCATGAATATTGATCTTTAATAATATTATCATTTTAAAATTAGCGTTGTGTGGTATGAACAATCTTAACCCTCACATCTCGACGTTTCCGCCGTTAAGGTTGGGGTGTGACAGATTGGTATCAGAGCCCATAACTATAGGGATTTAGGTTATTAGAAATGGTGGCCTAGACTATGGTTAAACTAGGGACCCTTTTCATGAATAATCGTTATGATCTTGTAAGTTAGTTTATATGTCTATCACGTGGTATTATATGTTGCATGATAAACCCCTTATGTGCTATTTGTCTTCATTTAGAAAATAGTGCCTTAGGAATATGCCTTGAACCTTGTTTACCCCAACTTCCTAATCCTCTTCTTATGCCTTTAAGTTCTACCGCGTCTAATCTTTTCTAAATCTTATTCTCGACTACGTGTGAAATACTACGCATCTTATCGAGTGGAAAAATTTCTTAGATGATATGTCTAAATCTTGAAAAATCTCTTTGAGGTTTTAATTCTAATAGCCTTAGGGAAGTGTGTGACACATAAACACCTGTATTCTAGATTTCCTGGCAAAAGGCCCTCGGGCTAAGGCAAGCATTTCGTATAAATCTCATTGCGAGACCTGTTATGCTTACCTGGAGATTTCCAGGATGAGTGCAAAATTATGGTCAACATACACATCTTCCTCAAGGTAATTGGGATTAAGTCACCTCGACGTGTCCATGTTCCTACTGGCTTTGTGTTACCAAATGGAACAATCCTGAATATGTTTATTAAATCTTAAAAATATACTCGTTATTATTGAACTCGTTTTACTCCTCAATTCCTATGTTTAAATATTATTATACGTTATGTGCCTCATGTGACTATCTCTATACCTTGATCAATGCGTACGTAAATCTTAATAGATATTTAAAGGCATTGTGTGCCTAAATCGAAGGGTTTTCAATATTTTAAATTGTTACTTATGGTTTTCAAATCTCCTTAAAATGTGTCCCATAACTGAATTCATGCAATGCTGCAAAAGTAGGATACCTGTATCTCGGGATGTTTTGTCAAGGCAAGGTATCCATATTGGTCCAGTACGACCGATGGGTCTGTTTACCTTACCTGGGAACCCATGAGGTGAGTGTCCGCTTATAGGTACGCATGTCTTCAATAAAGTTATGGTTGACCTAACACTTTGAGAAGTCAACGTATTCCCTTTGGTTAGCGAAACGAACGTTTACATTTGGAGCATCTCATTGTTGTTTTGAATCATTTTTGTCATTGATTTTGTTTTCTAGAATTAAACCGTTCAAGCTTTGAAAACCTATCACAATTGATTCAGTTATTCCGAATTGTAACCTTAATCCTAGCAAGCATGATCTTCTTTATCCTATTAATGTTACATTGACGTTTTCTAGAGTTTCTAACCGAATTTTTCTTTCTTTTCGTTTGCTAAGTCGAGCTTTGTAATAATATTGTGTGATAAAATCTTTTAACCGTTTTGCACCATAGGAAATGCAAGAGGTTGCAAGTCAACTTATGACTAAGAACACTCGAATCTCCTCAAGGAAACTACCTCATCAAGACAGGAGTGAACCGTTATCTTGATGACCATTTCTTTCTTCTGGTTCTTATGAATTCGTATTTTACCAATGAAATTACCTCATTAAAATAGGAGTAAATTTTGTACTTAGTTGATGGCTTCAAATTTTTCTATTGCTGGTTTTTTTTATGAAATTTCATCTTTTGAATAGGGGTGATTTCCCTATCTTGAGGACAAATTTCACTCATTTTTATCATGGACTTGTATTTCACGAATGAAATGACCTCACCAAAATAGAAGTGAATCCTGTACTTTGATGACAAATTTCAATTCTCGATTGTTTTCTTATTATTATGAAATTCAATCATCAAGATAGGCGTGAATTCCATACCTTGATGACAATTTCACCCATCTAAATTTTATGGACTTGTATTTCCTCAAATGAAATGACCCCTTCAAAGTAGGAGTGAATTATGTACTTTGATGAAGATTTTCAATTGGTTATATTTTGTTTACAAAATTTCACCATTAAGATAGGGGTGATTTTCCTTACCTTAATGGCAATTTACCTCATCTTATTCCTGTGGATCCTTAACAATGAATTAGGATCAAGCTTTTGTTTTGTTAAGTTAAGAGTCATGTTTTGAGAACTACACCACCAAGCTAGGAGTGATATTCACACCTTGGTAACAGTTCCCATTCATTGATTTTAATTTTACCAAGGTCTTAAGATTCCTATTGACAAGAAACATGTAGTAACTTAAAGGGTGAATACTGCTACCTGAATTATCGGTGATGGTATTCCAACTTATCAAGTCAAAGCATGATTCTTGAACTCAAAAGAGGTCCTGACCACCTTAGGTTAATCTTACTTCCAAGGCTGGAACATTTAAATCCTAATCAAATTTTTCTCACGCCTTTATGCTTCAATTTGTCGTTTGGTCTAGCTTTATGAAACCTTTTATTTCTTACTTATCGATCTTCAGTCGGGTTATCATCAAAACTTAATTGCGCGATGATAACACTCTTTCGTACAAGATAAAATCATTATAAATTTATGTTTATGCCTTTCTTGTCATGCCAACGTTTCGGCTGTGTTCATGGGTTTGATGAACCACGTGTGATTGTCTTTATCGACGATATCCTGAATTATTCAAATTTTAATCCGGTTATGAACGACATCTTCGTTGATCCTTGCATTATAACTAAAAATGCAATTCCTATTGTTTGCGTCATTTCTTGGATCGTCTTTGAATTCTTAACCTTGAAAAATCTTTAAATCTCTATCTTGATTGCGACTTACAAGACTCGTTATTCATCTCGATGCGAATAAAAAGATTCATGGATTTTCACGATTAGTGTTCATGGTTTGGCATAAAGGAAAAGAGGGCATAGCTTGGTATATCTCCAAGTGCCTCATCTGCTCAAAAGTCAAAGCCAAACATCAGCATCCCTTTGAATCGTTTGTCTAACTTGAAGTCTGTGTGTAAAAGGAAACATTTATTGATGAAGTTCATCACCAATATTCTCTTATTTCTAGACATCATAATAACACCTCATTCATCATTGATCGAATGACTAAACCGGTGCAATTCGTGTCGAGGAATATCGAGTCAAGAAATTGACTCGTATCTACGTCAACAAAATAGTCAGCCACCGCGGCGTGTCCCAAAAATCTACGATCGTGATGGTATACTTAACTTTCGTTATAGCCAAACCTTTAAATTGTCATCGAAAACACAAGACAATCTTAGTACAATTCATCATTCGCTGACCGAAGCGGAAAGAACGATACAATCTTTCAAGATATGCATTGAGCTTGTGTCAGTTTATTTAAGTATCTCTTGGGATTCTCAACTTTCGTCGATCAAACTTTCATACAATTAACGGTCTTTCCACTAAGATGTCATCTTATTTTGTAAGTTCATTCAAAATGCTTGAATGTATTGAGAATGTGGCTTATAAGCTTAAACTGCCCTAAGAACTCAGCATTGTTTATCCAACGTTTCATGCGTAAAAATAAAAATAAAAATAAAAATAAAAATAAAATATTATCTTGCCAATGATAAAAATTTGCACGTCCCTTTGAAGGAAATTCAAATTGACGAGTTATCGTATTTCGTTGAGAAACCTGTCGAGGTTATGGACCGAACGCTAAAGAAGACCCGAACATCTACCACACCGTTCGTCAAAATTCGTTGCGAGAACAAACGTGGAGTTGAGTTCACCTGGGAACGCTAGGATCACATGAAGAAGAATACTCCTTTCTTTTTGTTTAGCCTTGTCCTTAATTTCGGGACGAAATTCCATAAAGTTGGGAAGACTGTGACCTCTCGTATTTTATTTAACGTTTGTTTAACGTCGCTATCTTTTGTAAGGGCTTGATTGTTATTAATGCATATAGTAGGACTAATTTGTATTTTCTTAATCCCTTTTGGTATTCTTGTAATTTATGTGTTATTAATTAAGCAAATAATAACAACAACAACAACAACAACAACAACAACACAACAACAACAACAACAACAACAACACAACAACAACAACAACAACAACAACAACAACAACAACAACAACAACAACAACAACAACAACAACAACAACAACAACAACAACAACACAACAACAACAACAACAACAACAACAACAACAACAACAACAACAACAACAACAACAACAACAACAACAACAACAACAACAACAACAACAACACAACAACAACAACAACAACACAACAACAACAACAATAATAATAATAATAATAATAATATAATAATAATAATAACAATAATAAAAAATATATATATAACCAGTGAAATAATAAGCGTGTTACGTGCTAATCTTGGAAATAAATAAAAATAATATAAGTTTTATTATTCTATTAAAATTTAGAAAAAACTTGTAAATTATATTTTGTGCATAAAATAACAAAGTTAAGAACCCCAGGGACTAAATTGTAATTTATTCTAACCACAACTTAAACTTTGGAATTAAGTTGATAAAACATAAACCGTAGGGGACCTAAATGTAACTTTTCTTAAAACCCAACCCCCACCCCGTTTACCCCGTTTTTCCGGCTGAGACTCCGGCCACCGCCGGTTAACCTCCGGCGACCCCTTAAACCCATAAACAACCCACTTTTTAACACGCGAAAAAGAACCCAACCGGTTTAGAATAAGTTTCGAACACGGGGGTATGATTTAATTAGAAATTAACATTGATTACTGTAACATTTGAATTGAAACCGATTACCATTAAAAAGCAAAATTGATTTTCACTTAAATCGGCATAATCATCAAATTAATGGATCATAAACCATTGCTTAATCATTTAGAAGCTATTGATGATAATAAACTCACCTGAAACAACATTAAAGTTATTAAAATCGACTCGTAACCTCCGACATAAATCTTAGAACCGTTGGACACCTAATCGGTTAAATTAAGGTATAAATTAGAGGTGATTTGCTCGTGTTAGCTTTGTTTAACTCCCTGTAAGCTCAATTTTACCAAAAACATACTCACATCGAAATCTCCAATCGTGAACAGTCGAAGGCTTGCTCGAATTGAAAATCATCAAGAACAACATTAACCAGGTAATCAACTTACGGACTACGCTCGATTTTGCATGGGGAGTAAAAGCCCTATGTTTAATTTCGTTATCATGATCGTTTCAAGCCTCAATTTCTTTGGTTATGATTCTAGGGTTCATAGGAGAATTTGGGGTTTTTTTTGTAAGTGGGGTTTTAAAGATTCCTGACTGAAACTTAACACAACCGAGGCTTTGGCCCAGCGGTTCGGTCATTCTGTCCTGGCAAAGGGCCCGGGTTCGAACCCGAGGCCCTGCCATTAATTTTTAAAGGGTGTTGATAATATTTAAAATTCAAAAAAATATTTAATAGTATTATTAATCATAAAAAAATTCTTTTAATCTAAAATAAAATAAAATTATTTTTTTTCTTAAGAATTTAATTAAGAAATCCTTATTTCTTTTATTTCAAAATTATAAATATTGTACAAAATACAATTTATTTTTAATCTCAACTTGAAATGAGTCCACTTGATTTTTAATAATTTCAATTAAATAAATTCTTGATTGTTATTGTTATACATTTATTTTTATATATTTTAAGAAAATAAATACATATGTACATATTTAAAATTTACATTTATTGTAATTTATATAATCTTAATTATTTTAACCTACCAATTTACTATTTTATTAAATAGTAAATAATAATAATCCTGTAATAACAAAAATATAACTTTTATTAATAGTGTTAATCACTAAAATTCTTATTTAAATCATTTAATTACCAAAATAATAATCTTTTGATAAAGAAAGTTTTAACTTTTATTAAGGGTTTAACCATTAACAAAATTCTTATTTAATCTTTAAATATTAATGCAATTATAAATTGTACCTATCGTATAATCTAAAATCATAAGTTAACAAGTTATAAATCATATCGTTACAATTGTCAACCAAAAGCCCAAATACAAACTATGAACCGTTAACATTATAATAATCGTTATTACGTCGTTCATTTAGGTTGAACGTAATCGAATCCTCGGCATCTCATACAAGACTTCTTATTTGTTATCCTTATTAGTCAATTGAGTTTTTCCATATCCCTTGTATATATTTTCACACTTTGGGGTGAAACATGTTAACCTTATGATAAATGCACTTGTAAACTCGTTTGAATCTTTTAAACACTTGGCCAATTCTTCTTATTTGTCGTGGTTAGTTGAACTCTTGTAATTACCATGTGATGACTATAATATATACAATCATTAACTATTACTAGCCTGGCGACATCATAGATCTATGGGCCTGACAAACCTACTTGGTGTTAAACCAAGTACACTTTGGTAATCATTTAATCTTGTAATCTTGTAATTTGTCAAGGTTTGATTGTTACATTTGTTCATCCATCCCTAGTTACTTTATTCAATAGCCTATGACATGGATTGCCATCTTATATATATATATATATATTTATGTATGAAAACTATGGAAAACTCACCAACATTATGTGGACCTTTTATTTTTAACATGTTTCAGGAAATGATACTGTTTAGCATGCCTTGAAGACTTACATACATCTAGGATTGGACCTAGACTAAAATAAAAGACATTGATCATTTTATGACTTTGAAATTCTTATGTATTGTTGGATGTTTGAACTTGCTCTATTTCTTTATTGTACGCCATGAATATTGATCTTTAATAATATTATCATTTTAAAATTAGCGTTGTGTGGCATGAACAATCTTAACCCTCACATCTCGACGTTTCCGCCGTTAAGGTTGGGGTGTGACAGTCCTGGTCCTCCACCTTCTAAGCCTGTGAAGGAAAAAGACCTAACTAAGAGAAGGACAAAGAATGAACATATGGTACTCAAGACCAGCCACCTTTGCTAAAATACAGAAAGAGGAAAAGGATTGCCATAAGGAGGGACAAGAAGAAGAAGAACTCCAAGGCATTCACCTCTGCATCTCAGGATGGGTCAGAACATCCTAAGGGTGATCAAGAAGAGGCTTCTCATCCAACTCCAATTCTAGTAGATCCTCTTGCTGCTAAGAGACCCATCTTGTCTTGGGCCTTTGCTACTAACCTAAACAGATGGTATGTCACTAGTGATCAAGGAGGTCAAGATGTATACTTCTGGCAAAACATGCTTGACCTTCCTCTGCATGATCTCTATGACATGAGAAGATACTTTGAAAGTTTAAGTAATCCTGACCAACTGATAAAAAAGGAATAGTCTTGATTCTAATGAGTACAGTCAACAGATAAAGATCAAGACTCAAAGTTATCCTCCAGTTTTGATAGCATCAACCTAGGGGGAGATTGTAAGAGTTATACTTAGAGGCTGATACAACCAAAGTTCTCTCAGCATACACAACTGAAGTACAAAGTAAGTTACTTCGGAAGATTTGATATAGCTCAATGAAATTCACTATGTATCAAATCTTCCGAAGTCAAAAGACCATTTCTTTCGAAGCCAAAGATGAAGTCTTCCAAAGCTTCAAGAAAAAGTCTTCCAAAGCCAAAAGACTGATTTCTTCCGAAAACAGAGAAGACATGCTTTCTTTAATATGCTTTTGATAAAAGCTGAATCAATTTTTGTTGTCATCTCTGAATACTCACCAACTTATATAAGTTGGTGATAAGTTCATACTTTTGTCAACTGTAGATTAAGGTATTAAAGTCTGTAACTTTCTACTTTGTACTTTTGTCCTTTTTGTAATAGATAAGGATGTGAGCTATGGCATATCATAGTCACTAGTCAAAAGGCAATCTGTCTTTTGACTTTACATTGATCTTGTTTTCTAGATTAATATTTCAGCTGGCCTTCAAAGTATAACCGGCTATAGGA
This sequence comes from Flaveria sonorensis, assembly GCA_025506505.1. Classification (NCBI taxonomy): domain Eukaryota; kingdom Viridiplantae; phylum Streptophyta; class Magnoliopsida; order Asterales; family Asteraceae; genus Flaveria; species Flaveria sonorensis. Next base: position 43,824,709 of record CM046430.1, on the reverse strand, counting down.
TGTAGTATAAAGCATCTAAGGTACCAGTCCTTAGGACTAAGCCTTGTAACATTTATAAAACACTTGAAAGCAATATATATTATTCTTAAAAACCAATTAGTTGTGTTATTATTGTGTTCTTTACATTTGTTCTTTGTTTCACTTTAGTCGGTTCCCTATTTGATCTGTTAAGTGTTTTAGTCTCTCCATCGATTGTGAAACTGTTGCATTGTTCCCCCTTCACCGGTCCTGCATACCCTTTATATTTAAAAATTAATAACTTTCAAATTTAAATAAAATAAAGTGGGTCCCACCCCACCCCACCTCCCCTTCCCTTCTTCCTGTTGTATTCCCCCACTACCGTACCATCACATCCCAACACCATAGCAAGTCTGACTGCCATCATTACTGATCACTGCCAAGATCATTCCATCAACACCATAGTCGTCGGTGATCCACCATCACCCTAGCGACCGTGGACACCACCCAAATCAGTTGACCTCCACCACCCTTCCCTCTAGCATCAGCAGCCGCTTGCGATCGAGTTTTTAAGCACCACCACCGAACCACTAATCACCACCAAGATCGCCCGGCTTATTTCTAAGTCACAGCCACCATCCCAAACCTCCACCCACATCGTTGATCACACTTAACTGTCGCACATCACCATCACCGGCCCCCCACCTCCGTTATACTCCACCACCACCACACTACCACTATCATGCTCTTGCATCATTATCATCGCACCATCATCGCGGAGGAGGAAGATATTGTGCAAAATGGTTATGATGGTAGTGTGGTGGCGGGGATGGTATCGGACGATGATGGTGGCGGTACAACTTAGTAATGGTGGTGGTGGCGTGGTGGTGGTGGAGTATTGTGTGTTAAGTCATGTATACTTGTGTGTGTATAATATATATATATATATATATATATATATATATATATATATATATATATATATTTGTGTTTTTAATTATAATAAAGTGGGTCCCACCCATATTATATGTATTTAAGTATTTTTATTTTTAGTTCAGGTCTTTTCACTTCAATTAACTGAAAAACTTAATAGAAGTTAGTGTTAAGCACCAATCATGTTACGGTTTGGTAAATAGTTGAGACTAATATAATTTCTTAAAAGTTGAGACCAATACTACAGTATGAGCATACCACAGTGACCAATCGTGTAATTAACTCAAAATGTTAACCTAATAAAACATTGACAACAAATTTTCATTTACCTTATTAATTAATTATTTGATAAAGTAATTTTTCAATTATTAACTAGCAGATTCCTAAAGTATATTATCTGATTTATTAGTTGAATATTTTGCTTGTATATTTGATTATTTGAATGTTACAAGTCGAGCCGAGGATGAGATCGTCTAAGCACTTATTAGAATCGTTTTGCCTTAAGAGAACTCAAGCGCGAGGTCAGCTAGTGTAGAGCTTTATTTCTAAGATGCAAGCTAGGCTAGTGAGAATTTTTTTTTCAAACTCAAGCTCTACTTAGGCTCCCTAGATTATTATTTAATGTTTTTAACATAGTTTTATATATAATAACAACTATTTATATAAATATATATTTCATGGATCAAATTAAAACTAAATAAATGAAAAGGCTTATTTAGGTTCGCGAAGCGGCTCGAACTCTATACGTGAATCTCCAGGTCGAGCTCGCTAAGTATATGAGTCATAACATGAGTGTGAGCTTGAGCTCGAGCCAAGCTTTTGGCCAGCCAATCCCGAGTAGCTCACAAACCGACTTTGACTCATTTACGCTCATAACTAGTGTTAAAAAGTAATGTTAGTTTGAAAAGTAAACCATTTGGTAGACCGATTATTAGATTATTTATTTTAATTTGGTTTTTTATACTCTTATCATGTGATCTGATGCGACCCGAACTGGACTGTAATAATAAAAAAATTCCTGGTCCGTCACTGGTTTACATTCCTAATTCTTCTTTGTCAACATAGATACGTTTTCCCTGATATTTGACGACTTGAGTATACCATCCACACTAACCCCTACCGATCTACATCCTCCACCACCCTACACATACCATTTAACCTAAGCCACGTTTTATTGTCCCAAAAGAAAAATAACACGCATCACACGCTCAAGTGTGGGGACAATGTGAACAAAGAAAAATAACACAATGTGTAACAACTTCATCCAAGTTTGAAGTAAGAAAGCAAAAAACAAATGTCAACGAGCAAAAGCAGCGCAAAAGTTAAATTAAAGTCCAAATGTATATTTGGCTTAATTGTAAACTTTGGCTCATTCATATTCTTCTTATTTTCCCACTAGCTAATTAATTAAAGGACTTCGGTCCAATGGTATTTGATATGTTGATTAAGACATGCATTATAGTGGCTTCAATTTAGCAAGAAATCGACAAAGTGGGTGTGTATGTGGTTTGAGAATATTGTAGAAACATGTTCACAACATTTTTATCTAGTGTTTTAAAAGACATAAAGATCAAAATTGTTTTCGGATTATGTTTGATAAAGATTCTCTTGTTTTCTCCTAGGAATTATAGCCTAAGATTTGTTTTGTGACAATTCATAGTTTTTGATAAAAAATAAAAACAATTCGAGAAATTAGCATGCTCTTATTTGGACTAGAAACAGGCCAACTAAAACCATGAATAACTTTTATTTTGTTTGGAGTTAAAGTGCCCGTAAGATACGGATGAAAACATCACAAGGAGCCAGACACTTGGACACATAGTCATATGCAACTTGCCCGACTCTGGGGTCTAAACTCCATCACTTGTGTCATTGATTTGAATTTCAAGATTTTTTTCTAATTGTCGTGAGATTTGAATTTGATTACGTTTTGTTTGTATAAACACGTGAATCATGGATTTTAACAAAATCGTGTGTATGTTAGGTAGTTTTTTTTATTAATGTTATATGTCAACATTAGTTTTCTCATACTTTATCGGTTTTTTACGTGGTGATATAATATCATTGACAACAAGATTTGTCATCTTAGAAAGCATGTTAGTTTTTGTTTTGTTTTAATATCTTAAAAATCATTAATAATCTTGAAATTCAAAGAAAGTGCGTTTAATAAAACTATAAAATGTAAAGTGTGTAGTGTCTTTCATGAAATAATTATATTTTAGTTCATAAATGATGTTAAAATATTGAATGGACATCCGCAACTAATGCCCCCATATGACTTCAACTTTTCATACATAAGTTAAACTAATTTATTTAGTTAGGTGTGCATGAAGTCTCAGAAAATCCTCTTTGTAAAGACACCAAAGTCAACAACAATGAGTGCACCAAATAAAGTAACAATGTGACATCCAGTAATTTTCCGTTACCAAACTCTGTTAGTTTCGTTAAGTTTTGCATACACGTGTCGTGAGCACACACTAATTGTCGTTGAATGTTGGTGACTTAATAATAATTAATAATGTTAAACAATAATTTCTATGTTGATTATTAGTTGTGATTATGTGATTTAAATGTTTATTGTGAATTTTATCGCGTAACGTGGAAACGTGTGTATTTGATTGGTGAACTTTATAACTTGCAAAGATAAGACATATAATTGTTATTATTTGTTGATGTGTTTATTACTCTAGTTAAAAACATTTTAAAAGAGTAATTAAAAGCCTAGTTTTTATAAAATGTAAACTACAAGGGTTTAAATGGTAATTAGGGATTAATAAAAAAAAAACAAAAACCCTAGCCCCCACCCAACCCTTCGGCCGCGACTCACCCTCTACACACACACACACACACTTCGAATTCAGCCCTAGAACAAGCAAGAAATCCACGGTTTTGGTCGATTACAAGAATTATTACACGTTGGAAACATCAAATCTTGTTCATTACACGATTTAAAGGTTAGATTTGTGTTTTTTTGAGGTGTTTGGTGTTTGGCCGAAAGCATGGGTTCGAAATCTGCAATTGAATGTCGAATTCTTTGATGTTTGTTGATGTTATTATGTTAGTTAGATTGTGTATATGCTAGTTTACATTGATTGTACAAGAAAGCTTTGATTTTGATGCGTTGTTCATAGGTTACTAATAATAGTAACTTTATTTGCATGAACATGATGATTGGATGATGAATTGATGTTGTTAATATGTTTGTGATGATATATGGATGTTAGATTGATGATATTGATGCTAGAAACCTAAGAATGAATGATGTAGTTCATAGGTTACCAAAAGTAGAAACTTTTGATATTGAATGTTGATGAATTATGATGAATTGGTGATGTAATGTGGTTGATGATGATACATGAGTATTAATTATGATTTTGGTGCAAGAAATCTATGGATTAGGTAGTCTAGTTCATACCTTGCCAAAAGTAGAAACTTTTGTGTATGAAGATTTGTGTTTGGATGGTTTGCAAGTGTTTGATGAATGTTTATGATTTTTATGAGCTAGATTGGGCATGTTATTGATGATTATGTGGGTAATTCATGAAAGAATAGATTTGGAATGTACTTTCCTAAAAGGGAAACTTTATTTGTACAAAATCTTGAATATGATGATTTGGGCATGTTTATGACATTAGGATCATGCTAGTATGTTCATGGATGAATTCTAAGGTGGTAGAATGTATTGTTTGGGTTGTATGAATGCTAAATTGGTTAGTTGACAGATTTGGTCTGTTTGTGGGATTACATGGTAATGAGTCATATGGGTTATGATAGGACTATTGTTTAGTTTGTAATAGATCATGGTTGAACATTTTGGTTGATATGGATTCTGTTTAATAATATGATGATGATCGTCATACACGTGTGCGAATCTGAGGCCCCTACTTAGTAGGATTGGCAGGGTTTAGGGTGTGAAGTCGTGAGTGGCTTCACATGGCATGTTGTGCATGATTTGATTTTGTGTATGATGCATGGGTTATGATATAATTATGTTGAACATGATGATTGTTTGAGATTCGCATGACTTGTATGTGGTTTTATGATGATCTAGGAAGTACATGTGGTTAATAAAGTGATATATGTGAACAATTTGCATGAAAATCATGTGTGTTGAACTATTATGCTTGATTGAATGGAAATTTCACCAATAATGTCACCAACGGGTCAAACGGGTCAACTGAGTCAATGTGTCTTGTTTTTCCAAAACCTTGAGTTCTTTGGCTTATAGAGCACTTAAGGTTTCATGATGTTTGTGTGTACACGTACTCATGTACTTACGTGTTCTAGGTAACCTCTGAAGTTTGTCTGTACTCTCTTTCAAGTTAAGCTCTTAAGTTCTTTCTTGTGCACACCAGGTGAGTTCATGCCCCACTCTTTTACGTACTCTCTTTTGGGGGAGATAGCATACTGGTTTTACAAACGCTTACTTTATATGAGTTGTGTATAGTATGATATAGTGCTGAATACCATGAAAGTCCTCACACTTTCGGATTGTTAATAACGATGATTAGCAGGAAATCTTGGGTAGTACTACTGGGTCTGACGAGCCCTACCTGTGTGACTTGAGGTCAAACGGGTGCAATTTTGTCCTAACACAAACATCGTCACGACCTGGAAAGTCGTGACGGGAGGCAACAAACGAAACACAGTCAGCTTCAATCACGAAATCACTATGATTATTACTGATGAACATAGACTAGCTATCTATTTCAATACACCTCTTATATTTTACAACTGTTACTGTTTTATGATTAACGCAAACTCTTGAACTCACCAACCATTGTGTTGACTCTTTTAGTATGCTATTCTCAGGTTGAGGTTACCATTGCCTAGGAGCACGTGCACGGGTCAGCATCATTGTAGTTGTCAGCATGATTGAAACTTGTTTTGGTTTGGTTATTAAACATTTAAATATTTGTTGGTATTACTTTGGGCGCGTGTGTTTGCGCATTTTACATTATATTGTTTTACTTTGGTCTTTCTGGTTTATTAATCGCTTCCACATATTTTAAGGTTAAACTCTGATTTTTATTGTTTGTTCATATAAAGTCGTTCTGAGTAACTAATGACTAAGATCCTAGTATGTCACACGCCTCACGGTAAAACCCCGCATGTGGATTTTGAGGGTGTGATAGATTGGTATCAGATCCATTGGTTATAGGGAACTAGGTTGCATACACACTAGACTATAACCGCATAGTTGTTAGTTACTTGTCGCTTACTTACTTACTGTATACTCATTGGCATACGCAACACGTACTTCATAGCATGGCATCGTCATCACGTGATTTGGGCAAAAGACCAGTGCGATCTGAGTCACCTCCTACTTCTCCCGTACCTGATAGGGGATTTAACTGGCCCCGACATCCTTATCCTCCTGGCGAGATAGACTGGGATCAGCCTTTCATACCTCCTGAGCTCGACCCTCCGCAGAACTAGGATTTCTACCCCACTTACATACGTCGTATGGCTTATAGAGAGCGTGTACCACCTGTAGCCCCTACCCGACCTAGGACTAGGTCATTGACACCCTTTGCATTGCCTACTCTTCCTATCTTGGACATCCCTCTCGAGCAGGCGTTTGCAGCTTTGGTAGCCACTCTAGACACAGAGCGACAGCGGATTAGAGGACTCACTGATGAGAACTCTGCCTTACGATCTGAGATGCGACAGTTGCGCTATCAAGTAGAGACGCCTCAGGAGTGACTCTCTATGGCCATTGGTGGACATCATACCCTGGCAGGCAACGTTGTAGCACTTACCAAGCGCGTGAACGCACAGGATCATCAGAACATAGTGGTAGATGATAGATTTGCTGAACTCGAGGCACAGCTAGCAGCACTTCAGATTGCTGAAGCCCCTGCACCTGGGGAAGACCCTAATGAGGAAGAACCAGAAGAAGATCTGGAGGAAGAACTGAATGAAGTCCAGAAGTTGGAGGCTTTCTGGCAATTAAAGATGGAAGGAATCTGAGATCGAGGTTTACACCACGAGGTCTCACGAGTTGGCAGCGCTTTTCCCAGGCATGATCGACACTCCGGTTAAGCGGATTGAGCTCTATTTACGTGGATTGTTTTTGGAGATTCAGAGTATGGTGACTACTTCCAACCCCACTACCATACAGCAGGCTATCCGATCAGCCCATAGGTTGACCGACCAGGCAGTAGAGCAGGGAAGATTACCCAAGCGGGGCGCAGTGGCTAGCGTACCCGATAACAAACGTAAGTGGGAGAATACTGGTGATAAAGGCTCATCCTCTAGCAACCAGCAACAACAACAACAGCAGTACATTCAGAAGCACCAACCTCACCAACAGCAAAGAAAGTTCGATAACAATCGTAACTATAATCAGTCATCTTCAGCACCACAGGGACAAGGAGGCTATGTTGGGAAAAATCCCAAATGCAACCGATGCAATTACCACCACACCGGCAGGTGTGATAATTTCAGATGCCAGCATTGTGGTAAAGTTGGACACGCAGTGAAGGATTGTCAGGGTGAACTGATGAAGAAGCCTCAACAATCTCAAGAAACTCCGAAAGGTTGTTTCAAGTGCGGAAAAGAAGGCCATTACAGACGTAATTGCCACAGCTTAGGAGAAATGGAAATGGCGGGAACAACACTGGCAATAACAACAACGGCAACAACAATAACAACAACAATGGTAATGGCAACAACAATGATGGAAATAATAATGGAGCCAAAGGGAGAGTCTTCGTCATTGGCTCAGGTGAGGCTCTAAATGATCCTACAACAGTAACTGGTAAATTTTTGGTAAATGGTCGTTTTGCTACCTTGTTATTTGATACTGGAGCTGATAGAAGCTTTATTTCCACTAAGTTTAGTAGTATTTTATGTGATATGCCTTCCACATTAGAATCTAAGTACACCGTAGAGTTAGCTGACGGTAAACAGATTCACGTAACGGATATCCTTAGAGATTGCAAGATAGAACTTGCTGGTCATACCTTTGACATAGATCTCATGCCTGTTGCACTAGGGAGTATTGATGTAGTAGTAGGCATGAATTGGCTTTTCGATAAGCAGGCGGAAGTCGTATGTCACGAGAAGATCATATGAATCCCTATTGGTGAAGAAATTCTTACGGTCAGAGGCGATAGAAGTGGTGCAGTGATAGGCATCATCTCATTCATGAAAGCACAGAAGTTGCTACGGAAAGGTCGACTAGCCATATTGGCACTTGTCACAGACAAACAGACAGAGGAAAAGAAGATAGAGGATATCCCTGTGGTTCGTGAGTTTTCCGAGGTGTTTCCGGAGGACCTGCCCGGACTACCACCTCATCGTCAAGTCGAATTCCAAATTGATTTGACTCCAGGAGCCACTCCGATTGCGAGAGCACCTTACCGGTTAGCTCCAAACGAACTGCAGGAATTATCTGCTCAACTCCAAGAACTGTTGGATAAAGGATTTATCTGACCCAGTTCATCGCCCTAGGGAGCGCCAGTTCTATTTGTCAAGAAGAAGGATGGTACATTTCGAATGTGCGTTGACTATAGGGAACTGAACAAAGTCACGATCAAGAATAGATATCCCTTACCTTGTATAGATGATTTGTTTGATCAACTGCAAGGATCAAGCTATTATTCTAAGATTGACCTGAGGTCTGGGTATCAACAGCTGAGAGTTCGAGAGGAGGACATCTCGAAGACTGCTTTTTGTACACGTTACGATCAATACGAGTTCTTGGTCATGCCATTCGGGTTGACGAATGCACCAACGGTATTCATGGACCTCATGAATCGCGTGTGTAAACCCTATCTTGATCAGTTTGTTATTGTCTTTATCGATGACATATTGATCTACTCAAGGACAGAGGAAGAACATGGAGACACTTACGGTTAATCTTGGAATTACTTAGAAAAGAACAATTGTACGCCAAATTTTCTAAGTGCGATTTCTGGATACGCAAAGTGCAATTCTTGGGTCATATTGTTAACGAGAAAGGAATACATGTTGATCCGGCAAAGATTGAGGCAATAAAGAATTGGTCAGTTCCCAAGACACCCAGTCAGATTCGATAGTTTCTTGGACTGGCGGGATACTATCGGCGATTCATTGAAGGATTTTCTAAGATCGCTCAACCTCTCATAGCCTTGACTCACAAGGGAACGACGTACAAATGGGGCGAGAGTTAGGAATCTGCTTTCCAGTTGCTGAAACAGAAACTGTGTAGCGCACCGATATTGGTGTTACCAGAGGGAAGTGATGACTTCGTAGTCTACTATGATGCTTCTATTCAAGGACTTGGTTGTGTCCTGATGTAGCGAGATAAGGTGATAGCTTACGCCTCGAGACAACTGAAGGTTCATGAGAAGAACCATACCACCCATGACTTGGAGCTGGGTGCGGTAGTTTTTGCCTTAAAGATCTAGAGACCCTACTTGTACGTTACCAAATGCACTATTTACACCAATCACAAGAGTCTTCAACACATCTTTGAGCAAAAGGAATTGAACATGAGGCAAAGACGTTGGGTAGAGCTACTGAACGACTATGATTGTGCCATCAGATACCATCCGGGGAAAGCAAATGTAGTCGCTGACGCGCTGAGTAGGAAAGAAACTGCTAAGCCTCGACGTGACCATTAGCACACAGTTACCTGAACAAATCCGAGAGGCTCAGACAGAAGCTTTGACAGTAGAAAACATTGGGTCTGAATCGTTAAGGGGAATGGAAAAACAATTGGAAGTAAAAGTGGATGGAATTCGTTACTTCATGGATAGACTTTGGGTACCTCTACATGGAAATCTGAGAGACTTGGTCATGAGTGAGGCACACAAGTCTAAGTACTCTATACATCCTGGATCTGACAAGATTATCATGATCTGAAGGTGCACTATTGGTGGCCTAATATGAAAGCGGATGTAGCTACTTATGTGAGCAAGTGTCTGACCTGCTCAAAGGTAAAAGTGGAGTATCAGAAACCATCTGGGTTATTGCAACAGCCTGAGATCCCTATATGAAAGTGGGAACAGATCTCAATGGATTTCATTACTAATCTACCCCGAACTCCTACTGGTTGTGACACTATATGGGTTATTGTGGACCGATTAACAAAGTCTGCTAATTTCTTGGCAATAAGGGAAACGGACAAAATGGAGAAATTAACCCGACTTTATTTGAAGGAGATAGTGTCAAGACATGTTGTACCGGTTTCAATCATTTCCGACCGCGATGCTTGTTTTACATCGCACTTCTGGCAGTCGTTGCAAAAATCTTTAGGTACGCGATTAGACATGAGTATTGCTTATCATCCACAAACCGATGGTCAAAGTGAGCATACTATACAGACTTGGAGGACATGCTACATGCTTGTGTGATTGACTTCGGGAATAACTGTGAAGTTCACCTACCATTGGTGGAATTTTCTTACAACAATAGTTATCACACTAGCATAAAGGCAGCACCTTTCGAAGCTTTGTATGGGCAAAAATGTAGATCACCAGTTTGCTGGGCTAAAATTGGTGATAGTCAGCTAACGGCTCCCGTGTTAGTGCACGAGACCACTGAGAAGATTCTACAAATAAGGAACCGTATGGCTGTAGAGCATGACAGACAGAAAAGTTATGCTGATAAGAGACAGAAACCTCTAGAGTTCCAGGTTGGTGACAAAGTCTTATTGAAAGTCTCATCGTGGAAAGGCGTGATTCGGTTTGGTAAAAGAGGAAAGCTAAATTCGAGATACGTTGGACCATTTGAGATATTAGAAAGAATAGGTCCAGTGGCCTATCGACTAGCCCTACCTGATTCATTGAGTGGAATCCATGACGTATTCCATGTTTCAAATCTAAAGAAGTGTTTAACGGATGAAACGATGATCGTATCGCTTAAGGAAGTCCAAGTAGATGAACATTTATGCTTCATTGAGGAACCAGTCGAGGTGATGGATCGGGAGGTAAAGACACTTAAGAAAAGCAAGATACCCATAGTCAAGGTTCGTTGGAACTCGAGACGTGGACCAGAATTCACGTGGGAACGTGAGGACCAGATGAAGCTTAAGTATCCTCAGCTATTCGAAAAGACGATGCCAGCCGGCGAAGGTATTGATTTAAATTTCGGGACGAAATTTCTTTCAACATGGGGATGATGTGACAACTCACCCGAAACTCACTCGATTACTTTGTGCCAATGCAGTAGACAAGTGATGGAGCACATACCATGTAACGCAATTTTTGGGACGAAAATTCTTTCAACATGGGGATAATGTGACATCCGGTAATTTTCAGTTACCAAACTCCGTTAGTTCCGTTAAGTCTTGCATACACGTGTCGTGAGCACACACTAGTTGTCGTTGAACGTTGGTGACTCAATAATAATTAATAATGTTAAACAATAATTTCTATGTTGATTATTAGTTGTGATTATGTGATTTAAATGTTTATTGTGAATTTTATCGCGTAACGTGGAAACGTGTGTATTTGATTGGTGAACTTTATAACTTGCAAAGATAAGACATATAAATGTTATTATTAGTTGATGTGTTTATTACTCTAGTTAAAAATATTTTAAAAGAGTAATTAAAAGCGTAGTTTTTATAAAATGTAAACTACAAGGGTTTAAATGGTAATTAGGGATTAATAAAAAAAACAAAAACCCTAGCCCCCACCCAACCATTCGACCGCGACTCACCCTCTACACACACACACACTTCGAATTCAGCCCTAGAACAAGCAAGAAATCCACGGTTTTGGTCGATTACAAGGATTATTACACGTTGGAAACATCAAATCTTGTTCATTACACGATTTAAAGGTTAGATTTGTGTTTTTTTAGGTGTTTGGTGTTTGGCCGAAAGCATGGGTTCGAAATCTGCAATTGAATGTTGAATTCTTTGATGTTTGTTGATGTTATTATGTTAGTTAGATTGTGTATGCTAGTTTACATTGATTGTGCAAGAAAGCTTCGATTTTGATGCGTTGTTCATAGGTTACTAATAATAGTAAATTTATTTGCATGAACATGATGATTGGATGATGAATTGATGTTGTTAATGTGTTTGTGATGATATATGGATGTTAGATTGATGATATTGATGCTAGAAACCTAAGAATGAATGATGTAGTTCATAGGTTACCAAAAGTAGAAACTTTTGATATTGAATGTTGATGAATTATGATGAATTGGTGATGTAATGTGGTTGATGATGATACATGAGTATTAGATTATGATTTTGGTGCAAGAAATCTATGGATTAGGTAGTCTAGTTCATACCTTGCCAAAAGTGGAAACTTTTGTGTATGAAGATTTGTGTTTGGATGGTTTGCAAGTGTTTGATGAATGTTTATTATTCTTATGAGCTAGATTGGGCATGTTATTGATGATTATGTGGGTAATTCATGAAAGAATAGATTTGGAATGTACTTTCCTAAAAGGAAAACTTTATTTGTACAAAATCTTGAATATGATGATTTGGGCATGTTTGTGACATTAGGATCATGCTAGTATGTTCATGGATGAATTCTAAGGTGGTAGAATGTATTGTTTGGGTTGTATGAATGCTAAATTGGTTAGTTGACAGATTTGGTCTGTTTGTGGGATTACATGGTAATGAGTCATATGGGTTATGATAGGACTATTGTTTAGTTTGTAATAGATCATGGTTGAACATTTTGGTTGATATGGATTCTGTTGAATAATATGATGATGATCGTCATACACGTGTGCGAATCTGAGGCCCCTACTTAGTAGGATTGGCAGGGGTTAGGGTGTGAAGTCGTGAGTGGCTTCACATGGCATGTTGTGCATGATTTGATTCTGTGTATGATGCATGGGTTATGATATAATTATGTTGAACATGATGATTGTTTGAGATTCGCATGACTTTTATGTGGTTTTATGATGATCTAGGAAGTACATGTGGTTAATAAAGTGATATATGTGAACAATTTGCATGAAAATCATGTGTGTTGAACTATTATGCTTGATTGAATGGAAATTTCACCAATAATGTCACCAACGGGTCAAACGGGTCAACTGAGTCAATGTGTCTTGTTTTTCCAAAACCTTGAGTTCTTTGGCTTATAAAGCACTTAAGGTTTCATGATGTTTGTGTGTACACGTACTCATGTACTTACGTGTTCTAGGTAACCTCTGAAGTTTGTCTGTACTCTCTTTCAAGTTAAGCTTTTAAGTTCTTTCTTGTGCACACCAGGTGAGTTCATGCCCCACTCTTTTACGTACTCTCTTTTGGGGGAGATAGCATACTGGTTTTACAAACGCTTACTTTATATGAGTTGTGTATAGTATGATATAGTGCTGAATACCATGAAAGTCCTCACACTTTCGGATTGTTAATAACGATGATTAGCGGGAAATCTTGGGTAGTACTACTGGGTCTGACGAGCCCTACCTGTGCGACTTGAGGTCAAACGGGTGCAATTTTGTCCTAACACAAACATCGTCACGACCTGGAAAGTCGTGACGGGAGGCAACAAACGAAACACAGTCAGCTTCAATCACGAAATCACTATGATTAATACTGATGAACATAGACTAGCTATCTATTTCAATACACCTCTTATATTTTGCAACTGTTACTGTTTTATGATTAACGCAAACTCTTGAACTCACCAACCATTGTGTTGACTCTTTTAGTATGCTATTCTTAGGTTGAGGTTACCATTGCCTAGGAGCACGTGCACGGGTTAGCATCATTGTAGTTGTCAGCATGATTGAAACTTGTTTTGGTTTGGTTATTAAACATTTAAGTATTTGTTGGTATTACTTTGGGCGCGTGTGTTTGCGCATTTTACCTTATATTGTTTTACTTTGGTATTTCTGGTTTATTAAACGCTTTCGCATACTTTAAAGTTAAACTCTGATTTTGATTGTTTGTTCATATAGAGTCGTTCTGAGTAACTAATGACTGAGATCCTGGTATGTCACACGCCTCGCGGTAAAACCCCGCACGTGGATTTTGAGGGTGTGACAAACAAAGTTCGAGAAATAGTTATTTTTCAACTATTTAGTTTTCTTTAATCCTTTTGGTTGGGTGTAGATTTTCTTTTAATTCGATCTCATCGATTATATACTTTTATAGATATTCCATACAAATTAAATATAAATGGACACAAGATAGAACTGTTAAGATCTTGTTATTCATAAAATAATTGTGTGTAATCTAAAGTAAAAGAAATGTAAACTCAAGAACACAAAAAAAAAATCATAATGGGTTATGTGGATGTTAACTTGTACTTACTTTAGTACAAATCTTTCTTTTATATCTATAAGGATCATCATGTACAAATCTTTCTATATAATGATGGAAATCACAAATTCTTCTTTAATCCTAATATGATAGAATTAATCATCACCCTCTTCTCACTAATTCAAGTAGTGATATGATCACCTTCTATATTCTCCTAAATGTTGAAAAGAATAATTACATGAGGAACACTTCACAGACACTACAACAAAATAGACCTATAGAGACGACAAAAGTCGTCTCTAAAACACTGAAAAGTCGTCTCTATAGGTTATAGAGACGACATGTCGTCAATATAGCGTTGTCTCTGTAGACCGGTAGCTATTGGTGAAAAATGTCATCTCAACAGACGATGGTCGCTATAGGTTATCTATAGAGCCTACATGTCTACTCAAAAGGTTAGTCTCAATAACTTTTTCTAAAAAAATAAAAAATAAAATATATTTTTTTGCGATAACTTTTTGCGATGACAAGTCGGCGCAATTGGTTGTAACCTCGAAATTGCAGAGACTATCTATTGGGACGACATGTCCTCCCTATAGATTTTGCAAAAAAAAATTTATATTTTTTCAATTTCTGCTGTTTTTCAGGTTCCTCTCCGGAACCACCACCAAACCTGCTGTTTTCATTTCTACATTTGATTCAATATAGCATGAATTTAAGTATTGATATACATCTAAAAACTTAATAGCATTAGCATTAAAACATTACATAAACATCATTTTAATTAACATAAAGTTCAATAGTATTATACAAATGAAACAAACGCCACTCTACTCATCATCACCATCATCTTTTTCGCCATCTTCCTCGTTTCCTGCTTGGTTTTTCTTAAGTTGGATAACTTTCTCACGCAATTTTTGTAATTCTTCTTCTAATCGAGTCACACGATCATCATTAGCGGAGGACGACCCAAGCTGCTCGCATGAGCGAAAGATGATGGTTGTTTAACTTGTAGCCCAACACCTCTTGTAAACCCGCGCCTTTGTCCCAACGCATTTCTAAGACATTGAATCTCATCTACGGGCTCTCCGCGTTCCTCGGCCACGATTCTCATTTGGTTATGTTCTTCTTGTATTTGGTCCTTCAATAAATAAGAAAATAAAACATTAATATTTGAAGTTCATTCGGGCCAATTTTGACCCATATAAACAAAAAGATTGATAAAAAAAACCATTATAGTTTGTTCGGTCAAATAGACTTGATATATCCAATTTTTAGTCCAAATGGGTCGAAACAAGCCGAACCCACTTAAATATACATAACACATATAACATCTTGTCTATTAAAATTCTCCCGAGTCATTTTGACCCATTTAAAGTAAAAGTTGGGTATTTCAAGTGTATTAAGTATGTTCAGGCTCATTTTGACCCTTATAAACAAAAGGATTGATAAAAAAATACCATTATAGTTTGTTAGGGTCAAATAGAGTTGATATATCCGATTTTTAGTTCAAATGGGTCAAAACGAGCTGAATTAACACATCTAATTTTTTATTTAATATTTAGTTCCAATTGGTCAATAATAGTTGGGTATAATAACTAATCAATCAAATAATAGTTTTTAGCTTACCCAATCCTCTCCAGCCTCCGGGTTGATCCAATCACCTTTTGTAGTATGCATTTTCGCCCAGTAG
Source organism: Flaveria sonorensis (assembly GCA_025506505.1). Classification (NCBI taxonomy): domain Eukaryota; kingdom Viridiplantae; phylum Streptophyta; class Magnoliopsida; order Asterales; family Asteraceae; genus Flaveria; species Flaveria sonorensis. Next base: position 43,808,954 of record CM046430.1, on the reverse strand, counting down.
TCAATGTAGCCTGTTTCCTCGCCCTTGCAAACACCAAAAATATTATTTAAAATATTTGAAATAACTGTTAATTACCATCTTCGGATATTTAATATTTTTTTCATACCTGCTGATTCTATCCTTGCAAGAGCGACTCCCATGTAGACTTGGATATTTAAGCTTTGATCTATTTTTCTTATTGGCAGCTGAGCGCTTCATGTACTCCTCAGTACAAAAATGACCAATCAATCAATTTATCCCAGTCTTCCAGCTCCATGGATTTTGGGGGGTTTTGTCTTGCCACTTGTTCATTTTGATAGCCCCTAATGTCGTCAAAATGTTTCTTCATTATATTTTTTGGCCATTAAACTGACTTTTACAATCAGCCATGATCCCCTGTACAATCCACGGCTAATCGGGGCTACCTTATGACTCTCAAGATTAAAATGCTCCTACAAAATAAAGTGATAAGAAACCAATGAAGTTAAAATGCAAATAAAGCTTATTTACGCAAATAAAGGATTAAATAATATACTCGCATCTAGAAAATAGAATAAATCTGCCTTATACTGGTCTGGAACTTTATCCCAACTCGCATAATGAAATCCACCAGCTCCAACATGACTCCCAATCGCCCTGACCCAACTACTGTAGTTTTCTCCTATCGCTTTATATTGCTTCCCTGACTTATCAAAGCTGATAGGAAGCCGAGCTTGTAGTTCTTCTTTTTTTGTGAACAATTTTAAGTTTCTGTTTTGTCCACTTGATTTTCTACTTTACGCTGCATTGAAACATGAAATTGAGAACTTAGGAAACTCAACATACTAAAAAGAGTATTAAACTTATAGCCGAGTTGGAATAATAACTTACATGACTCGCATCCAGATGATGGCCTATATGAACCAGGAGGGTCTTCACCCATACCATCCCCACCATCAGAACGTGCCACATCCGTCATCTATCCTTCAAAAAAATCAAATATTAAGCTATTATAATCATATAACAATTTTAAATAAGCAATGTAATAACATGTTTCTAATACATACAATCAATCAAATCCACACTAGAATAATAACCAGTTTCTAAAACATCCTCATCGAAGTCGTTGTCGTCCCTATCATTATTTATTTTATCTTCCTCATCTGAATGGTACGCATCTTCATCCTCTTCATCATCATTAATGAATCCTTTACTTGAAGTCTTTGCTAGAGGTAAGGAGCCTAAGTCGGCAACAAAGTTATATGACGGAGCGTCTTGTAAGACATCCATCTCATCATCTTGATTAGCTTGTGCACTTGCCTAACCAAATTCAAAGTTAACGTCAATAACCAAATTATAATTAGAGGATTAATTATCGTGCAATACATCTATGTCATTGACAAGCGTGATACTTGGATGATCCCAAAGTCTACGATGATGAACGTCTGCCATAACCCTCCAATTGCCAGTGGTTTTCGAAGGATCTTAAGCACATTGACACATTTTGCACATGGGCATTTTGTTTTGCCATATTTGTCTACATAGTTCTTAACATACTCCATAAACTCATCAAGACCTTTTAAGAAATCCGGAGACCTCTTATCTTTGATGTTAATCCAACTCTTATCAATTGTCATAGTTGTTTCATTATAATATACATAAACTTGAACAATTCAAAAGTTATGTTAAATAGACATACACGTATAAACATACATAAACTTGAACAATTCAAAAGTCGGGATACAAAGTAAATACAATTCATGTACAAAAATAACACTTAAAACACACATTCTCGTTCGAGCTATCTAATAAAGTTAACACCATTCATGTCATCTAACAAAGTTAACACCTAAAACACAATTCATCTAACAAAGTTAACACCTAAAACACAATTCATCTAACAAAGTTAACACCTAAAACACAATTCATCTTACAAAGTTAACACCTAAAACACAATTCATCTAACAAAGTTAACACCTAAAACACAATTCATATTCTATATGCCCAGAAACAAAATTTAAACGAAAGCAGCAAGTCATATGATCACTTATTCTCTCTTTACAACAACATTTGATCCCAAAAACAAAAGGTATAAAGAATTTCCAAAAAAAGTTGAAAATGAACAACCGGGTAACTTACAGCACACCTTTTCTGTTTCGATTAGCTTTTAAATCAGCTTGAAAGCTTCCTCAGCCACCTAGAACTTCCTCAGCCACCTAGAATTGTTTAGAAAACCAAAATCAACACCATTGTTCAATTAGAGCTTAAAACCATAAACATTACCTATAAGAAGTGTTTAGAACTCGAACAATCTAACTGTGGGAGGTCAATTTCATAGTGTTGGTGGCTGGTAGTGAGATTTGGCGGCGATGGCGGGAGATCACGGTTGTGGTAACGAGTCGGGAAGGCGGTGGTGGGAAATCTGGGTGAAGAAATCGAGAAGGGGAAGGAGATCGCGGTGGCGGTGGTGGCGGGAGATCGTAGGTGTGGAGCGAGAAACCGAGGATGGAAAAAGTAGTGGGAAGTCTGTGTTGGAGAAGATGAGACATAATATTTATTTAGGTCTGAACATTTGGGACGACATGTCCTCTCTATAGCATGGACAAAGTCGTCTCTGTAGATATTTTGACTTTCTCAATATTAGTCAACAGCCCGCTAAAATTTTAGTCATCCTATAGAGACGACATGTCCTCTCTATAGGATGTACTATGTCGTCTCTATTGCTATTATTATTATTATTATTATTATTATTATTATTATTGTTATTATTACTATTATTATTATTATTATTATTATTATTATTATTATTATTATTATTATTATTTATTACTATTATTATTATTATTATATTTATTATTATTATTATTATTATTATTATTATTATTATATAACTAAATTTATTATCATTAGACCTATCGACCACCAACGGGCCTATCCGACTATGTTTCGGCCCGATTGACCCTCATTGGTCCTAGTAGACTATATTTAAACCTATGTGACCGTCAGTGGCCTAGTCCATCATCGATAGGCCTAATCGACTATAATTACACTTAAGTGACAATTATTAGTCCTAATTGACTATATTTGGGCCTATTTAATCATTATCAGCCCAAATAGATCATAACTAGGCATAAACGACTATAATTATGCCTAATTGATCATTATTAGTCCTAATCGACTATATTTAAGCCTATTTGACCTTTGTTGGCCCTAATCGATCATCACTAGGGCTAATAACTATGGGTAGGCCCAATTGACCATCATTAGCCCTAATCAACTATTTTTGGGCCTTTTTGACCATTATTGGCCCTAATGACCATTGCCAGGCCTCCTCAACTGTAATTTTGGCTGATTGACCGTCATTGGCCCTAATCGACTGTAATTGGGACTGGTTGACCTTAATTGGCTCAAATATAGTATAATAGAGTATGATTGACCATCATTAGCCCTAATCGACTATAATTGGTCCTGATTGACCGACATTGGCCTAATCGTCTTAATTGAACGTGCTCGAATATAATCGTCTTAGTTGAACGTGCTCAAATGTAATCGTTTATAATTGGGCATAACTGGGTCTAATTGACCATCACTTTGTCTCAACAACAGTGACACATTTGTTGGCTAAGGTCATTATATGTACGAACACTATATTCTTTTAAATAATAATAATAATAAAATAAAAATATAATAATAATAACTAGAAAAAACTAATAATAATAGTATTAAGAAAATAAAAAATAAGAGAAAAATAAAATTATTAAAACTTATAAGAAATACTTTCTATAGAGATGACATTTTCATACCTATAGAGAGGACATATCGTCTCAAAAAGTTTTCATACTTGGCAGGAAACTTCCCTCCTCTTTGGTGTCTTCTCTATAGGCTATAGGATCAAATGTCGTCTCTATAGAATGACCTTATTAATGTCAATACGAAAAAATAATTATAAAAGAAATTGGTTTTTACTTTTAGCGACGACAAATGTCAACTTATTGCGACGACTTCTTTTTGGTTTCTGAAAAATCGACCTATAGCCACCACGGTTTTTAGCAACGACTTGTTGTCTCTATAGGTGGACTATAGAGACTAAATTTTGTCATCCCTATAAGTCTGGTCTCTAAAACACCAGACTGTTACAGTGAGATCTTTCCATCGATATGAAGAGTGATTGAAGATCGAAGATCAGTCTAGATATGTCTTTAGAATTATGCATTATCATGTGCAAGAGGCTGATCACATGTGAGAAGTATGCATGCTAAAAAAATATTTTTTTTCAAGAAGCTCCTGCGGCCTTCATGAAAACACTTATCATTATTCACATTTTAGGCCGTCTTTTATTATTATTTTTAAACATTTCCCAAGCAATTTAACAATTTAATTAAAATTTAACATCTTCGAAAACATCAAATCATTTATTATCTATATGCGTTCATTTAAGTTGTTTAAATTCATTCGTGTGTTTAAATAGTAGTAATAATATAAACAGATGAAAAAGTTAAAATGGTTAAAAATCAATAATAATTATAATAATTTTCACTATTCAGTTACTTGTGGAAAATTTCTTTTTCCAATTTACATATAAAATTGTTATTTACCTCGACAAAGTGAAAAGTGAATTAATGACAAATCATTAGAATTACCTACCTTTAACATAACGACCATAAAGAATGATATTCACTCATTGACAGAATATGTCATGTTAATTGATGTAACAAATCAGTTAAATAACTATGAATTAATGTAACGAAATACAGCTTTCGAACTTTTTCCTTTTTCTTGTCGCATCTTTGTCTTTACCGTAAGTTAAAAACTCGTCACTTGTTCGTTCAAATTAGTTTGAAAATAGCTCGTTTGAAATCGATTTAGTTTGTAAACGAGCCAAGCCAAGGTCAGTTCGACGCATGGTTTGCTCGTTAGCTGACTCGTTGGCAAGGGCGAAGGATATAAGGGGCCTGGGAGGCATCTTTTTTCGTTAATAGTGTTAATTTTTGGTACAGTAGTATAATTTTTTTATCCGGTAGTGTAAAGTTATATATATATATATATATATATATATATATATATATATATATATATATATATATATATATATATTGAGCTCATCCCCCTTAAAAAAATTAAATTTAGCCCCCGCTCCCTATAAGAGTGTTCAAGTTTCGCCACTGTTTATTGGTTTGCTAGTTTAAATGAAAAGCATATTATAACTTTTATAAATTATAAATTTATGTCATATTATACAAATAGATCATAAACATATTGTTAATAGTATATTTACTAAAAAAATTAAAAAATATATATAAAGAAATATCATAGTTAATGATACCAATTTCGTATCATTGTTTCATTGAGTTGAAATAAACTATATAAAAAATTATATTTAATTTTATATATATGAATATTTGTAAAAAATACTTTTACTTTTTACTATAAATAAGTTGCCTCGCGAACTAAATCAACTAGGTTCGTTAAAAAAACACGTCGGCTTGGCTCTGCTCGACTTTTAATTGAGCCAAGACCAAGTCAACCTTGGCTCAACTCTTTTACAACCATATTTATTATTATTACATGTACATATAAAATGGTGGTTTGTGAGGAATAATTAAAAAAGGTACACTTTATATCTCAATAAATAAAATGATAGTGTGTTTTATACGTACACGTACGATGTTTGGTCCAAAACCATGTTTAAATACTTAATTCCGAGAACCGTATAAGAATTTATGCATAGTCATGTTGTGCAGATGTGGTAATAGATAAAAGAAATACGTGGGTTCGAGTCTCACTTTGAACAAAATGTTTAGAGTTAGCCCGGTGGGTTTTTCCAGCAATAGGTTTCCTACTGATGGGGTTGGGGATGCGGTCTCGGCTAGGAAATGTATAGGTGGGCCCAATTAAGATAACACCAATCTTCCAAAGCAGAGTCGTACATTCGCCGTTCAAAAAAAGAAAAAAGAGATACAATTTGTGAATAAATAACAGCCGTATCAATATGTAACCTGGGGTCGGTAACAATACAAAGTGTAATTTACGTGCTAAGCATACGAAATTATCAGGGTGTGACACGGGTTTTTTGACAGAGACATAATTTTGTCCGCGCCACAATTACGCATATAAGGTATATAATTACGCTTTTAAGTTCATAATTACACAAGTTCACAAGTTATATTTATTTTTATGCAAAGTAAAATAACCTACGTTATAAAAAAAATTATGCAAGTTATATTTATAATTACGGAAGTTATATAATAATTACCCAAGTTGTATTCATAATTACGTAGTTAATAATCAGACAAGTTATACACACAGCATATATACATTTAAAAAATATTGATTTAAAAAAATAAAGCAATATTATACTCAAATTAAAGAGAATAAAGCTCGATTTTATGATATAATTTTTTTAAAAAAAGATAATGTGGTATAAAAAGCTATATGCGTTTAAAAAAACTAGAGGAGTTTGAAAAAAAAAAAGTCGACAATTATTAGCTATTTCTAAATCTATCTGCCTCATTTCATACGTAATTATTTCATCTGTAATATAAACCGTTCATCATTTGGACCACTAGTTCCTACACTTCGAACGATATATTAACTTTATATAGGAAACTCTCACCGCATATGTTAATATGGTTATTAGTTTAACTATATATTTATACACACGTCAAGTTAAAAGTGAATCTGGCAAAAACCAATCAAAATTGTAAGAAGTTAATTAGATTTTGATCAAACAAAACATAGGTCACAAATAATTTTTAATTAGTCAAACAATTACGTACTACAAAGATGAATATCTATCTGACTTCTATCCTTTTAATAGAAAAAATGAAGTTAAAATAAATCAGATGGGTATATATGAATTGACTATAGGATCTTTAAATGGTTCTAATTAACGGCAATGATTTATGGTTAATATATAATGAATTTATGAATATCACGTAAGTATGGAGCTCTTTATTCCCATTTATGGGATTTACACAAACGTTCTAAAAAGCTTAATAGAATCTCATACACTACATATCGATCTTTTGGCACCGAATGCCTCTTGATCATTATGGGTTAACTAGATCGATCAACACATGATTTCATGTCCGAAGACGATCAAGACTTGCGAGATTTGCATTGTCATCGAAGAAAGTTAAGTTATCGTAAAGGTTATGTTGATGTGGCGGTGGTGAGAGTGGTGGTGGCGATAATTTTTCCATTTGCATCCGGATTAGAGTTAAAATATTGGAATGTCGACATTGCAAGTTGAGCATCTCAGCTTGTGCCTTCGCTAACTCCGCTTGAAGCTCACTAACTTGTTTCTGAAGCTGGCATATCGTGCCCGCGCAACCATAAACAGGATCCCTAAGTCTTGCATTTGCTTCGTACACCATACTGCTAACTGCATCGGCTCTACAAGACTCTGGAAGTTCCTATAAAAATAAGATACTATCAATTTAAGTACCGACATTAATTGTTTGATTGTCTATTAATATAGTAATATTAAGTGTTTATCCTCATCAAATTGATGGAGATTTAATTCTTGTAAAATGAGCAATAAGTAGCTTTAAGAGTAATTTCATGGAAGGTGTTTATTATTCAAAAAACTAAACACATTAATTATTCAGAAACTTAATCTATATACATTCAAGTAAAGTACTACCATAATATATCTTTGGAGGGTACTAGTGTGAAACCATAAATTAAATAACTTTTATAATAGAAAGTTTAAATACTAACCATTAATTGTTAATTTAAGTATTAACCATTAATTGTTAATTTAAGTACTAACCATTAAGAGAATTCACAGGTCATTTCATACTTTAATGTGAGTGAGTGCTATATATTATAGGAAATGATTTTAAGTGATTGTGAGTGAAATGAGATTGAGAATTTATGGGAGCTGTACCTTATTTCCCCAGGAAACACGGTACAACCACCATAATTTTTTTAATATTTTTTAAAGTGATTATGAGTGGATTAAAGAGAAAAGATAATGATAAATGTATGAAAAAATATTATATATTAAAAGAAAAAGTAATTGTTTTTAACGTAATTATAAGAATAAGAATATGAGATGGATTGTGAATTCTCTAATGGTTGATTGTCTATTAATCTAGTGTACGTTTATTGAATCAAATTGATGTTATTTAAAGTTATTTTATAGAACGTGTTTATCATTTAAAAAAGTAAATACATTAATTATTCAGAAAACTTAATCTATATGTAAAGCTACACTACCATAAAATATGTTTGGAAGGTACTAGTGTAAAATCATAAATTAAATAACTTTTATAAAAGAAAGTTGCTTGCTCTAAATATCCCATCACCTTTAACTATTTATTGTCTAAAGGAATCATGCATGCATAAAAAGTAAGTTATTTATTCAAAATTTATATTTTTGGAACCGCTTTTAGAATTACAACCGTTTATATTGATTTTGTTCAAACTTAACTCACCTATAAACATCAGCAACCAAAAAACACACTACTCTAAAAAGCCCTCTTGATTCAAATTTGACCTAAAAAATCTCAAATATCACTATCATAACTATCATAACTTTGAACAAGAATGGCTTTGGTATTCAAAAATGTATCTATTAAATCATGACAAATATAAAATGTATATTTTAGATAAGCTATATAAAGTCATTTATTTCAAATAATCATTAATCATGCGTATACAAACCGTAACAAATAATCCCAAACATCTCATTGTCGTTTTAGTAATTACGTATACCTACTTTAAAACTCGTGAAATCACAAATTTCTCAACATATAAATTTTCAGTTCATAGCATATAACACTTAAGTTATCAGTAAATATAAGTAATTTCACAAGTTTAACGTAGTATGTATGAAATTAATTAACAAGTTATCAAAACATATTAAATTATCAATAAACATATGTATATTTACAACTTTAACGTAATATATATGAAATTGACAAGTTGTGACAACATATCATATTTGTCATTGGTATTTTCGTATGTACCTGTAACAATTTAATAATGTTGCTAGCTCCGAACACTCTGTGTGCAATGGTGAACTTGTGTGGGTCAGTGGGTGGAAAATAGGGTGCCAACATGCACTTCTCGATGCACCGCCGCCGGAGGATCTTGCAGGCGGCGCATGGGCTGAGCACCACTGTGTGCCGCGGCGGAGGAGTGAGGACGCTGGTGGGGCTGAGCTGAGACAACAACGGCGAATGGTCGGAATATTCTTCCACCGGTGTTGAAATAGTCACCGGCGCGGCGAGCTGTCTTTTTCCAAATCTGCTGTAAATAAATCATTAATGTAGATGGGCTATGAAGGGGACTTTACAGTCAGAACCTTCAAAAAGAGTAAGGTCTCCTACTAATGGAAGTACCTCCTCCATGTTATTATTCACTCTTTATAAAATAAACATGTGGATAGGACCAAATTCCTGAGGACTCATCCTACATAATCATGAAACGGTTTAAGGGGTTAAGTTGAAATACACCCAGTTTGTTTACACAAACTTGTTTACAAACTTGGACTCGTTAGACTAATACATGTTCCCTAGATAAGTCCACAACATTCTTAACTGTAAACTGGGCTCACAGTTAAGGGAACAGGTGCTGCTGTTAAATTGGGACAATGAAGCCCAGCATCTTCAAGATCATAAGAAAGACCACTGTTGGCTTCTCAGGCGTAAAAACAACCTTGGTCCCAAAAATGTTAGAGCTCATTGCTCAAGGTGATAACTTGACAGCACCAGTCGATGTTGAAACCACACCTTTTACATCTACACCACCCATAAAGCCACAAATAATCCTCACCTACTCAAGAAAATCCAAACAAACCCTGCTCAGTCTATTTAGATCGAACAAGCCCCCATACAATCACCCATGCAAGAGGAAGTAGAACAAAGAGCTCCAACTTCTCCTAAGGAGCAAACCACTCCCATTACTTTATTACTTCTCCTCACCTACTCAAGTGCTCCTGAAACACCCATATCTAGCCCACATCATCCACCCCTAACTGAGGTGGACTTCCTTGAAAATGTTCAGGAAGTTCATATGGAAGAGGCTCTCATATTTGCAAATGATTACATCATTAAGACCTCAACCATGGCAACCCAGCCTCTTGACACTTCTCTTGAAGCTGACATGAAACAAGGAAAATCCAGTAGCCAAGAACCATAAGCTGATGGTGAGGGAGATAACTTTGGTTATGTCATCTCATCCCCCCATGATTCTTCTAATGAATATGAGTGGAGCTTGCAACTAAAGGTGCAAAAATTATACAAAACATGTCCCTAATTAGTTTCAAAGGTAAGTCACCTAGAATCTCAGGTGGCTACCTTGCAAAGGCAAGTCATTAATCAGTAACTTGACATCACCGATCTCAAGGGAAAGATAGTTGGGAGACCTTCCAGGCAAACTCAACTAGGTCCGCAAGAACTTGTGGATGTGGTGGACCTAACCCATAGCTCCCCTGTGCAAGAGGGTGATGCTACCAAAAAGGAGAAGAAAGTCTTACCTGCAATCACAGAACCTAGGAGTTCTGCCCAAAGTATGGACATAGAGGCCTTACCATCCTCACTTGATATGGATGTCCTGATTCAAAGCTTATTTGAGCAGGGAATTCCAAGGGCTATGTCTACCCCATCATACCCTTCTAAAAAGCTAATAGTAGGATGGAGGTATGATGCTGATAGAAGAACCCTGGTACTCTCAAGATCTCAGGAGCAATAAAAAGTCTTTAATTTTCAAACCTTGAGATACTATGAAATCTTTCCTCTGGTTAACCTACTACTTGCCAACCCAAGTCATAACAGGCGAACAGACAGGTTAGTTGAGAGGATCCAGCAAAAGGTGTTTGAAGCGTTCAGAAGAAGATTCTACTTATATAGACAGAGGCTAGTAGGCAAAATTATTGGTCAACTAGATACTAAGGCAGATCCTAAGATTATCTTTAAAGGGGAAACCTAAGTTAAACCTTTTAATCTTAAGACAGGAACTGCTTCAGTACCTAAGGTTCTTAGTAAGGCACCAGCTGGTAAAGATGTCTCACAGCCTCTCCCAAGCCAGAGCTCAAGTTCTACACCAAGTGATGAAAGGCAAAGCTCGCTCGACCCTGAGTCACTCAGGCCTGTGACTAACAAAGGGAAGATGATCATGATCTCTGACGAGATTAAAGAGGAGAAAAAGGAGAGGAAGAGGAAAGAAAGGGGAGAGAGAACAAGTGAGACCCCAAGCCTTATGCAAGCTGCAATCAGGGTTGCCCTCAAGCCATACACTTAGGAAGATGAGTTAAGGACAACCAGATTGAACTATTTGGGGTTACAGAACTACAACATTGATGAAATCATCTCTCTTCCCTTGGATGAGCTAAATGAACTGGCTGACACTGAAGTGTCAAAAAAGAGAAAGAAACCTGAGGATACAAAGTTGCTCCTCAAGATTAAGGAATAAAGAAAAAGAAAAAGACTTTACAAAGCTCCTACCCTCACTCCAGTTCAAGAAAGCCCTAAAGCAGAGGCTATGATAGCTGAACAAGAAACTCAGGTAGGTGGGGAACAAGACAGACAAAATATGATAACCTACCTGAGTGCCATAGGCCTCTATCAGGTAGTAGACCTACTTCCCTTATCATATGAATACATAGAGTTTAAGTACCTCAAGCAGGTTAAACAAGAAGTGTTAAAAGAACAAAAAGCTTCTAAGAGGAAGATGAGGGAAGAGGCTACTAAGTCAAGAGCCACCATCCGAGCCAATCAGAAGAAGTATGCCGATAGACTAAAGATGATGAGCTTCTTGAAGCTGTTCGGGTTATCCGAAATGAGATTTGGTCCAATATCTCTATCCATTATGGATGAGCACATTAGAGTGATCAAGCAGAAGATTAAAAAGGGTGAGCTGGTAGACTTGCATTCTCCACCAAGTAAGGCTATACCTGAAGGTGAGGTCAAGGTTGAACCACATGAGATAACTCAACCTGGACCTAGTGTTGCATCTCAGCAAGCTTCATCTTTTGACCCATAACAAGGTCCTGATCCTTCACATTCTAAACCTGTGAAGGAAAAGGACCTAAGTGAGAAGGATAAAAAAGAAACATTTGGTACTCAAGACCAACCTCCTTAACTAAAATACAGAAAAAAAAAAGGATGGCCATAAGGAGGGACAAGAAGAAGAAGAAGTCTAAGGCATCCACTTCTGCATCTCAGGATGGGTCAAAACATCCTGAGGGTGATCAAGAAGAGGCTGCTCATCCAACTCTAATTCTAGTAGATCCTCTTGCAGCTGAGACACCCATATTGTCTTGGGCTTTTGCTACTAACCCAAACAAATGGTATGTCACTAGAGATCAAGGAGGTCAAGATGTATACTTCTAGCAAAATATGTTTGACCTTCCTCTGCATGATCTCTATGATATGAGAAGATACTTTGAAAGTCTGAGTAATCCTCACCAACAGATGAAGAAAGGAATAGTCTTGATTCTGATGAGTACTGTCAACAAATGAAGATCAAGACTCAAATTTATCCTCCAGTTTTGGTAGCATCAACCTAGAGGGAGTTTGTAAGAGTTATACTTAGAGGCTGATGCAACCAAAGTTCTCTCAGCATGCATAACTGAAGTACAAAGGAAGTTACTTCGGAAGATTTGATACAACTCAATAAAATTCACTAAGTATCAAATCTTCTAAATCCAAAAGACCATTTCTTCCAAAGCTTCAAGACAAAGTCTTCTAAAGCCAAGAGACTGATTTCTTTCGAAGACAAAGAAGACATGCTTTCTCTAATATGCTTTTAACAAAAGCTGAGCCAGTTTTTGCTGCCATCTCTGAATACTCACCAACTTATATAAGTTGGTGATAAGTCCATACTTTTATCAACTGTAGATTAAGGTCTTAGAGTCTGTAACTTTCTAATTTGTACTTGTATCATTTTTGTAATAGATAAGGATGTGAGTTATGGCATGTTATAGTCACTAGTCAAAAGGCAATCTACCTTTTGACTTTACATTGATCTTGTTGTCTAGATTAGTGTTCCAACTAGCCTTCAAAGTATGACCGGATGTACGATGTAGTATAAAGTATCTCAGGTACCAGTCCTTAGGACTAAGCCTTGTAATATTTATAAAACACTTGAGAGCAATATATATCATTTTAGAAAACCAATTACTTGTGTTCTTATTGTGTTCTTTACATTTGTTCTTTGTTTCACTTTAGCCGGTTCTCTGTTTGATCAGTTAAGTGTTCTAGTCTCTCCATCCATTGTGAAACTATTGCATTGCTCCCCTTCACCGGTCCAGCATACCCTTTATATTTAAAAAATAATAACTTTCAAATTTAAATAAAATAAAATGGGTCCCACCCTACCCCACCCCACCCCACCCTCCCCTTCCCTTCTTCCTGTCGTATTCCCCCACTACCGTACCATTCCACACCACAGCAAGTTTGACTGCCATCATTATCGATCACTGCGAAGATCATTCCATCAGCACCATAGTCGTCGGCGATCCTCCACCACCCTTCCCTCTAGCATCAGTAGCTGCTTGCGACCGATTTTTTAAACACCACCGCCGAACCACTAACCACCACCAAGATCGCCCGGCTTATTTCTGAGACACAAACACCGTCCCAAACCTCCACCCACATCGTTGATCACATATAACTGTCGCACATCACCATCACCGGCCCCCAACCTCCGTGATACTCCACCACCACCACACTGCCACTATCACGCTCTTGTATCATTATCATCGCACCATCATCACGGAGGAGGAAGATATGTTGCAAATGGCGACGGCAGTGTGGTGGTGGGGATGGTGTCGGACGGTGATGGTGGCGGTACAGCTCGGTGATGGTGGTGGTTGCGTGGTGGAGGTTGAGTATCGTGTGTTAAGTCATGTATATTTGTGTGTGTATAATATATATATATATATATATATATATATATATAAAGAGAGAGAGAGAGAGAGAGAGAGAGAGAGATGGAATTATAACGCAAGTGTAAGAATTAATTACGCAGAGATGGAATTTTCACGTAGAGATGGAATTTTCACGTAAAGGTGGAATTATCACACAAGAGGTATTCTTGCGTGATAATTCCATCTATGTGTGATAATTCCACGCGAGTGTAATTCGTCTTGCGTAATTATCACTTTGTTCTTACGTGATTATTATTGTTCTTGCGTGATAATTCCACTCCAAAACTTCGTACGCTTCGCACGGAAAAAACACTTTGTATAGTAACCGCTGCTCATATATATATATATATATATATATATATATATATATATATTTGTGTATTTAGTTATAATAAAGTGGGTCCCACCCATATTATATGTATTTAAATATTTTGATTTTTAGTTCATGGTTATTTTGGTCTTTTCACCTTCACTTAACTGAAAAACTTAACAGAAGTTAGTGTCAGGAATCAATCATGTTACGGTTTGGTAAACAGTTGGGACTAATAATGTAATTTCTTAAAAGTTGAGACTAATATTGCAATATGAGCATACCACAGGGACCAATCGTGTAATTAACTCAAAATTTTAACCTAATAAAACATTGGAAACAAATTTTCATTTACCTTATTAATTAATTATATGATAAAGTAATTTTTCAATTATTAACTAGTAGATTTCTAAAATATATTATCTGATTTATTAGTTGAATATTTTGCTTGTATATTTGTTTATTTGAATGTTACAAGTCGAGCCGAGACTGAGATCGTCTAAGCTCTTATTAGTATCGTTTTACCTTAAGAAAACTCAAGCGCGAGCTCAGCTCGTGTAGAGCTTTATTTCTAAGACGCAAGCTAGGCTAGTGAGAATTTTTTTTTTCAAACTCAAGCTCGACTTAGGCTCCCTAGATTATTATTTAATGTTTATTAATATATATTTCATGGATCAAATTAAAACTAAATAAATGAAAAGGCTTGTTTAGGTTTGCAATGCGGCTCGAACTCTATATGTGAATCTCCAGGTCGAGCTCGCTAATTATATGAGTCATAACATGAGCTTGAGCTCGAGCCTAGCTTTTGGCCAGCCAATCCCGAGTAACTCACAAACCGACTTTGACTCGTTTACGCTCACAACTAGTGTTAAAAAGTAATGTTAGTTTGAAAAGTAAACTATTTGGTAGACCGATTATTAGATTATTTATTTTAATTTGGTTTTTTATACTCTTATCATATGATCTTATCCGACCCGAACCGGACTGTAACAATAAAATTTATTATTTAACGCTCAAGTGTGGGGACAATGTGCACAAAGAAAAATAACATAATGTGTAACAACTTCATCCAAGTTTGAAGTAAGAATGCGTAAAACAAATGTCAATCAGCAAGGCAGCGCAAAAGTTAAATTAAAGTCCAAATGTATATTTGGCTTAATTGTAAACTTTGGCCCATTCATATTCTTCTTATTTTCCCACTAGCTAATTAATTAAAGGACTTCGGTCCAATGGTATTTGATATGTTGATTAAGACTTGCATTATAATGGCTTCAATTTAGCAAGAAATCGACAAAGTGGGTGTGTATGTGATTTGAGAATATTGTAGAAACATGTTCACAACATTTTGTCTAGTGTTTTAAATGACATAAAGATCAAAATTGTTTTCGGATTATGTTTGATATGGATTCTCTTGTTTTCTCCTAGGAATTATAGCCTAAGATTTGTTTTGTGACAATTCATAGTTTTTGATAAAAAAAAAATACAAACAATTCGAGAAATTAGCATGCTCTTATTTGGACTAGAAACATGCCAACTAAAACCGTGAAGAACTTTTATTTTGTTTGGAGTTAAAGTGCCCGTATGATACGGATGAAAACATCACAAGGAGCCAGACGCTTGGACACATAGTCATATGCAATTTGCCCGACTATCGGGTCTAAACTCCATCACTTGTGTCATTGATTTTGAATTTCAAGTTTTTTTTCTAGTTGTCGTGAGATTTGAATTTGATTACGTTTTGTTTGTATAAACACGTGAATCATGGATTATAACAAAATCATGTGTATGTTAGTTTTTTTTTATTCATGTTATATGCCAACATTAGTTTTCTCATACTTTATGGGTTTTTCACGTTGTGATATAATATCATTGACAACAACATTTGTCATCTTAGAAAGCATGTTAGTTTTTGTTTTGTTTTAATATCTTAAAAATCATTAATAATCTTGAAATTCAAAGAAAGTGCGTCGTTTAATAAAACTATAACATCTAAAGTGTGTAGTGTCTTTCATGAAATAAATTATATTTTAGTTCATAAATGATGTTAAAAATATTGAATGGACATCCGCAACTAATGCCCCCATATGACTTCAACTTTTCATACATAAGTTAAACTAATTTATTTAGTTAGGTGTGCATGAAGTCTCAGAAAATCCTCTTTGTAAAGACACCAAAGTCAACAACAAGATTTTTTTTAAAAAATAGGTATTTTAGAGAGAGGGAGTTGACAACAGGGGAAAATCTTGTCGGATTTACACTTCAAGGGAACCCGCCCCTGCCATGGGCGGGTTCTGTGCCTCGGTCAACGCGCCAGTCTTCGAGTTCTGAGATGTCACATCCGAGGAGAGACCTCGCCCTTGGCAGGGGCGGGTTCTCCTCAACCCTGAAACTACACTCCGGAAGCTAGATATGCACATGAAGCGCAAGCACGAGGACCGCATAAATGGCGAAGAAGATGAGCGTGTGAACACCGATGGCTTTGCCGTTGGTCCTCAAGCTCCAGAACTCCAGATGCTTGCTATTTCCAGGTAACTGAAACATGAGCCCTGGTTGCAACAGGACGAAGAGAACTACGCCGATGAGTATGGGACCCCAGTCCACCATTGTTGCCGATGAGAGTTTCAGGGTTGAGGAGAACCCGCCCCTGCCAAGGGCGAGGTCTTTCCTCGGATGTGACATCTCAGAACTCAAAGACTGGCGTGCTGACCGAGGCACAGAACCCGCCCATGGCAGGGGCGGGTTCCCTTGAAGTGTAAATCCGACAAGATTTTCCCCTCTTGTCAACTCTCTCTCTCTCAAATACCCATTTTTAAAAAAAATTCCAACAACAATGAGTGCACCAAATAAAGTAATAAAGTCCGAGAAATAGTTATTTTTCAACTATTTAGTTTCTTTAATCCTTTTGGTTGGGTGTAGATTTTCTTTTAATACGATCTCATCGATTATATACTTTTATGGATATTTCATACATATTAAATATAAATGGACACCAAATAGAACTGTTAAGATCTTGTTATTCATAAAATAATTGTGTGTAATTTAAAGTAAAAGAAATATGAAATGAAGAACACAAAAAAAATCATAATGGGTTATGTGAATGTTAACTTGTACATACTTTAGTACAAATCTTTCTTTTATATTTATAAGGATCATCATGTACAAATCTTTCTATATAATGATGGAAATCACAGATTCTTATTTAATCCTAATATGATAGAATTAATCATCACCCTCTTCTCACTAATTCAAGTAGTGATATGATCATCTTTTATATTCTCCTAAATCTAACCTAATAATCCTTTACATGTGATGACACATGTCAATCTCACAAGCCCTCTCATTTTAATTTTTCCGCCCATACTATTTATTCAATTTTAAAAAGTCAAATAACTAATTTTCGAATTTTTCTCTTTCTCTTTCTATATTATAAATCCAATTCTTTTTTAATCATTAATTTTTTAAAAATATTTTTTCATTAAATAAAAACTAAGTATTTCTCGATTAAAAAATATACCTTTTCAAAATCAAAATTGTCTAAAACTATGATATTTTTCTGAAACAACGAAACTTTTTTAAATTATGAAATATTTTAAAATTAATCTTTTAAAAAATAAATATTTTATATAAAAATATTTTTTACAAAACAAACCCTGAATTTTTAAACAATGAGATATTGATAAAAAAATGACTTTTTTTCAAAGCAATAATTTTTTAAAACGAATCTTTTAAAAATAATAAAAATATTTTATCAGCTAATCAAAGTACTTTTATATTTAATGTTTTACGGTTCCTAACTCATCAATAATGAATATTTAGTATTTTTCTTATTTTACCCGTGTAATACATAGGGTAAATACACTGAGTTATAACTTGGTGTTATTTATATAAAAAAAAATTATAATAACATGTAACAGAAATCAAATTATAGTATGCAACAAGTGGAATCAAACATTAATTAGTTGCACATGGATTTGACTTAATTAAAAGCTTATGATTCGGTTTTTTTTATATGTAGTTAAATTATTTTTATCCTCTATAATTGTTATTATACAATCCCGTGTACGCTACAAGAAAAAGACTCTATTGCGACTAGGTCTATGGTGACGACATGATGTTGTCGCTATGGGTCACCTAAGGCGACGACATGTCGTCGCCATAGTGTCACCTTAATTTTTGGCTATTCTAGCCCTATGGAGATGACTTGTCGTCGCCTTAGGGTTACCTATAGCGACAAAAAAATTCGTCGCCATAGGTGTAGAAAAGTCGTCCCCATAGGTCTATTTTTTTACATTTTGATTTATTTAAAATAATGCTAGAATTTTAAAAATTGTGTGTGGACCTAAACCGACTACACGTCGCCGCCATAGGTCAAAACATTTTTTTCTTTTTTTTTTCTCCGAAATAACTAAGAGGGAAATAGTCCCGCTATTATGAAAACTCTATGGCGATGTCTTCGCCATAAAGTTTTATGATTTTCTTATATATGATATTAATAAATATAATAATCATAATTATTAATATATTATTATTATTAATTTATGTACATGTTATTGTTATTATAAGTAATAATATTATTATTATAAGTAATAATAATAATAATAATAATAATAATAATAATAATAATAATAATAATAATAATAATATTATTATTATTATTATTATTATTATTATTATTATTATTATTAACCGTGTGTATGTTTGTATTATTTTCTTAAAAATATTATATGCTTTTAATTTATTTGGTAAAAGGAACAAAATCTTATTAAATGTGATTTTTTAAAAGAAAGATAAAGATAAGTTAGGACTACTATTTTTTTAAATATAAGATGACTCTCAATGTGGTATAATATGGTTTAAGTATTGGGTGAAGTTTAAGAGTGTATTTCAATTTTAACTAAATGATACATGTTCAATCATCTAGTCATTTATTTTTAGTTAAAAGAAGAAAAAAACCTAATTTCATATGTTGTGATAAGTATGATTACTAACAATTAGTGTCAATCATGGTCAAAGATGTCCTATTATAATAGTTATAATCGATTGAATATGTCAAAGTTTAGCTATGATCGATCTATGAATATAAGTTTGTATATATTAATTGTAATTTACAAGAAATTATGATTGTTATGGATAAGTTAAGTTTGTTTATATTTTGTTATCATAAATGAGTGTTAAACAAGGTCAAATATGTTCGGTTATGATGGTTGGGGTCGATCACATTCGTCAAAGGTTAGCTATGATCCAATTATGATCATTGGTGTTAAATTAAATACGATGTTGGTAATTTACAGGAAATTATCCTTATTAATGGTAACTTAAGTTTGCTTAAGCTTAGTTATCATCAATGAGTGTCAATAAAGGTCAAATATGTTCGTTTATGATGATTAGGCTCGATCAAATACATTAAAGGTTAGGTATGATTGAATTACGATGATCAGTGTTTAATTATACAATTCGATGGTAATTTATGGGAAATGATGCTTATTAACGGTAAGTTATTTTTATTTACTTTTAACTATCATCAATGAGTGTTAAACAAGTCCAAATATTTTAGGTTATGATGATTAGGGCCGATTACATATGTCAAAAGGTTAGCTATGGTCTAATTATGATCATTGGTGTTAAACTAAACACGAAGTTAGTAATTTAGGGGAAATTATGCTTGTTAATGGTAAACTAAGTTTATTAATACTTAGTTATCATCAATGAGTGTCAAAAAATGTCAACTTTGTCCGGTTATGATGATTAGGATTGATTGCATACGTCAAATGCTAGCTATGATCCAATTATGATTATTAGTGTTGAATTATACATATTGATAATAACTTACATAAATTTAGGCATACTACTAGTAAATTAAGTTTGTTTATTCTTAATTATCATCAAAGAGTATCAACAAACCTCAAACATAATCATTTATGATAATTAAGGTTGATTATATACGCCAAATATTAGATAAGACGAACAAGTATTATTATACATATAGTGATATGTTTATAATTGTAATAATAATATTCATAGTCATAATCATAGTAATTATTATAATAATTAACATAATAATAATAATAATAATAATAATAATAATAATAATAATAATAATAATAATAGTAAATAAATTATAATAATAATATAATAATATCTTTAATAATAACATTATTAAAAATAAAAAATATATATAAAATATCAAAAAACACCCTATGGTTGACATAGGTGTTTCATGTCGTCGCCATAGGTGTTTCATATGCCCGCGTGATTATCCCGCCATTAATTTGGGAAAAAATAAAAAAAATAAAAACCATATGGCGACGACATGTCGTCGCCACAGGGTGCAGTATCTTTTAAACCAGGGATTACAACATTATCACTTTCACTTTCCCAAACTAAAATCCCACCCACGACCAACCTTTATCTCCGGCGAAAATAACCAAAATCCAACCACCACCACCATTTCTAGCCACCACCACCGTTCCTAACCGCTACCACCACCACTTCCATACCCCCATTACCCTTCCTATCGCACCCTACCATGAATGAAGCATCTTTAGGTTGCACCACCACCATTGTTCCTACCACCATGACTACCACTTCTACCACCACCACCATTCATGTCTCTCTAGACTGCTGTATCATTATCTCACCACCACCATCACCAACAACATCTCATTATCATCATTTTTGTTAAGATTTTAAGGTGTGTATATTATCTATTTCATTAGTTATTTAAATATTTTGATTTGGTTCTTGTTTAGTAGAATGATATGATAATATGCTGAACTATTTGATTTTTGGTTTGATTTTATTCTTGTTTTGATTTGGTTAACGATATGCTTTAAATTATGTATGTATGTATGCACAATATGTGATGAAAGTATTGTAGTTCGATAGTTTAATTAATAAACATATCATGAACATATCATGAAATTGAATATGTGTGCTAGATGATATTTGTGTTAGAACTTTAAGGTATGTATGTTACATTGTTTTGTTAATTAGTTAAAACATTAAGTTGAATTATTGTTATAGATGATTTATGTTGTTAGAATTATATAAGTTGTTTGATTTGGTGGTTTGAGTTGATAGAAAGATATGATGAATTATGTTTGGTAACATGTTTTAGGATTAATGTTAATTAATTTAGAACCTAATTCATGAACATATGATGAATTGCATTTTAAAACATATTTTAGGATTTTAATGGAAAATGTTTTAGGGTTTCATTTGTGTTTTATAACTTGTATTTATATTTATGTCATGTTTATGTATGTGTATGAGTCATCTTATAAATATTGTTTAAAGGAACAACGAACGTGAAGAAGAGCACATTATACGAAAGTGTTTGGATGGATCAAATCGAGGGCAAAAGAAGATTAGGTAAATTTAAAACTTTTATTTCTATTATATGTTAACTATGTTGTTATCATGTGTTCATATGTTGTTAGTACTTTAATTTAATTTAATTTAATACGATGTTAGTACTTTGTTGGTTTAGTATATTGTTTAGTTTAAAGTTGGATATTATTAAGTTAAATCACTCGCACACATTTATAGACTAAATTTAGATATTATTACTTGCATTGTTGATTTATTAAAACTTAAAATTGTTATCTTTTATTATTTTTAATTGGGCGTGATGTTTCATTTTACAAAAGTTATGCTGTCGAATTTTCATAAAAATATTAATAAGCATCTCTTGTTGTGAACGATCAGGTGGGTCATCATTACATGGGATGAGCAAATGAATACACTTAGGAATATATGCGTGAAATGCAGGAACGAATGAATGAATTTTAAAAAAGGAATCAAATCCTAATGACGATGAAGATGATCAAGATGACGACAATTAGAAGCCTTTTGTTTTGTAAAAGATTAAAGATGTTTACGTTGGTTATTTTGTTTAAATACACATGTATCAGTAGGGCTGCAAACGAACAAATCATTCAGCGAAAAGTTCATGAACAGTTCGGCGGGAAGTTCATTTATGTTTGTTCGTTTAGTAAATGAACGAACACGAACAAAAAAATTTCGTTCGTTTAACTAAACGAAAAAACATGAACACAAGCTGTGTTCATTCATTTATGTTCATGAACGTTTGATAATGTGTTCGTTTATGTTCATTAATGTGTTCGATTATGTTTTTAATTTTTGTGTTAGTTATTTTTATGAAAGTTATGTCAAGTGTTTTTGGATATTTATGTTACGTGTTTATTTATTTTTGGTAAATTTTGTGATGAAAATACTAATTTTATTCTGAAATAAATATGTGATCATTTGTATTCGTTTGTGTTCATACACTTCTTTGTTATCATCATGTTCATGAACATTTATTTGTTTACGTTTATCTTGTTTGTGTTCGTTTGCGTTTGGTAAGTGTTCGTGAACAGTTCGTGAACATGTTCATATCCTTAATGAACAAACACGAACAAGGAAATCCGTTCGGTAAGTGTTTGTGAACGGTTCATGAACAAGTTTATTTCTTACTGAACGAACACGAACAAGACGTTGTTCGTGTTCGTTCGGTTCGTTTGCAACCTTACATGTATGTAACTTGAATTGTAAAATGATTTTCTTTTGGGTATTAATATTATTAGCTTTCGTTTGATGTATAAATATGTTTCCGAAACCTGAAATATTAGGAAAAACATGGAACATATAAATACAATTTATAAACTAAAAATTAAAACACTAGGGTCTATGGCGACGATCGCCATAAGGACTTTTAAATTTTTTTAATTTAATTTTTAATTAAAATAAAAACAATTAGTTTGGACCTATGGCAGCGACGCTATGGCAACGACATGTCGTCGTCATAGACTGAAAAATAAAATTATTTTTAAATTAAAATAATATATGAAATTTTTTGCCAACAACTCTGTGGCAACAATTTGTAGTCGGGATAGACCTCTATGGCGACTAGGGTTTTGGCGACGACTCAAAAATACGCTATAGCGATAAGGCCGTGACGACTAGATCTATGGCGACGACAAACCAACCCTATTGCGACGACACATGTTAATTGATGTAACAAATCAGTTACTTGTGGAAAATTTCTTTTTCCAATTTACATATAAAATTGTGATTTACCTCGACAAAGTGAAAAGTGAAAAGTGAATTAATGACAAATCATTAGAATTACCTACCTTTAACATAACGACCATAAAGAATGATATTCACTCATTGACAGAATATGTCATGTTAATTGATGTAACAAATCAGTTAAATAACTATGAATTAATGTAACGTAATACAGCTTTCGAACTTTTTCCTTTTTCTTTTCGCATCTTTGTCTTTACCATAAGTTAAAAACTCGTCACTTGTTCGTTCGAAAATAGTCTGAAGATAGCTCGCTTGAAATCGGTTTGGTTTGTAAACGAGCCAAGCCAAGGTCAGTTCGACTCATAGTTTGCTCGTTAGCTGACTCATTGGCAAGGGCGAAGGATTTAAGGGGCCCGGGGGGCATCTTTTTCGCCAGTAGTGTTGATTTTTGGTACCGTAGTATAAATTTTTATCCAGTAGTGTTAATTTTTATATATATACGTATATATATACGTATATATATACGTATATATATAGGTATATATATACGTATATATATAGGTATATATATACGTATATATATACGTACGTATATATATACGTATATATATGTGTACGTATATATATGCATATGTATATCTATATATATGTAGTATATATATATATATATGATATATATATATATATATATATATATATATGTACGTATATATATATATATATATATATATATATATATATATATATACGTATATATATATATATATATATATATATGTACGTATATATATATGTACGTATATATATGTAGATATATATATATATATATATATATATATATATATATATATATATATGTACGTATATATATATGTACGTATATATATGTATATATATATATATATATATATATATATATATATATATATATATATATATATATATATATATATATATATATATCGAGTTCGCCCCCATAAAACTTTTAATTTCGCCCACGCCTCGTATAAAAGTGCTCAAGCACTGTCACTGTTCATTGACTTGCTCGTTTTCAAGCTCCGCCACTATTCATTGGCTTTCTCGTTCAAATTAAAGCATATTATAACTTCTATAAATTATAAATTTATGTCATATTATACAAATATATCATAAACATATTGCTAATAGTATATTTACTAAAAAATTAAAAAATATATATAAAGAAAGATCATAGTTAATGAACTACCAATTTCGTATCATTGTTTCATTGAGTTAAAATAAACTATATAAAAAATTATATTTTAATTTTATATATATGAATATTTATAAAAAATACTTTTACTTTTTACTATAAACAAGCTGCCTCGCGAACCGGATCAACTAGGCTCGTTAAAAAAAACACGTTGGCTTGGCTCCGCTCGATTTTTAATTGAGCCAAGACCAAGCCAACCTCGGCTCAACTCTTATACAACCATATTTATTATTATTACAAGTACATAAAAAGTGGTGGTTTGTGAGGAATAATAAAAGAAAGGTACACTTTATATCTCGATAAATAAAATGATGGTGTATTTCATTCGTACGCGTACGATGTTTGGTCCAAAACCATGTTTAAATACTTAATTGCGAGAACCGTATAAGAATTTATGCATAGTCATGTAGTGTAGATGTGGTAATAGATAAAAGAGATACATGGGTTCGAGTCTTACTCTGAACAAAATCCTTAGAGTTGTCCCGTTGGGTTTTTCCAGTAATACGTTTCCTACTGATGGGGTTGGGGATGCGGTCCTTGCTGAAAAACGAGTAGCTGGGTCCGATTAAAATAACACAAATCCTCCGAAGCAGAATCGTACATTCGCCTTTCAAAAAAAGATAAAAGAGATGCAATTTGTGAATAAATAACAGCCGTATCAATATGTAACATGGGGTCGGTATGTATACAAAATGTAATTTTCGTGCGAATCATACGAAGTTATCAGGATGTGACACGTGTTTTTTGACAGAGACATAATTTTGCCCGCGCCACATTTACACATATAAGGTATATAAATACGCTATTTACGTTCATAATTATGCAAGTTCACAAGTTATATTAATTATTACGCAAAGTAAAATTACCTACGTTATAAAAAAATATTATGTAATTTTTATTTATAATTACGCAAGTTATATGATAGTTACCCAAGTTATATTCATAATTACGCAGTTAATAATCAAGCAAGTTATACACACAGCATATATACATTTAAAAAAATATAACAATATTATACTCAAATTAAAGAGAATAATGCTCGATTTTATGATATAATTTTTTTTTTAAAATAATATGGTATAAAAAGCTATATGCGTTTAAAAAAACTAGAGAAATTTGAAAAAAAAAGTCGACAATTATTAGCTATTTCTAAATCTATCTGTCTCATTCCATACATAATTATTTCATCTGTAAGATAAACCGTTCATCATTTGGACCACTAGTTCCTACACTTCGGACGATATATTAACTTTATATAGAAAACTCTCTCCGCATATGTTAATATGGTTAATAGTTTAACTATGTATTTATACACACGTTAAGTTAAAAGTGAATCTGGCAAAAACCAATCAAAACTGTAAGAAGTTAATTAGATTTTGATCAAACAAAACTTAGGTCACAAATAATTTTAATTAGTCAAACAATTACTTACTACAAAGATGAACATATATCTGACGTCCTTCTATCCTTTTAATAGAAAAAAAGAAGTTAAAATAAATCAGATGGGTATATATGAATTGACTATAGGATCTTTAAATGGTTCTAATTAACGTCAATGATTCATGGTTAAGATATAATGAATTTATGAATATCACGTAAGTATGGAGCTCTGTATTCCCATTATGGGATTTACACAAACGTTCTAAAAAGCTTAATAGAATCTCATACACTACATATCGATCTTTTGGCATCGAATGCCTCTTGATCATTATGGGTTAACTAGATCGATCAACACATGATTTCATGTCCAAAGGCGATCAAGACTTGCTAGATTTGCATTGTCATCGAAGAAAGTTAAGTTCTCGTAAAGGTTATATTGTTGTGGCGGTGGTGAGAATGGTGGTGGCGATAATTTTTCCATTTGCATCCGGATTAGAGTTAAAATATTGGAATGTCGACATTGCAAGTTGAGCATCTCGGCTTGTGCCTTCGCTAACTCCGCTTGAAGCTCACTAACTTGTTTCTGAAGCTGGCATATCGTGCCCGCGCAACCATAAACAGGATCCCTAAGTCTTGCATTTGCTTCGTACACCATACTACTAACTGCATCGGCTCTACGAGACTCTGGAAGTTCCTATAAAAATAAGATACTATCAATTTAAGTACCAACATTAATTTTTTGATTGTCTATTAATATAGTAATATTAAGTGTTTATCCTCATCAAATTGATGGAGATTTAATTCTTGTAAAATGAGCAATAAGTAGCTTTAAGAGTAATTTCATGGAAGGTGTTTATTATTCAAAAAACTAAATACATTAATTATTCAGAAAACTTAATCTACATTCAAGTAAAGTACTACCATAATATATCTTTGGAGGGTACTAGTGTGAAACCATAAATTAAAAAACTTTTATAAAAGAAAGTTTTAAGTACTAACCATTAATTGTTAATTTAAGTACTAACCATTAAGAGAATTCACAAGTCATTTCATATTTTAATGTGAGTGGATGCTATATATTATAGGGGATGGTTGTAAGTGGTTGCGAGTGAAATGAGATTGAGAATTTATGGGGGCTGTACCTTATTTCCTCAGGAAACACGGTACAACCATCATAAATTTTTTAATATTTTTTAAAGTGATTGTGAGTGGATTAAAGAGAAAAAATAATGATAAATGTATGAAAAAATAATATGTATTAAAAGAAAAAGTAATTGTTTTTAAGGTAATTATAAGAATAAGAATAAGAATATGAGATGGATTGTGAATGCTCTAATTGTTGATTGTCTATTAATCTAGTGTACGTTTATTGAATCAAATTGATGTCATTTAAAGTTATTTTATAGAACGTGTTTATCATTTAAAAAAGTAAATACATTAATTATTCAGAAAACTTAATTTATATGTAAAGCTACACTACCATAAAATATGTTTGGAAGGTACTAGTGTAAAATCATAAATTAAATAACTTTTATAAAAGAAAGTTGCTTGTTCTAAATATCCCATCACCTTTAACTATTTATTGTCTAAAGGAATCATGCATGCATAAAAAGTAAGTTATTTATTAAAAATTTATATTTTTGGAACCGCTTTTAGAATTACAACCGTTTATATTGATTTTGTTCAAACTTAACTCACCTATAAATAAACATCAACAACAAAAAAAACTCACTACTCTAAAAAGCCTCTTGATTCAAATTTGACCTAAAAAATCTCAAATATCACTATCATAACTTTGAACAAGAATGGCTTTGGTATTCAAAAATGTATCTATTAAATCATGACAAATATAAAATGTATATTTTAGATAAGCTATATGAAGTCATTTATTTCAAATAATCATTAATCATGCGTATACAAACCGTAACAAATAATCCCAAACATCTCATTGTCGTTTAGTAATTACGTATACCTACTTTAAAACTCGTGAAATCACAAATTTCTCAACATATAAATTTTCAGTTCATAACATATAACACTTAAGTTATCAATAAACATAAGTTATTTCACAAGTTTAACGTAGTATGTATGAAATTAATTAACAAGTTATCAAAACATATTAAATTATCAATAAACATATGTAAATTTACAAGTTTAACGTAATATATATGAAATTGACAAGTTGTGACAACATATCATATTTGTCATTGGTATTTTCGTATGTACCTGTAACAATTTAATAATGTTGCTAGCTCCGAACACTCTATGTGCAATGGTGAACTTGTGTGGGTCAGTGGGTGGAAAATAGGGTGCCAACATGCACTTCTCGATGCACCGCCGCCGGAGGATCTTGCAGGCGGCGCAGGGGCTGAGCACCACCGTGTGCCGCGGCGGAGGAGTGAGGACGCTGGTGGGGCTGAGCTGAGACAACAACGGCGAATGGTCGGAATATTCTTCCGCCGGTGTTGAAATAGTCACCGGCGCGGCGGCGACGGCGGTTTTCCGGCAGCTTTCCATTTTTAGAGAGAGAAAGAAATAAAGGGTTTTGTGGGGATTGATGAGGTGGCTTTAATTTGGCGGGTGAATATATATAGAAGATTTGAAGGTGGGTGATGGTGGAGATGACGTCATTTACCGTCATTGGATGCTATGGTGACGTCATTACTGTT
Organism: Flaveria sonorensis; assembly: GCA_025506505.1. Classification (NCBI taxonomy): domain Eukaryota; kingdom Viridiplantae; phylum Streptophyta; class Magnoliopsida; order Asterales; family Asteraceae; genus Flaveria; species Flaveria sonorensis. The sequence continues at coordinate 43,780,494 of CM046430.1, read as the reverse complement.
GTAGAGGTGTTGAATGTCAACGTGAAGGTCCCCACTTGATGAAAGAGTAGATAAACGGTCGTTAAACCTAGTTACACTTCCACACCTTTTTCCATGAAAAATTTAAAATTGAAATGCAAATTAAGTTGAGTTCATAATAAGTTGAGTTCTGATTTTGTGTAGATCTGGATATATTTGACAAAAGTTTGAAAATCTTGTCAGACGTATGCGATCATAATCTGATCTTTTTACTCGTGTGTTAAAACAAACACGACATGTATGTTTTATGTTTTTCTTTTACGTTTTATTATGAAAATATGAATTTGTTGGAAGCAAGTTCTGTTTTAAATATAAAACGTTACATTAATTTTTATTTATTTATTGCATGTTTTGGAAAATAACCACTTAGTTTTATTTATACTAAAACACTTATTTCAACACCCAAAAAAAAAAAAATCTACCTTGCTTAAGTTAACTTTGAATCCTCCAAGCTTAGCTAAACGTGGTTCAAACTAAAACACTTATTTCAACACCCAAAAAAAAAAAAAAATCTACCTTGTTTAAGTTAACTTTGAATCCTCTAAGCTTAGCTAAACGTGGTTCAAACTAAAACTCGATGGACCTGTTTTAAGTTTTAACTAAACCTTGAACCTTGAGAATTTAATGTTTCTTTTAAAAATTCACACTCTTATGTCAGTTTGATATATAATAATAGAATCAATTAATTAATCAAATACATAAAAAATAAAATTAATCATCACATTTCATTGATTGTTTGTTTACTTTTTAATAATGAAATAAATTATTATTTTATGTTGTTTGTTAAGTAGGAAAAGACAAACGAATAAAATATAAAAATGATTATGGAGGTAATGGCTGGCTGCCAGTGGTGGTTCCAGTGGCGATGGTGGTGGCTCATGGTGGCGGTGGCCAATGGAGGTGGTGCATGGGGGTCGGTAATGGCGGCCAGTGATGGCGGCTGGCTGTGGTGGTCAGTGGTGACCGGCGGTGGTGGCTGTGGTGGTGATAGGCGGGTATTGGCTGTGGTGGTCGGTGGTGGCTTTGGTGGTTGGTGGTGGTGGTGGCGGCCAGCGATGGTGGTGGTGGTGGTGGTTGGTGGTGGTCTGTGGTGGTTGGTGGTGGTGATAGTGATGATTAAGGATAAGATGAGATGGAATGAATTAAAAAATAAAATGGTGGATGCAATGGATACGCTCTGATTAGAGTGAATACGATTATTTGTGTAATGATACATTTTATTTTCTTTGACAACCAAATATGTTATTTTCATTCGCACTCAATCGTTCATTCAATTCCGTCTTCCATTTCTTGATACCAAATATGTTATGGTTTTCTTTTACATTTAAAATTGTTTGCTTAATGGATTTCTTTTACAGTTGAAATTGTTTGTTTAATGAAGTTAATTATCGTTACTTTTGTTAATTTGGAGAAAGCGACTAGTCATGGTTATTTTGATGGGTGGAGATTCATGTTATCATCTCACTCGCCTCAACAAACCTCATCTCTAATCCATCTTGAATGCGTATTCTCATTCATCCTCATCTGAACCGCTTTATTTATTTGTTTTTTATTTTTTTTGAAAGACAATATTATATCCAAGAGAACAAACAAGCTAACAAGAAGCTAAGTAAGCTAAAACATACATGAAAAGACAAACAAATACAATAGACTATCCAGTGGTTACATTGAAATCACACAAGTTTCGTCACTCCATAGACTTCATGTTGCCTTTGTTTTTAATTCGTAGAAATCCAATATCCACTACAAGAATTTAGACTTTTTGCGGCGATATATATCGTTGCAAAAGGTTGTTAATTTGTCGCAATATGTTATTTGCGACGAAAACTTCGTCGTTATAAATTCGACGTAAATAACTGGTCGCAAAAGGTTTATTACGACGAACTTTGTGACGAATTTTATGTGGGGTCCACCTGTTTTAAAAAAAAAAAGGAAATTCGATGGAAAATGTTTTTTGCGACGAAACTCATCGCGGCAAATGCTTTTTTAAATTTCTTTTAATATTAAAAATATTATAATTAAATAATTCGATAATCTTTTTTGCTACGATGTGTCGCTGCAATTTTTCGACCGAAATCTTTTTTGCGACGATTTGTCGCCGCAAAGTTTTTGACCAAAAAACTCTTTTGCAACAAATTGACGCCGCAAAAAACCTTCTGTTTTTTTTAATATTTTGCTGCATTTGCAGCAATCCACCCAGGTATTCCTGGGTACCAAACCTGCTATTCAAAGTCACTAATACCATCACAACTATCAAACTAATCGCAATCAGAAAGGATAGCATATAAACCAACTATTGTTTAAAGTTAACAAGTCATACAAACAAATGTTCTAAAATGTTTCAAAATATTCATAACAAACATCAAATCAAAATCCTATGACGACCCACCTTCATCATCTTCATCATCTTCATCACTTTGTTGAGAATGACCACTTCTCTTCAAGGCGTTCTGGACTTGGGTTTGGATTTGACTCTGCATTTGTGCCATCATATTAGCCATCATCTGAGACTGGCATTGTTCTTGCTCATTTGCCAGTCTCGCTGCTATCATCTCCTCAACCTCAGCCTGTGAGAACATCCGCTGATCCGTTCTATGAGGTGGAGGTAGGGGTTGTGAAGGCACGCTCGGTATTGGCCCGATGCCACGTTACCACCTGGGCCGCTCCCCCAAGACCTGCCGCATGATCTGTTTCTCTGACATTTCAGGGTGTTGTTGTTGAAGCGCGACCATTTGCTCATATATAGTTTACAAAAAACAATAACCAATGTTATATATATGGGGGTGTTATATATTACTTTATTTTTATAAGATTGTAAGGTGTGTACATTACTTACATAGTATGCAGCGGGTTCAGGTTGATAGAAATTACCGCTTGAATCGGTATAGAAGCGGCGGTATGCTAATACGGCACTACCAAGTTCATCAGAACCCTCTTCCCGCTATAAACACATTAGATAGATATATAATCATATAATAGTAACTTACAAACACATAAAACAATTTATAAACACATTAGATTCGTATAATTCTTACACATTTCCATGAATACTTTAAGACCAATCATATATTCTTTAGAAAATTTATTTTCTAAAGTAGTCCAACTCTTATCAATCTTCATAACTGTTTCTAAAAACAAATATTAATTATCTTAACATATTTAACACTAGGGAAATACAAACACAAATCATATTAACTCAGCAAATTTTATACTAAATAATTACGAATGGATTGATAGGCGTCCGGTTTGTAGCAAGATGGCCATCCTAACCCACTTTTTGAATGTTTGACTCATATATGAATGAGTACAACTGATTTATTATTTAAGAAAATTCGGCAGCATTTCCCCTTAGCTCCCCAAATATGTGTATTAAACACATATTTAGGGAATACACATATTTGGGGAGCTAAGGGGAAATGCTGCCGAATTTTTCTTAATAATAAACCAGTTATACACATTCATATCATAAATGAGACAAAACATTCAAAAAGCAGTCCCAATCTTGGGACCGTCCAAAATTAAATTCTATTAATTTAATTTTAGACGGGTGACCTACTGTATTTTAACTGAGGAGGTTGGTCTTGAGTACCAAATGTTCCTTCTTTGTCCTTCTCAGTTGGGTCCTTTTCCTTCACAGGTTTGTAAGAGTTATACCTAGAGGCTGATGCAACCAAAGTTCTCTCAGCATGCACAACTGAAGTACAAAGAAAGTTACTTCGAAAAATTTGATACAACTCAATGAAATTCACTAAGTATCAAATCTTCCAAAGCCAAAAGACCATTTCTTCCGAAGCCAAAGATGAAGTTTTCCGAAGCTTCAAGACAAAGTCTTCCGAAGCTTCAAGACAAAGTCTTCCGAAGCCAAGAGACTATTTTTTTCCTAAGATAGAGAAGACATGCTTTCTCTAACATGATTTTGACAAAATATTAACCACTTTTTACTGCTATCTCTAAACTAATAAGTCGATACTCTTGTCAACTGTAGATTAAGGTCTTAGAGTCTATAACTTTCTACTTTGTACTTTTATCCTTTTGTAATAGATAAGGATGTGAGCTATGACATATCATAGTCACTAGTCAAAAGTCAATCTGCCTTTTGACTTTACATTGATTTTATTGTTTAGATTAGTGTTCAAGCTGGCCTTCAAAATATGACCGGCTATAGGATGTAGTATAAAGTATCTTTGTAACCAGTCCATAGGACTAAGCCTTGTAATATTTGTAAAACACTTGAGAGCAATATACATCATTCTTAAAAACAAATTACTTGTGTTCTTATTGTGTTCTTTACATTTTTGTTCTTTGTTTCACTTTAGCCGGTTCCCTATTTGATTTGTTAAGTGTTCTAGTTTCTCTATTAATTTGTGAAACTGTTGCATTGCTCCCCTTCACCAGTCCTGCAATGCAAGAAAAAAAATCATGTGTGTCTGCATCAACTTCTAAAGCTGAATACATTGTTGCTGCAAGCTGTTGTGCTCAAGTGTTTTGGATTCAGAATCAAATGTTAGACTATGGATTCAATTTCAAGGAGACTCTCATCCATATAGACAATAGTGCTATCTTTATCACAGAGAATGCTATACAGCACTCAAAGCCAAAGCACATCAACATCAGGTACACTTGATAAGAGATAATTTTGAAAAAGGATTGATAAAACTAGTCAAAATTAATAAAAATGAACAATATGCTGATCTGTTAACAAAAGCTTTTAATGAACAGAGATTTAAGTATCTTATATCAGCTGTTGGAATGATTAACCTTGAGTAAATTTTCTTAAATTAATTTTAATATTATTTTTCAAATATGTGTGTTTTAAGTTGTCTATATTATCACTCATGTAAGCCCTGTCTACCTTGGGAGAAAATTTTTCAAAATGATATTCCTTAGAATTTTGGGAATTAAAGATATATTTTCCGTCGTAAGATATTAAGTTGACTTCGAAAGAAAATTATGTCTTCAAAACTAATAACTACTTACTAAAAAATTTACCTTTGGAAGAAACTCTGATATATCTTTTGAAGCTTAAATATACTTCTAAGTACTTATATGTTTGGAATGATAATTTTCTTCTGAAAACAATTAGATTTTAATATCTTTCGAAACCAAATATATCTCGGAAGCAAAATACTCTAAGTATTTTTCTTCCGAAGAAATTCTTGTCAAGCTAAAGAATATCTTCCGAAGTCAAATTGACTTCGGAAGTTTTCTCAAAACTTCTGAAGAAAAATTACCTTCGGAAGATTTTCTACTTCCAAGATAACTACCTTTTTGGCCACTTTTTCAGAGGTGGGACTGACATTCGAATTTCAAAGTTTATCCTTTTCTACTATCTTTATCTCAAATTTAACCATATAAATATCTTTACAATGGTTCCCCTCTTTCATCTTGCTCTACATCTACAAACTTCAAACCCTAAATTCACCCACAAACCCTCCTTGTTCTTAGCTTTCTTCGTGCCAAAGCTTTCTCAAATGGCCAACCCTGAACTCTGAAACCAGCTAGATTTTTCCATGCACCTTAACAGAAAACATAATCAGGTTGCTCTGTTGATATCTGAGAAAAATCCTGATTTCTCAAATGTTTGCCTTTTTCTTGCTTAATCAATCTACCTCACCTCAGTTACAATCGACCCTTCACTTTATGAAGAATAATTGTTAGAGTTTTGGAGGACCTGCCAAGAGGCGATCTTGGATGGTGAGAAGGCATTGTCTGCATCAGTGCAGAGGAAGACAATTTTTATCACTCTAGCCACAATCAACACTCATCTATAGCTAGATGATGAAGAAGGCGAGCTGTCTTTTTCCAAATCTGCTGTAAATAAATCATTCATGTAGATGGGCTATGAAGGGGACTTCACAGTCAAAACCTTCAAAAAGGGTAAGGTCTCCTACCAATGGAAGTACCTCCTCCATGTTATTATTCACTCTTTATAAAATAAACATGGTGGATGGGACCAAATTCCTGAGGACTTATCCTACATAATCAAGAAATGGTTTAAGGGGTTAAGTTGAAGTACACCCAGTTTGTTTACACAAACTTGCTTACAAACTTGGACTCCTTAGACTAATACATGTTCCCTAGATAAGTCCACAACATTCTTAACTGTGAACTGGGCTCATAGTTAAGGGAACAGGTGCTGCTGTTAAATTGGGACAGATAAAGCCCAGCATCTTCAAGATCATAAGAAAGACCACTGTTGGCTTCTCAGGCGTAAAAACAACCTTGGTCCCAAAAATGTTAGAGCTCATTGCTCAAGGTGATAACTTGACAGCACCATTTGATATTGAAACCACACCTTCTACATCTACACCACCCATAAAGCCACAAATAATCCTCACCTACTCAAGAAAATCCAAACAAACCCCTGCTCAGTCTATTTAGATTGAGTAAGCCCCCATACAATCACCCATGCAAGAGAAAGTAGAACTAAGAGCTCCTACTTCCCCTAAGGAGCAAACCACTCCCATTACTTTATTACTTCTCCTCACCTACTCAAGTGCTCCTGAAACACCCATATCTATCCCATATCATCCACCCCTAACTGAGGTGGACTTCCTTGAACATGTTCAGGAAGTTCATATGGAAGAAGCTCTCATATTTACAAATGATTACATCATTAAGACCTCAACCATGGCAACCCAGCCCCTTGACACTTCTCTTGAAGCTGTCATGAAACAAGGAAAATCCAGTAGCCAAGAACCATAAGCTGATAGTGAGGGAGATAACTTTGGTTATGTCATCTCATCCCCCCATGATTCTTCTAATGAATATGAGTGGAGCTTGCAACTAAAGGTGCAAAAATTATACAAAACATGCCCCTAATTAGTTTCAAAGGTAAGTCACCTAGAATCTCAGGTGGCTACCTTGCAAAGGCAGGTCATTAATCAGTAACTTGACATCACCGATCTCAAGGGAAAGATAGTTGGGAGACCTTCCAAGCCAACTCAACCAGGTCCACAAGAACATGTGGATGTGGTGGACCTAACCCATAGCTCCCCTGTGCAAGAGGGTGATGCTACCAAAAAGGAGGAGAAAGTCTTACCTGCAATCACAGAACCTAGGAGTTCTGCCCAAAGTATGGACATAGAGGCCTTACCATCCTCACTTGATGTGGATGTCCTGATTCAAAGCTTATTTGAGTAGGGAGTTCCAAGGGCTATGTCTACCCCATCATACCCTTCTAAAAAGCCAATAGTAGGATGGAGGTATGATGCTGATAGAAGAGCCCTGGTACTCTCAAGATCTCAGGAGCAATAAAAAGTCTTTAATTTTCAAACCTTGAGATACTATGAAATCTTTCCTCTGGTTAACCTACTACTTTCCAACCCAAGTCATAACAGACGAACAGACAGGTTAGTTGAGAGGATCCAGCAAAAGGTGTTTGAAGAGTTCAGAAGAAGATACTACTTATATAGACTGAGGCTAGTAGGCAAAATTATTGGTCAACTAGATACTAAGGCAGAACCTAAGATTATCTTTAAAGGGGAAAACTCAGTTAAACCTTTTAACCTTGAGACAGGAACTGCTTCAGTACCTAAGGTTCTTAGTGAGGAACCAGCTGGTAAAGGTGTCTCACAGCCTCTCCCAAGCCAGAGCTCAAGTGCTACACCAAGTGATGAAAGACAAAGCTCTCTCGACCCTGAGTCACTCAAGCCTGTGACTAATAAAGGGAAGATGATCATGACCTCTGATGAGATTAAAGAGGAGAAAAAGGAGTGGAAGAGGAAGGAAAGGGGAGAGAGAACAAGTGAGACCCCAAGCCTTATGCAAGCTGCAATCAGGGTTGCCCTCAAGCCATACACTTAGGAAGATGAGTTAAGGACAGCCAGATTGAACTATTTGGGGTTACAGAACTACAACATTGATGAAATCATCTCTCTTCCCTTGGATGAGCTAAATGAACTGGCTGACATTGAAGTATCAAAAAAGAGAAAGAAACCTGAGGATGCAAAGTTGCTCCTCAAGATTAAGGAATAAAGAAAAAGAAAAAGACTTTACAAAGCTCCTACCCTCACTCCAGTTCAAGAAAGCCCTAAAGCAGAGGCTATGACAGCTGAACAAGAAACTCAGGTAGGTGGGGAACAAGACAGACAAAATATGATAACCTACCCGAGTGCCACAGGCCTCTATCAGGTAGTAGACCTACTTCCCTTATCATATGAATACATAGAGTTTGAGTACCTCAAGCAGGTTAAACAAGAAGTGTTAAAAGAACAAAAAGCTTCTAAGAGGAAGATGAGGGAATAGGCTACTAAGTCAAGAGCCACCATCCGAGCCAATCAAAAGATGTATGCCGATAGACTAAAGATGATGAGCTTCTTGAAGCTGTACGGGTTATCCGAAATGAGACTTGGTCCAATATCTTTATCCACTATGGATGAGCACATTAGAGTGATCAAGCAGAAGATTAAAAAGGGTGAGCTAGTAGACTTGCATTCTTCACCAAGTAAGGCTATACCTGAAGGTGAGGTCAAGGTTGAACCACATGAGACAACTCAACCTGGACCTAGTGTTGCATCCCAGCAAGCTTTATCTTTTGACCCATAACAGGGTCCTGATCCTTCACATTCTAAACCTATAAAGGAAAAGGACCTAAGTGAGGAGGATAAAAAAGAAACATCTGGTACTCAAGACCAACCTCCTTAGCTAAAATACAGAAAAAGGAAAAGGATGGCCATAAGGAGGGATAAGAAGAAGAAGAAGTCTAAGGCATCCACCTCTGCATCTCAGGATGGGTCAGAACATCCTGAGGGTGATCAAGAAGAGGCTGCTCATCCAACTCTAATTCTAGTAGATCCTCTTACAGCTGAGACACCCATCTTGTCTTGGGCTTTTGCTACTAATCCAAACAAATGGTATGTCACTAAAGATCAAGGAGGTCAAGATGTATACTTCTAGCAAAACATGCTTGACCTTCCTCTGCATGATCTCTATGATATGAGAAGATACTTTGAAAGTCTGAGTAATCCTCACCAACAGATGAATAAGGGAATAGTCTTGATTCTGATGAGTACTGTCAACAAATGAAGATCAAGACTCAAATTTATCCTCCAGTTTTGGTAGCATCAACCTAGGGGGAGTTTGTAAGAGTTATACTTAGAGGCTGATGCAACCAAAGTTCTCTTAGCATGCACAACTGAAGTATAAAGGAAGTTACTTCGGAAGATTTGATACAACTCAATGAAATTCACTAAGTATCAAATCTTCTGAATCCAAAAGACCATTTCTTCCAAAGCTTCAAGACAAAGTCTTCTAAAGCCAAGAGACTGATTTCTTCCGAAGACAGAGAAGACATGCTTTCTCTAATATGCTTTTAACAAAAGCTGAACCAGTTTTTGCTGCCACCTCTGAATACTCACCAACTTATATAAGTTGGTGATAAGTCCATACTTTTATCAACTGTAGATTAAGGTCTTAGAGTTTGTAACTTTCTACTTTGTACTTGTATCATTTTTGTAATAGATAAGGATGTGAGTTATGGCATGTTATAGTCACTAGTCAAAAGGCAATATGCCTTTTGACTTTACATTGATCTTGTTGTCTAGATTAGTGTTCCAACTAGCCTTCAAAGTATGTCCGGATGTACGATGTAGTATAAAGTATCTCAGGTACCAGTCCTTAGGACTAAGCCTTGTAACATTTATAAAACACTTGAGAGCAATATATATCATTTTTGAAAACCAATTACTTGTGTTCTTATTGTGTTCTTTACATTTGTTCTTTGTTTCACTTTAGTCGGTTCCCTGTTTGATCAGTTAAGTGTTCTAGTCTCTCCATCCATTGTGAAACTATTGCATTGCTCCCCTTCACCGGTCCAGCATACCCTTTATATTTAAAAAATAATAACTTTCAAATTTAAATAAAATAAAATGGGTCCCACCCTACCCCACCCCACCCCACCCTCCCTTCCCTTCTTCCTGTCGTATTCCCCCACTACCGTACCATCCCACACCACAGCAAGTCTGACTGCCATCATTATCGATCACTGTGAAGATTATTCCATCAGCACCATAGTCGTCGGCAATCCACCATCACCCTAGCCACCGTGGACCCCACCCAAATCAGTTGACCTCCACCACCCTTCCCTCTAGCATCAGTAGCTGCTTGCGACCGATTTTTTAAACACCACCGCCGAACCACTAACCACCACCAAGATCGCCCGGCTTATTTCTGAGACACAACCACCGTCCCAAACCTCCACCCACATCGTTGATCACATATAACTGTCGCACATCACCATCACCGGCCCCCAACCTCCGTGATACTCCACCACCACCACACTGCCACTATCACGCTCTTGTATCATTATCATCGCACCATCATCGAGGAGGAGGAAGATATGTTGCAAAATGGTGGCGACGGCAGTGTGGTGGTGGGGATGGTGTCGGACGGTGATGGTGGCGGTACAGCTCGGTGATGGTGGTGGTTGCGTGGTGGAGGTGGAGTATCGTGTGTTAAGTCATGTATATTTGTGTGTGTATAATATATATATATATATATATATATAAAGAGAGAGAGAGAGAGAGAGAGAGAGAGAGAGAGAGAAAAGTTACGGTACAAAGTGTTTTTTCGTGCGAAGCGTACGAAGTTATCACGCAAGAATGAAGCTTACGGGTGGAATTATAACGCAAGTGTAAGAATTAATTACGCAGAGATGGAATTTTCACGCAGAGATGAAATTTTCACGTAAAGGTGGAATTATCACGCAAGAGGTATTCTTGCGTGATAATTCCATCTATGTGTGATAATTCCACGCGAGTGTAATTCGTCTTGCGTAATTATCACTTTGTTCTTACGTGATTATTATTGTTCTTGCGTGATAATTCCACTCCAAAACTTCGATCTCTTCGCATGGAAAAAACACTTTGTATAGTAACCGCTGCACACACACACACACACACATATATATATATATATATATATATATATATATATATATATATATTTATATTTGTGTATTTAGTTATAATGAAGTGGGTCCCACCCATATTATATGTATTTAAATATTTTGATTTTTAGTTCATGGTTATTTTGGTCTTTTCACCTTCACTTAACTGAAAAACTTAACAGAAGTTAGTGTCAGGAATCAATCATGTTACGGTTTGGTAAACAGTTGGGACTAATAATGTAATTTCTTAAAAGTTGAGACCAATATTGCAATATGAGCATACCACATGGACCAATCGTGTAATTTACTCAAAGTTTTAACCTAATAAAACATTGGAAACAAATTTTCATTTACCTTATTAATTAATTATTTGATAAAGTAATTTTTCAATTATTAACTAGTAGATTTCTAAAATATATTATCTGATTTATTAGTTGAATATTTTGCTTGTATATTTGTTTATTTGAATGTTACAAGTCGAGCCGAGACTGAGATCGTCTAAGCTCTTATTAGTATCGTTTTACCTTAAGAAAACTCAAGCGCGAGCTCAGCTCGTGTAGAGCTTTATTTCTAAGACGCAAGCTAGGCTAGTGAGAATTTTTTTTTTCAATCTCAAGCTCGAATTAGGCTCCCTAGATTATTATTTAATGTTTTTAATATTGTTTTACATATAATAACAACTATTTATATTAATATATATTTCATGGATCAAATTAAAACTAAATAAATGAAAAGGCTTGTTTAGGTTTGAAAGGCGGCTCGAACTCTATATGTGAATCTCCAGGTCGAGCTCGCTAATTATACGAGTCATAACATGAGCTTGAGCTCGAGCCTAGCTATTGGCCAGCCAATCCCGAGTAACTCACAAACCGACTTTGACTCGTTTACGCTCATAACTAGTGTTAAAAAGTAATTTTAGTTTGAAAAGTAAACTATTTGGTAGACCGATTATTAGATTATTTATTTTAATTTGGTTTTTTATACTCTTATCGTATGATCTGATCCGACCCGAACCGGACTGTAACAATAAAATTTATTATTTAACGCTCAAGTGTGGGGACAATGTGAACAAAGAAAAATAACATAATGTGTAACAACTTCATCCAAGTTTGAAGTAAGAAAGCGAAAAACAAATGTCAATCAGCAAGGCAGCGCAAAAGTTAAATTAAAGTCCAAATGTATATTTGGCTTAATTGTAAACTTTGGCCCATTCATATTCTTCTTATTTTCCCACTAGCTAATTAATTAAAGGACTTCGGTCCAATGGTATTTGATATGTTGATTAAGACTTGCATTATAATGGCTTCAATTTAGCAAGAAATCGACAAAGTGGGTGTGTATGTGATTTGAGAATATTGTAGAAACATGTTCACAACATTTTGTCTAGTGTTTTAAATGACATAAAGATCAAAATTGTTTTCGGATTGTTTGATATGGATTCTCTTGTTTTCTCCTAGGAATTATAGCCTAAGATTTGTTTTGTGACAATTCATAGTTTTTGATAAAAAAAAATACAAACAATTCGAGAAATTAGCATGCTCTTATTTGGACTAGAAACATGCCAACTAAAACCGTGAAGAACTTTTATTTTGTTTGGAGTTAAAGTGCCCGTATGATACGGATGAAAACATCACAAGAAGCCAGACGCTTGGACACATAGTCATATGCAATTTGCCCGACTCTCGGGTCTAAACTCCATCACTTGTGTCATTGATTTTGAATTTCAAGTTTTTTTTCTAGTTGTCGTGAGATTTGAATTTGATTACGTTTTGTTTGTATAAACACGTGAATCATGGATTATAACAAAATCGTGTGTATGTTAGTTTTTTTTATTCATGTTATACGTCAACATTAGTTTTCTCATACTTTATGGGTTTTTCACGTTGTGATATAATATCATTGACAACAACATTTGTCATCTTAGAAAGCATGTTAGTTTTTATTTTGTTTTAATATCATAAAAATCATTAATAATCTTAAAATTCAAAGAAAGTGCGTTTAATAAAACTATAACATCTAAAGTGTGTAGTGTCTTTCATGAAATAAATTATATTTTAGTTCATAAATGATGTTAAAAATATTTAATGGACATCCGCAACTAATGCCCCCATATGACTTCAACTTTTCATACATAAGTTAAACTAATTTATTTAGTTAGGTGTGCATGAAGTCTCAGAAAATCCTCTTTGTAAAGACACCAAAGTCAACAACAATGAGTGCACCAAATAAAGTAATAAAGTCCGAGAAATAGTTATTTTTAACTATTTAGTTTCTTTAATCCTTTTGGTTGGGTGTAGATTTTCTTTTAATACGATCTCATCGATTATATACTTTTATGGATATTCCATACATATTAAATATAAATGGACACCAGATAGAACTGTTAAGATCTTGTTATTCATTAGATAATTGTGTGTAATTTAAAGTAAAAGAAATGTGAACTCAAGAACACAAAAAAAAAATCATAATAGTTATGTGGATGTTAACTTGTACATACTTTAGTACAAATCTTTCTTTTATATCTATAAGGATCATCATGTACAAATCTTTTTATATAATGATGGAAATCACAAATTCTTCTTTAATCCTAATATGATAGAATTAATCATCACCCTCTTCTCACTAATTCAAGTAGTGATATGATCATCTTCTATATTCTTCTAAATCTAACCTAATAATCATTTACATGTGATGACACATGTCAATCTCACAAGCCATCTCATTTTAATTTTTCCGTCTATACTATTTATTCAATTTTAAAAAGTCAAATAACTAATTTTCGAATTTTCCTCTTTCTCTTTCTATATTATAAATCTAATTCTTTTTTAATCATTAATTTTTTTAAAATATTTTTCATTAAATAAAAACTAAGTATTTCTTGATTAAAAAATATACCTTTTCAAAATCAAAATTGTCTAAAACTATGATATTTTTCTGAAACAACGAAACTTTTTTAAATTATGAAATATTTTAAAATTAATCTTTTAAAAAATAAAATTTTATATAAAAATATTTTTTACAAAACAAACCCTGAATTTTTAAACAATGAGATATTGATAAAAAAAATGACTTTTTTTCAAAGCAATAATTTTTTAAAACGAATGTTTTAAAAATAATAAAAATGTTTTATCAGCTAGTCAAAGAATTTTTATATTTAATGTTTTACGGTTCCTAACTCATCAATAATGAATATTTAGTATTTTTCTTATTTTACCCGTGTAATACATAGGGTAAAATAGGGTAAATACACTGAGTTATAACTTGGTGTTATTTATATAAAAGAAATTATAATAACATTTAACAGAAATCAAATTATAGTATGCAACAAGTGGAATCAAACACTAATTAGTTGCACATGGATTTGACTTAATTGAAAGCTTATGATTCGGTTTTTCTTTATATGTAGTTAAATTATTTTTATCCTCTATAATTGTTATTATACAATCCCGTGTACACTACAAGAAAAAGACTCTATTGCGACTAGGTCTATGGCGACGACATGATGTTGTCGCTATGGGTCACCTAAGGCGACGACATGTCGTCGCCATAGTGTCACCTTAATTTTTGGCTATTCTAGCCCTATTGAGACTACTTGTCGTCGCCTTAGGGTTACCTATAGCGACAAAAAAAGTCGTCGCCATAGGTGTAGAAAAGTCGTCCCCATAGGTCAATTTTTTATTTTGATTTATTTAAAATTATGCTAGAATTTTAAAAATTGTGTGTGGACCTAAAGCGACTACACGTCGCCGCCATAGGTCAAAATATTTTTTTTCTTTTTTTTTCTCCGAAATAACTAAGAGGGAAATAGTCCCGCCATTATGTAAACTCTATGACGATGTCGTCGCCATAAAGTTTTATGATTTTCTTATATGTGATATTAATAAATATAATAATCATAATTATTAATATTATTATTATTAATTTATGTACATGTTATTGTTATTATAAGTAATAATATTATTATTATAAGTAATAATAATAATAATAATAATAATAGTATTATTATTATTATTATTATTATTATTATTATTATTATTATTATTATTATTATTAACCGTGTGTATGTTTGTATTATTTTCTTAAAATAATATTATATGCTTTTAATTTATTTTGTAAAAGAAACAAAATCTTATTAAATATGATTTTTTAAAAGAAAGATAAAGATAAGTTAGGACTACTATTTTTTTAAATATAAGGTGACTCTCAATGTTGTATAATATGGTTTAAGTATTGGGTGAAGTTTAAGAGTGTATTTCAATTTTAACTAAATGATACATGTTCAATCATCTAGTCATTTATTTTTAGTTAAAAGAAGAAAAAAACCTAATTTCATATGTTGTGATAAGTATGATTATTAACAATTAGTGTCAATCATGGTCAAAGATGTCCTATTATAATAGTTATAATCGATTGAATATATCAAAGTTTAGCTATGATCGATCTATGAATATAAGTTTATATATATTAATTGTAATTTATGAGAAATTATGATTGTTAAGGATAAGTTAAATTTGTTTATATTTAGTTATCATAAATGAGTATTAAACAAGGTCAAATATATTCGGTTATGATGGTTGGGGTCGATCACATTCGTCAAAGGTTAGCTATGATCCAATTATGATCATTGGTGTTAAATTAAATACGATGTTGGTAATTTACAGGAAATTATCCTTATTAATGGTAACTTAAGTTTGTTTAAGCTTAGTTATCATCAATGAAGATCAAATATATCTGGTTCTGATGATTAGGATCGATTGCATACGTCAAATGCTAGCTATGATCCAATTATGATTATTAGTGTTGAATTATACATATTGATAATAACGTACATAAATTTAGGCATACTACTAGTAAATTAAGTTTGTTTATTCTTAATTATTATCAAAGAGTATCAAAAAACCTCAAACATAATCATTTATGATAATTAAGGTTGATTATATACGCCAAATATTAGATAAGACGAACAAGTATTATTATACATATAGTGATATGTTTATAATTGTAATAATAATATTCATAATCATAATCACAATAATTATTATAATAATTAACATAATAATAATAATAATAATAATAATAATAATAATAATAATAATAATAATAAATAAATAAATAATAGTAATATAATAATATCTTTAATAATAACATTATTAAAAATAAAAAATATATATAAAATATCAAAAAACACCCTATGGTTGACATAGGTGTTGCATGTCGTCGTCATAGGTGTTTCATATGCCCGCGTGATTATCCCGCCATTAATTTGGGAAAAAATTAAAAAAATAAAAACCCTATGGCAACGACATGTCGTCGCCACAGGGTGCAGTATCTTTTAAACCAGGGATTACAACATTATCACTTTCACTTTCCCAAACTAAAATCCCACCCACGACCAACCTTTATCTCCAGCGAAAATAACCAAAATCCAACCACCACCACCATTTCTAGCCACCACCATCGTTCCTAGCCACTACCACCACCACTTCCATACCCCCATTACCCTTCCCATCGCACCCTACCATAAATGAAGCATCTTTAGGTTGCACCACCACCATTGTTCCTACCACCATGACTACCACTCCTATCACCACCACCATTCATGTCTCTCTAGACTATTGTATCATTATCTCACCACCACCATCACCGACAACATCTCATTATCATCATTTTTGTTAAGATTTTAAGGTGTGTATATTATCTATTTCATTAGTTATTTAAATATTTTGATTTGGTTCTTGTTTAGTAGAATGATATGATAATATGCTGAACTATTTGATTTTTGGTTTGATTTTATTCTTGTTTTGATTTGATTAACGATATGCTTTAAATTATGTATGTATGTATGCACAATATGTGATGAAAGTATTGTAGTTTGATAGTTTAATCAATAAACATATCATGAACATATCATAAAATTGAATATATGTGCTAGATGATATTTGTGTTAGAACTTTAAGGTATGTATGTTACATTGTTTTGTTAATTAGTTAAAATATTAAGTTGAATTATTGTTATAGATGATTTATGTTGTTAGAATTATATAAGTTGTTTGATTTGGTGGTTTGAGTTGATAGAATGATATGATGAATTATGTTTGGTAATATGTTTTAGGATTAATGTTAATTAATTTAGAACCTAATTCATGAACATATGATGAATTGCATTTTAAAACATGTTTTAGGATTTTAATGGAAATGTTTTAGGGTTTCATTTGTGTTTTATAACTTGTATTTATATTATGTCATGTTTATGTATGTGTATAAGTCATCTTATAATATTGTTTAAAGGAACAACAAACGTGAAGAAGAGCACATTATACGAAAGTGTTTGGATGGATCAAATCAAGGGCAAAAGAAGATTAGGTAAATTTAAAACTTTTATTTCTATTATATGTTAACTATGTTGTTATCATGTGTTCATATGTTGTTAGTATTTTAATTTAATTTAATTTAATACGATGTTAGTACCTTGTTGATTTAGTATATTGTTTAGTTTAAAGTTGGATATTATTAAGTTAAATCACTCGCACACATTTATAGACTAAATTTAGATATTATTACTTGCATTGTTGATTTATTAAAACTTAAAATTGTTATCTTTTATTATTTTTAATTGGGCGTGATGTTTCATTTTACAAAAGTTATGTTGTCGAATTTTCATAAAAATATTAATTAGCATCTCTTGTTGTGAACGTTCAGGTGGGTCATCATTACATGGGATGAGCAAATGAATACACTTAGGAATATATGCATGAAATGCAGGAACGAATGAATGAATTTTAAAAAAGGAATCAAATCCTAATGACGATGAAAATGATCAAGATGACGACAATTAGAAGTCTTTTGTTTTGTAAAAGATTAAAGATGTTTACGTTGGTTATTTTGTTTAAATACACATGTATCAGTAGGCCTGCAAACGAACAAATCATTCAGCGAAAAGTTCATGAACTGTTCGGCGGGAAGTTCGTTTATGTTTGTTCGTTTAGTAAATGAACGAACACGAACAAAAAAATTTCGTTCGTTTAACTAAACGAACAAACATGAACACAAGCCGTGCTCGTTCATTTATGTTCATAAACGTTCAATAATGTGTTCGTTTATGTTCATTAATGTGTTCGATTATATTCTTAATTTTTGTATTAGTTATTTTTATAACAGTTATGTCAAGTGTTTTTGGATATTTATGTTACGTGTTTATTTATTTTTGGTAAATTTTGTGATGAAAATACTAATTTTATTCTGAAATAAATATGTGATCATTTGTGTTCATTTGTGTTCATACACTTCTTTGTGATCATCATGTTCATGAACATTTGTTTGTTTACGTTTATCTTGTTTGTGTTCGTTTGCGTTCGGTAAGTGTTCGTGAACAGTTCATGAACATGTTCATATCCTTAATGAACAAACACGAACAAGGAAATCCGTTCGGTAAGTGTTCGTGAACAGTTCATGAACAAGTTTATTTCTTACTGAACGAACACGAACAAGACCTTGTTCGTGTTCGTTCGGTTCGTTTGCAACCCTACATGTATGTAACTTGAATTGTAAAATGATTTTCTTTTGGGTATTAATATTATTAGCTTTCGTTTAGTGTATAAATATGTTTCCGAAACCTGAAATATTATTAAAAACATGGAACATAAAATACAATTTATAAACTAAAAATTAAAACACTAGGGTCTATGGTGACGATCGCCATAGGGTCTTTAATTTTTTTTAATTAAAATAAAAACAATTAGTTTGAACCTATGATAACGACATGTCGTTGCCATAGACTGAAAAATAAAATTATTTTTAAATTAAAATAATATATGAAATTTTTTGCCGACAACTCTGTGGCAACAATTTGTCGTCGGGATAGACTTCTATGGCGACTAGGGTTTTGGCGACGACTCAAAAATACGCGACAAAGCCGTGACGACTAGATCTATGGCGACGACAAACCAACCCTATCGCGACGACACATGTCGTCGCCATAATCCTTATTTCTAGTAGGGGTAATACACAGTACTATAACCTAGTGTTGAAAAGAATAATTACATGAGGAACGCTTCACAGATCTTTCCATCGATATGAAGAGTGATTAAAGATCGAAGATCAGTCTAGATATGTCTTTAGAATTATGCATTATCATGTGCAAGAGGCTGATCAAATGTGAGAAGTATGCATGCTAAAAAAATATTTTTTTTAAAGAAGTTCCTGCGGCCTTCATGAAAACACTTGTCATTGTTCACATTTTAGGCCGTCTTTTATTATTATTTTTAAACATTTCCTAAGCAATTTAGCAATTTAATTAAAATTTAACATCTTCGAAAACATCAAATCATTTATTATCTATATGCGTTCATTTAAGTTGTTTAAATTCATTCGTGTGTTTAAATAGTAGTAATAATATAAACAGATGAAAAAGTTAAAAGGGTTAAAAATCAATAATAATTATAATAATTTTCACTATTCAGTTACTTGTGGAAAATTTCTTTTTCCAATTTACATATAAAATTGTGATTTACCTCGACAAAGTGAAAAGTGAATTAGTGACAAATCATTAGAATTACCTACCTTTAACATAACGACCATAAAGAATGATATTCACTCATTGACAGAATTTGTCATGTTAATTGATGTAAGAAATCAGTTAAATAACTATGAATTAGTGTAACGTAAAACAGCTTTCGAACTTTTTCCTTTTTCTTGTCGCATCTTTGTCTTTACCATAAGTTAAAAACTCGTCACTTGTTCGTTCGAAAATAGTCTGAAAATAGCTCGCTTGAAATCGGTTTAGTTTGTAAACGAGCCAAGACAAGGTCAGTTCGACTCATAGTTTGCTCGTTAACTGACTCGTTGGCAAGGGCGAAGGATTTAAGGGGCCCGGGGGCATCTTTTTTCGCCAGTAGAGTTGATTTTTGGTACCGTAGTATAAATTTTTATCCAGTACTGTTAATATATATATATATATGTATATATATATATATATATATATATATACGTATATATATATATGTATATATATACGTATATATATATCTATATACGTATATATATACGTATATATATATATGTGTACGTATATATATATATATATATATATGTATATATATACGTATATATATATCTATGTATATATACGTATATATATATATGTGTACGTATATATATACGTATATATATATACGTATATATATATATATGTGTACGTATATATATACGTATATATATATACGTGCACGTATATATATATATATACGTATATATATGTACGTATATATATACGTATATATATGTACGTATATATATACGTATATATATGTACGTACGTATATATATACGTATATATATATATATGTGTACGTATATATACGTATATATATATATGTGTACGTATATATATACGTATATATATATATGTACGTATATATACACGTATATATATATATATATGTGTACGTATATATACACGTATATATATATATATATACGTACACGTATATATATATATATACGTGTATATATATATACGTATATATATATATACGTATATATATACGTACATATATATATACGTATATATATACGTACACATATATATACATATATATATATACGTACATATATATATACGTACGTATATATATATATACGTATATATATATATATACGTATATATATATATCTATATATATACGTATATATATGTACGTATATATATACGTATATATATGTACGTATATATATACGTATATATATGTACGTATATATATGTACGTATATATATACGTATATATGTACGTATATATATACGTATATATGTACGTATATATATATATATATACGTATATATATATCTATATATATGTATATGTATCTATATATATATGTATATATATACGTATATATATATATACGTACTATATATATACGTATATATATGTACGTATATATATATGTACGTATATATATATGTACGTATATATATGTACGTATATATATATATACGTATATATATATACGTATATATATATACGTATATATATATATATATATCAAGTTCGCCCCCCTAAAAAATTTTAATTTCGCCCACGCCTCTTATAAGAGTGCTCAAGCTCTATCACTGTTTATTGACTTGCTCGTTTTCATGCTCCGCCACTATTCATTGGCTTTCTCGTTCAAATTAAAAGCATATCATAACTTCTATAAATTATAAATTTATGTCATATTACACAAATAGATCATAAACATATTGCTAATAGTATATTTACTAAAAAATTAAAAATATATATATAAAGAAAGATCATAGTTAATGAACTACCAATTTCGTATCATTGTTTCATTGAGTTAAAATAAACTATATAAAAAATTATTTTTTAATTTTATATATATGAATATTTATAAAAAAAATACTTTTACCTTTTACTATAAACAAGTTGCCTCGCGAACCGGATCAACTAGGCTCGTTAAAAAAAACACGTTGGCTTGGCTCTGCTCGATTTTTAATTGAGCCAAGACCAAGCCAACCTCGGCTCAACTCTTATGCAACCATGTTTATTATTATTACAAGTACATAAAAAGTGGTGGTTTGTGAGGAATAATAAAAAAAAGGTACACTTTATATCTCGATAAATAAAATGATGGTGTATTTCATACGTACACGTACGATGTTTGGTCCAAAACCATGTTTAAATACTTAATTGCGAGAACCGTATAAGAATTTATGCATAGTCATGTTGTGTAGATGTGGTAATAGATAAAAGAGATACATAGGTTCGAGTCTTACTCTGAACAAAATGCTTAGAGTTGTCCCGTTGGGTTTTCCCAGTAATAGGTTTCCTACTGATGGGTTGGGGATGCGGTCCTTGCTGAAAAACGAGTAGCTGGGCCCGATTAAGATAACACAAATCCTCCGAAGCAGAGCCGTACATTCGCCGTTCAAAAAAAAGATAAAAGAGATACAATTTGTGAATAAATAACAGTCGTATCAATATGTAACATGGGGTCGGTATGTATACAAAATGTAATTTACGTGCGAATAATACGAAGTTATCAGGATGTGACACGTGTTTTTTGACAGAGACATAATTTTGCCCGCGCCACATTTACGCATATAAGGTATATAAATACACTATTTACGTTCATAATTATGCAAGTTCACAGGTTATATTTATTATTACGCAAAGTAAAATTACCTACGTTATAAAAAAAATATTATGCAATTTTTATTTATAATTACGCAAGTTATATGATAGTTACCCAATTTATATTAATAATTACGCAGTTAATAATCAAGCAAGTTATACACACAGCATATATACATTTAAAAAATATTGATTTAAAAAAATATAACAATATTATACTCAAATTAAAGAAAATAATGCTCGATTTTATGATATAATTTTTTTAGAAAAATAATATGGTATAAAAAGCTATATGCGTTTAAAAAAACTAGAGAAATTTGAAAAAAAAAAGTCGACAATTATTAGCTATTTCTAAATCTATCTGTCCCATTCCATACATAATTATTTCATCTGTAAGATAAACCGTTCATCATTTGGACCACTAGTTCCTACACTTCGGACGCTATATTAACTTTATATAGAAAACTCTCTCCGCATATGTTAATATGGTTAATAGTTTAACTATGTATTTATACACACGTTAAGTTAAAAGTGAATCTGGCAAAAACCAATCAAAACTGTAGGAAGTTAATTAGATTTTGATCAAACAAAACTTAGGTCACAAATAATTTTTAATTAGTCAAACAATTACTTACTACAAAGATGAACATATATCTGACGTCCTTCTATCCTTTTAATAGAAAAAAAGAAGTTAAAATAAATCAGATGGGTATATATGAATTGACTATAGGATCTTTAAATGGTTCTAATTAACGTCAATGATTCATGGTTAAGATATAATGAATTTATGAATATCACGTAAGTATGGAGCTCTGTATTCCCATTATGGGATTTACACAAACGTTCTAAAAAGCTTAATAGAATCTCATACACTACATATCGATCTTTTGGCATCGAATGCCTCTTGATCATTATGGGTTAACTAGATCGATCAACACATGATTTCATGTCCAAAGGCGATCAAGACTTGCTAGATTTGCATTGTCATCGAAGAAAGTTAAGTTCTCGTAAAGGTTATATTGTTGTGGCGGTGGTGAGAATGGTGGTGGCGATAATTTTTCCATTTGCATCCGGATTAGAGTTAAAATATTGGAATGTCGACATTGCAAGTTGAGCATCTCGGCTTGTGCCTTCGCTAACTCCGCTTGAAGCTCACTAACTTGTTTCTGAAGCTGGCATATCGTGCCCGCGCAACCATAAACAGGATCCCTAAGTCTTGCATTTGCTTCGTACACCATACTACTAACTGCATCGGCTCTACGAGACTCTGGAAGTTCCTATAAAAATAAGATACTATCAATTTAAGTACCAACATTAATTTTTTGATTGTCTATTAATATAGTAATATTAAGTGTTTATCCTCATCAAATTGATGGAGATTTAATTCTTGTAAAATGAGCAATAAGTAGCTTTAAGAGAAATTTCATGGAAGGTGTTTATTATTCAAAAACTAAATACATTAATTATTCAGAAAACTTAATCTATATACATTCAAGTAAAGTACTACCATAATATATCTTTGGAGGGTACTAGTGTGAAACCATAAATTAAAAAACTTTTATAAAAGAAAGTTTTAAGTACTAACCATTAATTGTTAATTTAAGTACTAACCATTAAGAAAATTCACAAATCATTTCATATTTTAATGTGAGTGGGTGCTATATATTATAAGGGATGGTTGTAAGTGGTTGTGAGTGAAATGAGATTGAGAATTTATGGGGGCTGTACCTTATTTCCTCAGGAAACACGGTACAACCACCATAAATTTTTTAATGTTTTTTAAAGTGATTGTGAGTGGATTAAAAAGAAAAAATAATGATAAATGTATGAAAAAATAATATGTATTAAAAGAAAAAGTAATTATTTTTAACGTAATTATAAGAATAAGAATATGAGATGGATTGTGAATGCTCTAATTGTTGATTGTCTATTAATCTAGTGTACGTTTATTGAATCAAATTGATGTCATTTAAAGTTATTTTATAGAACGTGTTTATCATTTAAAAAAGTAAATACATTAATTATTCAGAAAACTTAATCTATATGTAAAGCTACACTACCATAAAATATGTTTGGAAGGTACTAGTGTAAAATCATAAATTAAATAACTTTTATAAAAGAAAGTTGCTTGTTCTAAATATCCCATCACCTTTAACTATTTATTGTCTAAAGGAATCATGCATGCATAAAAAGTAAGTTATTTATTCAAAATTTATATTTTTGGAACCGCTTTTAGAATTACAACCGTTTATATTGATTTTGTTCAAACTTAACTCACCTATAAACAAACATCAACAACAAAAAAAACACACTACTCTAAAAAGCCTCTTGATTCAAATTTGACCTAAAAAATCTCAAATATCACTATCATAACTTTGAACAAGAATGGCTTTGGTATTCAAAAATGTATCTATTAAATCATGACAAATATAAAATGTATATTTTAGATAAGCTATATGAAGTCATTTATTTCAAATAATCATTAATCATGCGTATACAAACCGTAACAAATAATCCCAAACATCTCATTGTCGTTTAGTAATTACGTATACCTACTTTAAAACTCGTGAAATCACAAATTTCTCAACATATAAATTTTCAGTTCATAACATATAACACTTAAGTTATCAATAAACATAAGTTATTTCACAAGTTTAACGTAGTATGTATGAAATTAATTAACAAGTTATCAAAACATATTAAATTATCAATAAACATATGTAAATTTACAAGTTTAACGTAATATATATGAAATTGACAAGTTGTGACAACATATCATATTTGTCATTGGTATTTTCGTATGTACCTGTAACAATTTAATAATGTTGCTAGCTCCGAACACTCTATGTGCAATGGTGAACTTGTGTGGGTCAGTGGGTGGAAAATAGGGTGCCAACATGCACTTCTCGATGCACCGCCGCCGGAGGATCTTGCAGGCGGCGCAGGGGCTGAGCACCACCGTGTGCCGCGGCGGAGGAGTGAGGACGCTGGTGGGGCTGAGCTGAGACAACAACGGCGAATGGTCGGAATATTCTTCCGCCGGTGTTGAAATAGTCACCGGCGCGGCGGCGACGGCGGTTTTCCGGCAGCTTTCCATTTTTAGAGAGAGAAAGAAATAAAGGGTTTTGTGGGGATTGATGAGGTGGCTTTAATTTGGCGGGTGAATATATATAGAAGATTTGAAGGTGGGTGATGGTGGAGATGACGTCATTTACCGTCATTGGATGCTATGGTGACGTCATTACTGTTGTAGAGGTGTTGAATGTCAACGTGAAGGTCCCCACTTGATGAAAGAGTAGATAAACGGTCGTTAAACCTAGTTACACTTCCACACCTTTTTCCATGAAAAATTTAAAATTGAAATGCAAATTAAGTTGAGTTCATAATAAGTTGAGTTCATAATAAGTTGAATAGATCTGGATATATATGACAAAAGTTTGAAAATCTTGTCAAACGTATGTGATCTTAATCTGATCTTTTTACTCGTTTGTTAAAACAACCAAGACATGTATGTATGTTTTATGTTTTTTTTTTATTTATAAAAATATGAATTTGCTGGACGTTTTGTTTTAAATATTAAACGTTACACTAATTTTTATTTATCTATTGCATGTTTTGGAAAATAACCACTTAGTTTTATTTATACTAAAACACTTATTTCAACACCAAAAAAAAAATCTACCTTGCTTAAGTTAACTTTGAATCCTCCAAGTTTAGCTAAACATGTTTCAAACTAAAACTCGATGGACCTGTTTTAAGTTTTAACTAAACCTTGAACCTTGAGAATTTAATGTTTTTTTAAAAAATTCACACTCTTAGGTCAGTTTGGTATATAATAATGAAATGGATTAATTAATGAAATACATAAAAAAAAAATATTAATCATTACATTCTATTGATTGTTTGTTAACTTTTTAACAATAAAATAAATAATTATTTTATGTTGTTTGTTAAGTAGGAAAAGACGAACGAATGAAATATAAAAGTGATTATAGAGGTAATGGCTGGTGGCCAGTGGTGGTTCCAGTGGCGATAGTGGTGGCTCATGGTGGCGGTGGCCAATGGAGGTGGTGCATGGGGGTCGGTAGTGTGCGGCCAGTGGTGGCGGCTGGCTGTGGTGGTCAGTGGTGACCGGCGGTGGTGGTTGTGGTGGTCGGTGGTGGTGACAGGCGGGTATTGGATATGGTGGTCGGTGGTGGCTTTGGTTGGTGGTGGCGGCTGGCGATGGTGGTGGTTGGTGGTGGTGATAGTGATGATTAAGGATAAAATGAGATGGAATGAATAAAAAAGGAAAATGGTGGATGGAATGGATATGCTCTGATTAAAGTGAATGCGATTATTTGTGTAATGATACATTTTATTTTCTTTGACAACCAAGTATGTTATTTTTCATTCACATTTAATCGTTCATTCAATTCTGTCTTCCACTTCTTGCTACCAAATGCTACATTAGAATATTATTAACGATGTTCTATTTCTTTTACCCTAAAAAATATGCACTCTTTACTTTAAATCTATTTATTTTTAAAATCATCATAATTACTCTCTACAAGATTTAAACCAGTAAACATTATGGTTTTCTTTTACATTTGAAATTGTTTGCTTAATGGATTTCTTTTACAGTTGAAATTGTTTGGTTAAAGAAGTTAACTATTGTTACTTTTGTTAATTTCGAGAAAGCGACTAGTCATGGTTATTTTGATGGGTGGAGATTCATGTTATCATCTCACTCGCCTCAACAAACCTCATCTTTAATCTATCTTGAATGCGTATTCACATTCATCCTCATCTGAACCGCTTTATTTATTTATTTATTAATTATTTTTTTGAAAGGCGATATCATATTCAAGAGAAGAAACAAGCTAGAAAGAAGCTAAGCAAGCTAAAGCATACATAAAAAGATAAACAAATACAATAGACTATCCACCGGTTACATTGAAATCATTCAAGGTTCGCCACTCCATTGACTTCATGTTGCCCCTGTTCTTGATCCATATAAATCCAATAGCCTTAATCTCATTCATGATGTTTTAGATAGAAAGTCTCGGCCTTTGAAAGCTACTTTATTGGCTCTCGTACTTTTTCATCTATGCTATATGGTTCCATTATTTGTCCTTACTGAAACTCATGAAAGAACTCCTCTAGGACCAAAGGTCGTTTAGCTTAATGTTATCCTGATGGGTTAAATTGTGTTTTTTTTTTCATAAAAATCAAGGGTTAAGTCCTATGACGAACGCTAGAGTAAAATAGAAATAGATTAGTTGAGTATCTAAGTTGTATTAGAAACGACAATTCCCTAGGGATTCTTGATGGCATGTCTATTGCTGCCGGGCTATATGTACATAAAACGTATATGTATATATAGTTAATAGTTTATGAGATTTCAAAATACATATAATGTATTTATAATGAAGTTCAGGGGCGAAGCTTCTTTGGGGCCGGGGGGCCCCCCGCCCCCACTCTTTTTTTCGTTAGTAGTGTAAATTTTCGGCTTGATAGTGTAAATTTTTTGTCCGGTAGTGAAATTTTTTTAATAAATATAGAGTCCGCCCCCCCTAAAATAGTTTACTTTCGCCCCCGCCCCCAATAAACTTTGGTTCAAGCTCCGCCACCGATGAAGTTATAACTAAAGAGATTAATACTCAAAGTGATAAATTTAAATCAAAGTAAAATATTTGATTAAATGCGTGTGTGAACCAAGAGTAGAAAAGCCTTTTTTAGAAAGAAAATAAGTTGCTAGAAAAACGCATTTCATGAATTATACCCTCAAACATACCGTATGGGTGTGTCTAAAGTGTTATAATGAGTAAATTGCCATTTGTATCCTTGATATTTATCCATTTTAACCACTTGTATAACTGCAGTTTTAAAATTGTCATCCGCCCTCTAACGTTTTATTTTTATTTCCATTTGAGTCCAACACACTAACGTAGTTAGATTTTTCCGTTAATTTTTATAAAATGACAAAAATACTCTTGTAATTTCAGGGATGCAAATAGTAATTTACTCTTAAATAAAATACCCACCCCTTCATCAGCACTCCGTCGAGCCCCGGCTGCGACCCGTCCTCCTACGGCGGCGGCGGTAGTGGTGGGTTCTTCTACAGTGCTCCGGCGAGCCCCATCCACTTCATGCTCCATTCATCCTCCTCCTACATCGACTCCTCAAATTCACCCTCCGACACTCCTCTAGAAGGATGTTCAGGAGGCTTTGAAGGAAGTCCTCCGGCCGGATCCATGACCTCCACCGATGAGTTGTTCTTCAACGGCCAGATCCGGCCGATGAAGCTCTCATCACACTTGCAATGCCCGCAGGTGCTCACTCCGTTGCTTGATCTTGAAGAAAACAACATCGGAGATGGGAGTGACGATGAGGTTAGGGTTTTAAGAGGTCGAGATTCGACGTTAGGTGATACATCTAAGTCGTTTGGGAGACGAGCTAGATCTATGTCACCGTTGAGATCGAACGACGCGTTTCAGTGGCTGGAGGAGTTTTTCGACGGTGGAGATCCGTCTGAGATGGGTGGCTGCGGTGGTGGTGGTGATGGGTGGTTGTGGTTTTGGTGGTGGGTGGTGATGGGTGGCTGCGGTAGTGGTGGTGATGGGTGGCGATGGTGGTGATGGGGGGCTGCGGTGGAGGTGGTGTTGACGGCTGTGGATATCTACATGTACTGCAAGAGGTAGGATGGTTTTCTTTGGCTAAGCATGTTGTGTGCAATCGGTTAAACATACCAATAAAATTCAGCAAATTAGACTATGGAATCTATTTAATTCAAAATACATAAATATTTTAACTTTAATTAACCACAAGAAGATGCTACAATAACCAAAACAAAGTTGTATTTGATAAAAAGACCAGCAAATTCATAGAAATAAGCTTTTTAATTCTAATAAGTAAATTTATAATTGGATACCAACTCAAATTTTAATCCCTATAACAGTCAAGGATATAAATTTGTTGCCCATATTAATTAATATACTTAGGCTATAATGTCCATATACATAAATATATACTTTGGCTAATGACAATACTAGTTATTCCAACAGAAAGTAGTAAAAATAGAAAAACTGATTTACACAAAAATTCAAACCATCAGGTGTTCCAAGTTTGGGGACTTCAACTATGTTGGATAATCGATGCTCATAAGATAGAAGCCATAAAAAGGCTAAGAAAAAAGGGCTATTTAGAACATAGGTAAGTGTTAGATAAAAAGGCTACCCAAAATAA
The DNA here is from genome assembly GCA_025506505.1 of Flaveria sonorensis. Taxonomy (NCBI): domain Eukaryota; kingdom Viridiplantae; phylum Streptophyta; class Magnoliopsida; order Asterales; family Asteraceae; genus Flaveria; species Flaveria sonorensis. The sequence goes on along the minus strand of CM046430.1, from coordinate 43,751,233 downwards.
TAAACATAAATTTATGAAATGTGATTGTGATAAACTAATAAACATAAAATTAGGGCTAGAACACAATCTACATACCAAAATTACTCAAGCAAATTAACTAACGACAATGAAAACATCAAAAACACTAATATTAAATCTAGGGTTTGAATCTCTAGTTAAGACAAATGATTAGATTAACAAAGAAACAAACCTGTAAAAGCTTGAATGGAGAACTGCTACAACAATGAATGATGGCCGGAGTACTGGGCAGACTCGCTAGAGGTCAGAAGGGGCAGTGATGAGCGATGGTATCCTGGACGAGAGAGGAGGGGGGGTTGAGATTTCAGATCAATAGTGGATTTTGTGTGGGGAGGGTTTTGGCTTAGGGTTAAAATGTAGTAAACTTAAGGATAAAAAGGTAATTTTATAAATATTAAAAGGACTGTAAAAAAAAGACAACTGCGAGGGTCAAACCCATGACCTGAGGTAAGCCTAGACGTGCGCGTTACCGGTGAACCAAGAGCAAAATCTAGTTATATTTTGAACGTGATAATATTAAGGCTCACCTCCAGAAAAACTATGGATTTACTCACAATTTCGGTATTATGCGATACACTACCCGCTCAAAAATCAATGGGGGCACTTGACCCCGTACTGCTGGGTGTAGTTCCGCCCCTGTCGATGATTGTATAGGCCCCGACTTGCGGACATGAATGCCCACTTAAAATCTCCAAGCTCGCGAAAGTCAGATCCTGCTTGATTCGCAACTTATTGACTAGTTGTTCAACATCTAAATGCATTAGCAGCATGTAAACTAAGAGCAATAGATGAGCATATTGGCCCCAATACACTAATTGTAAAAGTTATTTGGCAAAAACTAAAAAAAATATTATATAATATTAACAATTTATTTAACTGTTTGTGTTGGGTTCGATATCAGTAGCCTTCGCTTGTATGAGCTCAAGCTTCGAAGACTAGAAAGGTTACTAATTCTAATGTATCAGCAATTGCATATCCGACTGGGACTCTCGATTCCAAAATAGGTCAATATGATCCATGCAAACAGCCACTGAAGTTTTCATGCAGTTGTGTTCCCACTGCATATATTGCAATTTGTTACTTGGCTCATTTTCAAACTGAATCGAGCCGATCGGGTTGTTTACAACCGAGAAAAAAATCAAACGAGCATTTATCAAGCGTTAATTTTTCAAACAAGCATCGAGCGAGCGCAAACAAGTGACGAACAAGTTGTACAACCCATCTACTGTGTCATCCAATTTATATTGCAATAAGAGACGAATAAAGGGTTCAAATACAAAGTCTTTCAAAACTAAAAAGTGTAAGAAGTAATCTCAAGCATCTATCTTATTAATCAATGGTTGAGATCAAAATTGCAGGTAAAAGTTTGTTAGAGGGGTATTTTAGAAATAACCAATTTTGTTGACTTTTTGCAACTTCCCTCATTTTTTTAAAAATCACACCAAAAACGAGCGTTTTTTATCTTTAAAACGAGTACAGTATTGTTATATGAAAATATTAAAAAAGATTACATTATTAAACTTATATCTCGTTATTGTATCTTTAGTGCTATTCATTGTGTATTTTTGTTAGTTATTGTGTTTTTCTTAATACTATTGTGTTTTTCTAAAATGATGAATTTTAAAAAATATAATGATGGAATAACAATGTTATGTATCTCTATTATGTAAAACATAATAATAAATTAACAACTAATTAATCTACTACATTAAAAACAATAACCAAATAACACAATGTATCATTGTGTTTTTTGATCGTTATTGTGTTATCTTGAACAAAATTAGTTTTGAAAAATAAATGGGTGAAATAATATCATTATGTACTTTTAATGGTAAAACACAATGATAGATAACAAGTTTATATAATCTATTAAAAAATAGATAACAAAAATAACACATTGTGTTATCTTCAACACTATTAGTTTTGAAAAATACATTGATGAAAGTATGATATTATGTATTTCTAATTGTAAAACACAATGGTAGATAACAAGTTTATAATCTATAAAAACCAATAACAAAAATAGCATAAAATGATCTAAAAAGAAAAACACAAATAATTAACACACATAACAAATGATGTAAAATATATGACACAATGAACGTAAAAGACATAATGAGCTGGTGTATTGGACACAATGACCAAAATACCCTTCTCTTTAAAACAATAAAAGGACATGTGTTAAGCTTACAATCCTTCTTATACCTTTTATATTAAGATACTTTTTAGTATAACCTTACCCTAAGAGACGGTGACAATGTTAACACCTACATTTTAATGAAATAAAAAGCATTCACATTTCATAACATAAAATTTTCATAAATGACAATAGTTGTGGTTAACAATAAGGCTAAGGTTGTAGCCGATGAGGCAGTGAATACATCGTAGAGAGTGATGATTGTAAGAGTAGGTGTAAGAACCATCTGAGGATTATGAGACTGATGCAACCAACAAGCCAAAACAACCAAGTCTTCTATGCATGCACTAAAGAACAAAGATGAACTAGCTTAGGAAGTCTTACACTCTCAATTATGTCTAAGTGTAAGATCTTCCGAAGCTAAAAGTTCAGAGGAAGTTACTTCGGAAGTTTCACACTCAAACAGAAAAATATTCCAAGTGTGAAATCTTCCGAAGCCAAAGACCAGCATCTTCCGAAGCCAAAGATGAAGTCTTCGGAAGCCACTTTGCTAAGAAGACTGATTTCTTCCCAAGACAGAGAAGACATGCTTTTTCTGAATCAACTTTTGATAAATCTGGCACACTTTCCGCTACCTGCTCTGATGGTTCACCTACTTTACATAAGTTGGTGAAACTTCCATACTTTATCAGACTGTAGAATATGGTCTTTGTCTGTAACTTACCTTACTTGTTCCTGTAGACTTTTTGTATTAGGATAAGTCAGTGAGCTATGGCATGTCATAGTCACTAGTCAAAAGGCAATCTGCCTTTTGACTCTAGATTGATCTTGTTGTCTAGATTAGTCAAATCCCAACTGTCTTTACATGTAAGTGACGGTTGTAGGTTGTAGTATAAAAGTGTCTCAGGTCTTTGTATTTTATTTATGCTTTGTAACACTTGTAATAGAACTTGAGATCAATATACAACATCCTTGAAAACTACTCTTGTGTTCTTGTGTTGATTCTTAGTTCTGTCTCTTAGTTACTTGTATTCTTAGTATCTTGTGATCTAGTTACCAGTTCCCCCATTTGAACCGTTAAATGATCCAAGATCACTCCTCTATGTGAGACTAATTGTAAGCTTTAGTACCCTTTAACGGTCCTGTAATTGGTATCAGAGCATTCCAGGCTCTTGATTGTAAGATCTCACCATCTTAAATCCCTTTAGTTTCACACATCACTTAACCTTTCAAATGGCAGCTATCTCTAAAGCTGATATGGAAACTGGAACAATGACAAAGTCCCCACTGATCACTCCTGAGGATTTTGACACTTGGTGTCAAAGAATGAAAGGCTTCATCAAGTCTCAAGATTCCAGGATGTGGGAGTCTGTTTTCAATAGACCTCATGTACCATACACCACTTCACCTGCTGCTGGTGGTGGTATGATACCAAAGGAGAGGGCTGACTTTTCTGATGAAGACTGGAAGAAGATTGATGTCACACCTCGAAAATCACAGCGGAAAGTCATGTGACGTGGTGATAACGGAGTTGGAATTATTCCAACGGTCGTAGTCAAACGTTAACATTTATTAAGTTGACTATTATATATGATAAGATATTCATTACATAGTATCATGTTTAATTGAAAAAACAGCAAATTTAACATGAACAGATTTAACAGTAGTCAACATAAAACGTTTGGTTTTTCTAAAGACTCATTCCCATCATTTCCAAATCAAGCATACATATAACCCTGAAAAGCATGAGAAAATACTAGTCAACATAAAGTTGGTGAGCATTCGGGTTTTCATAATTTGAAACATTCGATTTTTCCAGGAAAAGTTATATGATGTAGCGAGATAATATACTCAACATAGACTAGCTAGGTACTATGATTAATTCAGGTCATAAGTCCATAATCAAGCCAAGAAACATGTCGTTGCCCCACAACTATCCAGACATATAAACTCCCTCGCTACAACCTGACCAGCGCGACTGGTCGCGAGAGCGGGTCCTTCTAACTCGATAGATCTACCAATATAGTCGGCGGCCTCCCCGAGGTTAATGATTATAGGGGATTTAGAGCCCAATAGTATTCACCGATACTATTGCCTCCACTTATACCGTCATAACATATATTATACTCGTTTACCCATCATATATAAAATAATTAAACATACATGCTTTTCCCCAAAACAGTTTAAATAAAACAATATTTAAAATGGGGCCGAAGAACTCACCTTTGATGTGATTCAAATCTCAGATTTTAGCGTCTTGCACCGGTCTAATCAAGATCCTAGACGTGAAAGACTTACTTTTAATAAACGCAAAACTTGTTCAATAATGTTGTTCACCCAACTTATTTGACTCTTATCGATAAAAATGCTTTTAAAACTGTTTGTAGATGTTTTCAAGAAATCATTTCATTTTTAAAAGGGTTATCATTTATTAGACATTTTCTTATTTAATAAATCATTTCACACGTAATTAAACTTATTAATATCTAATAATATCTAAATTTATTTCTAATTCTACTATTATTTCTTATAAAGACTAACCTAATTTCTTAAACTAATCAATTATGTCATGAAATTCTAATTAATTACCTAATGATTTTATATTGATTTTACATAAGATTCTAGATAATATTAAAAAAATATCATATTTTTCTTTTGTGAAATAATTTATAGATAAAATAATTTGATTTATAAATATACTTTATATATAAATTCTTTTAAAAGTGATTTTATTTATAAGTTTCATAATGTTAAATTTTAAGATATTTTAACTTATTTTTGATGGTTTCAAAATATATTTATTTAAATTTACTTTTTTTATTAATCATAATTTTATCCGTAAAAATCTATTTTATATAATTTGTTTTGCAAAGTCTTGAAACGTCATTTTTAGTAAATTTTATTGTTTTATGATGAACAATAGATCTTAGGCGTAGTTTTAAATCCTCTATTTATCTTAACTAATATTTCCTTGTTAAAATCCTTCTTCTTAACACTTTGTAAAGTTTCAACTTGGTTATTTTTCTATGAACTTGCATCCAACATCATAATTTATCCTTTCTAATCTTGACATCTTTTATTATTTTTACCAAAAATTTTTCATCATTCAAGAGTTCTTAAAATGATATTATTATCTAAACATCCAAAAGTCCTATCTAAAAAAAAACCTTATGAACCATAATCAACATACCATTTCGCCTACACATGCATTCATAGTCATATACATATGTCTAATACATTCTTTCAAACCCAAAACATATAAATAAATAGATTTCATCAACTAAAACTACAACAACATCAAATTTTCCGATTATAAACCAAATCAAAAACCCATTTTCTTCAAAATGTCAACTTTTCCAAGGACATCTAAGCGGGTGAACCAAATTTTATCAAGATTTCCATCTTGATCAACCATGCATGAACATATTTAGATAAGTTAACCCAAATAATTATACCTTAAGCCTAAACCAAAGGTTTCTAGCGTTAGCTCACGATTCTTCGAGACCGATTCCACTTTCAAGCTCCTAACAAAGAACTATTTGAAGCTCTCATGTTCTTGACTCGAGTAGAGAGATGATAGTCTCTCTATGTTGATGATGATGCTCGCGGTGGTCGAATGGGTGGGGGTTGGGTGTTCGAAGGTGGTAGAGTGTCGGGTTGATGGTGGTGCTCGCAGACCGGGGGAGGAAATGGCAGGTGGTTGTCGGCGGTGCGAAGGTGGTGCGGTGGTTGGTGATGGCAGAAGATGGCGTGGCGGCGGTCGGTGGCTAGGGTGTTCACCGACGATGGAAGGGTGGGTGACGGTGGAATGGTTCTCGGGTGGAATGGTTGTTGGCGGGCGATGGTGTTTCGGTGGTGTTCACCGATGGTGGCAGGGAGGGTGGCGGTGGTGATGGTTTGGTGGGGGTGGTGGTGCCGATGGGGAGGTGGAGAGAAGAGGGAGGTGAAGAGGTTGTGTGTGTGTGTAGAATATGAAGAGTGTGTGTGTAAGTGTGTATATATATACTCATGTTAGGATTAGTTGTCAACCATGCAATGAACCCACATATTAACATTATTATTAATTTTTATTTTATAATTATAATTATTAGTTATTATTATTATTATCAGATTTTTTCTCGAACGGTTAATCGACAACGAGGTTCGCATGAAATATTGGTCAAAGTTTCTGATAGTCAAACGTGTCAGAATGAATAAATAAACGTTATTATTATCTGACAAAGTTGGCGTTGACCTGATTTTGACTGGTTGTCAAAGTCTCCCCTTGTTTAAGAAATTTCGTCCCGAAATTTACGTTGATGAATCTGCATTAGGCTCGGATTTAAAAAGATGGGGATACTTCTGTTGCATTTGGTCTTCACGTTCCCATGTAAATTCAGGCCCTCTCTTAGAATTCCATCTTACTTTAACCAATTTGATTCGACTTCGTCTGAGCTTCTTAACCTTCCAATCTAGAACTTCTATAGGTTCTTCTATAAAATGAAGTTTGTCATCAATGCAAACTTCTTCTGGTGGAATCACTAATGATTCATCTGACATACATTTCTTAAGATTGGACACATGAAATACGTTATGCACATTCCCAAGTTCACTTGGTAGATTAAGACGGTATGCAACTGGTCCAATACGTTCTGTTATCTCAAATGGTCCAATGAATCGAGGATTGAGCTTTCCTCGTTTACCAAATCTCACAATGCCCTTCCAAGGAGATACTTTCAAAAATACTCTGTCACCAACTTGAAATTCCAATGGTTTTCTTCAATTTTCTGCGTAGCTCTTTTGTCTGCTTCTTGCTGCTTCAAGTCCCTTTCTGATCTGCCCAATCTTGTCAGTCGTTTCTTGAATGATTTCTGGCCCAGTTAATTGTCTTTCACCAATTCCTGCCTAACACAGGGGTGAACGACACTTTCTTCCATACAATGCTTCAAATGGGGAAGCTTTAATACTAGTGTGATAACTATTATTATATAAGAATTCAGCTAATGGTAAATGAGTATCCCAGTTCCCACCAAAATCTATCACACATGCTCTTAATAGATCCTCTAGTGTCTGAATGGTCCTTTCACTTTGATCGTCTGTCTGAGGATTAGAGGTTGTACTCATGTCTAAGCGAGTACCCATGGCTTCATGCAAAGATTGCCAAAATCTCGAGGTAAATCGACTATCTCTATCATAAATATACGAGATTGGTACTCCGTGGCGAGATACCACCTCTTTGATGTACAAGTTGGCTAGCTTATTCATGCCATATGTCTCCTTTATGGGTAGGAAATGTGCAGATTTTGTTAAACGATCGATTATTACCCAAATAGTGTCGTAACCATTTGATGTTCGGGGTAGTTTTGTCACAAAATCCATGGCGATACATTCCCATTTCCATTTTGGGATCATAGGTTGCTGTAAGAGTCTAGATGGCTTCTGGTATTCCACCTTCACCTTAGAGCATGTCATACATTTGTTTACATATGAAGCTATATCACCTTTCATATTAGGCCACCAGTAAAATTATTTTATATCATGATACATCTTGTCCGATCCTGGGTGGATTGAATAACTTGATCTATGCGCTTCATTTAAAATCTTTCTACGCAAGTCTCCACACTTTGGAACCCATACTCTATTTGCAAACTGCATCAAGTCATTGGAGTTAGGTATCAACTATTTGATCATTCCTCGCAGACCTTCATTCTCCAAATTTTTGTATTTTAATGCTTCAATTTGGGCATCATGAATCTGAGTAATAAGATCCGAACATATGGTTAATTCTAGCGCTCACACGCGTAGAGGTTTTTCTCTTTCTTTTCTGCTGAGAGCGTCTGCAACCACGTTAGCCTTGCCTGGGTGATATCTAATATCACAATCATAATCGTTTAATAATTCAACCCATCGTTGTTGTCTCATATTTAGATCCTTCTGACTGAAGATGTGTTGTAAACTCTTATGATCAGTGTATACAACACACTTGGTTCCATAGAGATAATGTCTCCAGATTTTTAAAGCAAAAATCACCGCTCCTAATTCCAAATCATGGGTAGTGTAGTTCTTTTCATGCAATTTTAATTGTCTTGATGCGTAGGCAATCACTTTATCTTTTTGCATTAATACACACCCCAGACCTAATCGTGAAGCATCACAATATACTACGAATCCGTCAGTTCCATCAGGGAGTGACAAAATAGGTGCACTACACAACTTTTGTTTTAATAGTTGAAATGCTTCATCCTGATCGGCATTCCACTCGTATCTTCTATCCTTACGAGTTAGCAGAGTCAGTGGCTGTGCTATTTTTGAGAAATTTTCAATAAATCTACGATAGTAGCCGGCCAATCCTAGAAATTGTCGTACTTTCGTTGGGGACTTGGGTGCTTCCCAATTCTTGATTGCTTCGATCTTGGTCGGATCCACATGGATACCTTTTTCGTTAATAACATGTCCGAGAAATCAAACTTCTCGAAGCCAAAACTCACACTTGGAGAATTTTGCATACAACTTTTCTTCTTTTCGTATGCTTAAAATAAGTCGAAGATGTTTCTCATGTTCTTCCTTGGATTGTGAATATATTAAAATGTCATCAATAAACACTATCACAAACTTATCCAAGTAAGGTTTGCAAACCCTATTCATGAGATCCATGAACACAGCAGGTGCGTTGGTTAGACCAAATGACATTGCTAGAAATTCATAATGACCATAGCGCGTTCGAAAGGCTGTCTTGGAAACATCTTCTTCTGCTATCAGTAATTGATGGTAACCGGATAGTAAATCAATTTTTGAATAGTAACTGGATCCTTGCAGTTGATCGAACAGATCATCAATTCTTGGTAATGGGTACCGATTCTTAATGGTAAGTTTATTCAATTCTCGGTAATCAATACACATTCTAAATGATCCGTCCTTTTTCTTAACAAACAAAACCGGTGCTCCCCAAGGAGAAAAGCTTGGTCGGATAAATCCTTTATCTAACAACTCTTGTAGTTGTTTTGACAATTCTTGCATCTCAGAAGGCGCTAACTGATATGGCAATCGGGCTACAGGTGCAGCTCCGGGCACAAGATCAATTTGAAACTTAATCTGCCTCTATGGAGGTAAACCCGGTAAATCTTCAGGAAATACTTCTGGATACTCTCGTACAATTGGAATATCTTCAATCCTCTGCTCTTCATTCTTGATGTCCACAACTTTTACTAAGAAAGCTGGATGTCCCTTATTTAGATATCCGTAAGCTTTCATAACGTTAACAATTTTTAAGGAAGGCTTTCCTTTGTCTCCTTGAATGATTAGTACTTCATTGTCGAGTGTTGGTATGCGTATAATCTTCTCATAGCATACTACTTCAGCATGGTTTCGAGAAAGCCAATCCATTCTGATGACTACATCGAAACTCCCAAGTTTGACAGATAATAGATCGATGCTAAAGGGACGATCATTAAGTTGTATGTTGCAATTCTTAATTACCTCGCTTGATTCTATTTTATTCCCGTTAGCTTATTCAATGATGTATTTCTTATTTAACTTACAAGGTTATACACCTAACGATGGTTCAAACTCTTTGGATACAAAACTTAAATCAGCACCAGTGTCAAACAAAATAGAAGCATACTGATTGTTAACAAGAAACGTAACATTGACTACTGTTGGTTCCTAACGCGCATCTCTAGCATTCATCTCGAAGGCTCTTCCTCTCGCCTTAGGCCCATTCAATTTTGGGCAATCTTTCTTGAAATGACCTACGATACCGCACTCAAAACAAGCGCGATTACTTCCTGATACTTTAACATCGGGTTTGGTTCGGCAATTTTGACCTAGGTGTCCAAATTTATGACAACGAGTGCAGACTTTACATTCACCGCCATGAAAATATCCACATTTGTTGCATTTCCCTTGATATTCTTTGTTTTGTCTGCCATTGCTAGAAGTCGCGACATATGCTCGTTTAGACCTCTGATTGAAACCTTTCTTGATATTCGCTTGTTTCCTGGAACTTCCGAACCATTTTATTTTCCCATCAAATGACCTTCTTTCAAACTTATCAGTCTTTTTTTCAATTTCCACTACTCCTTTTCCATGGTCGTCTTTCTTGATCAGTGTCCCACTACGCACCGCATCATCGGTCAGTGAATGAGCAATAGCTATAGCACTCTGAATGGTGGTAAGGTTTGAGGCCATAACATTGCTTCTTATTTGAGGTTCTAATCCCCAAATATATCTCTCAATTCAGAAATATTCTGGTGTAACCATTCGTGGTACCAATCTGGCAAGGTCGTTGAATCTAGAAGTGTAAGCTCGTATCTCTGCACCTTCCATTGTGAGGTTCCAGAATTCTGTCTCCATTTTCTTCAATTCATTTCGGGGACAATATTCACGAAGCATCATCTCCTTCAGTTGTTCCCAAATGAGTTCATAAGCATTGGCATTCCCCAAAATTTGACGTTGAGAATTCCACCAAGACAATGCTTCATCTTGGAAGGAACAGGTTGCATACTTAACTTTTTGATCATCAGAACAGTTTCTTATAGCTATAACAGCTTCCATCTTTTCTATCCACCGAATAATATCCAGTGGTCCTTCAGCACCAGTAAACGTTCTTGGATTGCATCCTTGAAATGTCTTATACGAACATCCCTGAAGCTGTCCACCAGATGAATTGCCTGGATTTCCGTTCAGACCTGAACCATTGTTTGCACCAACACCTGAACCAATGTTGGAGCCTTTCCCAATCCATTGCTAGCCATTCCGTGTCCACCTCTTGATCCAGCTGCTATGTTAGCATCATGTTGCTCCAAAGCTGATTTGACATGTTATGCTATTATCTGGGCTAATTCTTCAGAGGTAGTTGGTAAATTAGGGTTTTCGCTTGATGACGTATTTCATGTTATAGGTGGCATGTTTAAAGTTCTGCTATCCAGGTACGGAAAGAAGGGGTTTAGTTATCGTTTAACGTTTGAGACTTATAATAATTGATTAATTCATTATTCCCAATCACACATGTAACATCATTTTCACAATTCAGTAATCATAAAAAAAATTAATAATAATATCATAATAATTTCAAAATAACATGTTGATCATTCATACATCAAGTGCCCAAATCATAAGTCAAGTCAACCACCAACAGAATAATTAGTTCAAAGGCCAACACAAAATAACATCAAAATAAGTTTTAAGTTTGATCAAAATACTCAAGCACTTTGGCTTGATCCCGTCCTTTAACCTAAAAATGGTGCTCCATTGCTCATGTGCATCAAGTAAGAAATCATCATCATGCAGAATGTGGCCACTGCCATGGCAGCCTCCACTCTCTCTTCCATCACCATCGTCTGTTGTTGTGCCACTACTAGTGCTGCTTCGGCAGTCTCCATTCTTTCTCCTATCACTATCGCTTGTTGTTGGGCAACCAGTAACGTTGCTTCAGCTGCATCAGCCCTCTGCTCCGTCAGAGTCAATCTGCTCCTAGTCTCTAAAAGACTAGTTTCTAGATCTGACACTCTGAAATGGATCTGACTTAGTGCACTCTCCTCTAACACCCTCTCTTCTTCAATCGTCATTAATCTCCCATCCATAGCTTGGCCTACTTCGTCTTGAATCCACAGCTTCTTCTTCATCCTAAGTAGCTCTTTCTCATATCGAACACATTGAGCTGTCAGGGTAGCCACCACGCGCTCAATAGGTTCACCATCAATAGAAATCCTACGTGGAGTGGTAGATGATTCCCCCACCTCAAAGGTAGAAGGAACCCCATCCCTCGAGGCCCATCCTCGCATAGTACTCATAATCAGACCCCACTTCTCGTCAAATAATCTGGCCCGTTTGGGCGCAGGCTCTCCATGCAGGCACTCATCATCAGCAATTACTCTCTTAGACTCCCTTCGATTTCTCCTCTCGTACACCAACCAAATCTTCGGTGGGTGTCGAATAGGATAAATAGGTGCAACGGGTGTCCCTGCGGTCGGGATCTCACTCCTCTGAACCAAACCAACTGGCTCGTCATATCCTTGCGCCTGATCCTCATGCTCATCTTTAGTCTGAGCCTCAAGTATCGGCTCGAGTGTAGCTGCAATGGGTGTAGGATGCTCATCATCAGACTCGGATATCCATCCGTTTCCCTAGTCCCCCATGCCCGGGTAGAAAGTAGCCACAAATGATGGCTGAGAAGGGTGATACCATGGCATGGTGGATACGGGTGATGACGAACCCTCAGTGCTACTACTAACATCTGGTATATCCTCCTTGTTCACCCGATCAGACATCTACAGAAGAATAATACACCTGCACTTATTAATCTAACATAATACGCTAACTTAATCTATACTAAATGAATAATTAAAGTCTTAGCATTAGTTATAACTAGGTTAGCTCTACGCCTTAGCCTAGCGTAATGCTTGAAAGATGGAAATGTCTTTGGAATCTTAAGAACTTTTAAAGGTTATAGTCTAGATTTTTCTCTTTTTAGAAAACTTTTCTAGTTCGCTACAACCATTGGCTCTGATACCAACTTCTGTCACACCCCGAAAATCACAGCGGAAAGTCACGTGACATGGTGATAACGAAAGTTGGAATTATTCCAACGGTCGTAGTCAAACGTCAACATTTATTAAGTTGACTATTATACATGATAAGATATTCATTACATAGTATCATGTTTAATTGACAAAACAACAAATTTAACATGAACAGATTTAACAGTAGTCAACATAAAAAGTTTGGCTTTTCCAAAGACTCATTCCCATCATTTCCAAATCAAGCATACCTATAACCCTAAAAAGCATGAGAAATTACTAGTCAACATAAAGTTGGTGTGCATTTGGGTTTTCATAATTTGAAACATTCGATTTTTCCAGGAAAAGTTATATGATGTAGCGAGATAATATACTAAACATAGACTAGCTAGGTACTATGATTAATTCAGGTCATAAGTCCATAATCAAGCCAAGAAACATGTCGTTGCCCCATAACTATCCAGACATATAAACTCCCTCGCTACAACCTGACCAGCGCGACTGGTCGCGAGAGCGGGCCCTTCTAACCCGATAGATCTACCAATATAGTCTGCGGCCTCCCCGAGGTTAATGATTATGAGGGGATTTAGAGCCCAATAGTATTCACCGATACTATTGCCTCCACTTATACCGTCATAACATATATTATACTCGTTTACCCATCATATATAAAATAATTAAATATACATGCTTTTCCCCCAAAACAGTTTAAATAAAATAATATTTAAAATGGGGCCGAAGAACTCACCTTTGATGTGATTCAAATCTCAGTTTTTAGCGTCTTGCACCGGTCTAATCACGATCCTAGACGTGAAAGACTTACTTTTAATAAACGCAAAACTTGTTCAATAATGCTGTTCACCCAACTTATTTGACTCTTATCGATAAAAACGCTTTTAAAACGGTTTGTAGATGTTTTCAAGAAATCATTTCATTTTTAAAAGGGTTATCATTTATTAGACATTTTCTTATTTAATAAATCATTTCACATGTAATTAAACTTATTAATATCTAATAACATTTAAATTTATTTCTAATTCTACTATTATTTCTTATAAAGACTAACCTAATTTCTTAAACTAATCAATTATGTCATGAAATTCTAATTACTTACCTAATGATTTTATATTGATTTTACACAAGATTCTAGATAATATTAAAAAAATATCATATTTTTCTTTTGTGAAATAATGTAAAGATAAAATAATTTGATTTATAAATATACTTTATATATAAATTCTTTTAAATGTGATTTTATTTATGAGTTTCATAATGTTAAATTTTAAGATATTTTAACTTATTTTTGATGGTTTCAAAATATATTTATATAAATTTACTTTTTTTAATAATCCTAATTTTATCCGTAAAAATCTATTTTATATAATTTGTTTTGCAAAGTCTTGAAACGTTATTTTTAGTAAATTTTATTGTTTTATGATGATCCATAGATTTTAGGCGTAGTTTTAAATTCTCTATTTATCTTAACTAACATTTCTTTGTTAAAATCCTTCTTCTTAACACTTTGTAAAGTTTTAACTTGGTTATTTTTCTAAGAACTTGTATCCAACATTATAATTTATCCTTCCCAGTCTTGACATCTTTTATTATTTTTACCCAAAATTTTTCATCATTCAAGAGTTCTTAAAATGATATTATTGTCCAAACATCCAAAAGTCCTATCTAAAAAAAAACCTTATGAACCATAATCAACATACCATTTCGCCTACACATGCATTCATAGTCATATACATATGTCTAATACATTCTTTCAAACCCAAAACATACAAATAAATAGATTTCATCAACTAAAACTAAACAACATCAAATTTTCTGATTATAAACCAAATCAAAAACCCATTTTCTACAAAATGTCAACTTTTCCAAGGACATCTAAGCGGGTGAACCAACTTTTATCAAGATTTCCATCTTGATCAACCATGCATGAATATATTTAGATAAGTTAACCCAAATAATTATACCTTAAGCCTAAACCAAAGGTTTCTAGCGTTAGCTCACGATTCTTCGAGACCGATTCCACTTTCAAGCTCCTAACGAAGAACTATTTGAAGCTCTCACGTTCTTGACTCGAGTAGAGAGATGATAGTCTCTCTATGTTGATGATGATGCTCGCGGTGGTCGAATGGGTGGGGGTTGGGTGTTCGAAGGTGGTAGAGTGTCGGGTTGATGGTGGTGCTCGCGGACTGGGGAGGAAATGGTAGGTGGTTGCCGGAGGTGCGAAGGTGGTGCGGTGGTTGGTGATGGCAGAAGATGGCGCGGCAGCAGTCGGTGGCTAGGGTGTTCATCGACGATGGAAGGGTGGGTGACGGTGGAATGGTTCTCGGGTGGAATGGGTGTTGGCGGGCGATGGTGGTTTCGGTGGTGTTCACCGATGTTGGCAGGGAGGGTGGCGGTGGTGATGGTTCGGTGGGGGTGGTGGTGCCGATGGGGAGGTGGAGAGAAGAGGGAGGTGAAGAGGTTGTGTGTGTGTGTAGAATGTGAAGAGTGTGTGTGTAAGTGTGTATATATATACTCATGTTAGGATTAGTTGTCAACCATGAAATGAACCCACATATTAACATTATTATTAATTTTTATTTTATAATTATAATTATTAATTATTATTATTATTATCAGATTTTGTCTCGAACGGTTAATCGACAACGAGGTTCGCATGAAATATTGGTCAAAGTTTCTGATAGTCAAACGTGTTCAAATGAATAAATAAACGTTATTATTATCTGACAAAATTGGCGTTGACCTGATTTTGACTGGTTGTCACAATTGACATTGATCAGAAAGCCATGACAGCCCTACAAACTGCTCTTCCAGACTCCATCTACAGAGGTTTCAAGAAGTGCAAGACCGCTAAACAGCTATGGGATGCACTGAAACTAATGTATCAGGGGTCCACTGAAGCCAAGGAGAACAAGAAGGATCTTCTAAAGCAGCAGTTTGAAAACTTCACCTTCAAGACAGGTGAAACCATGACTCAATAATACTTCAGGTATGTTGAGATTGTGGATACTCTGGCTGATGTTGGAGTAACTATTAAGAACAGGGATATTGTTAGGAAGTTCATGTCCTCTCTTCCCAGACAATGGACACACTACAGTGTGGTCATTAAGAGAACTGAAAACCTCAAGACCCTTACTCTCACTGAGCTATATGGGATACTAAGTGGATACCAGATGGAGATGAACATGCAAAGCTCATCTGGTAACTCCAACATCCACCAGAGTTTAGCCCTTCTTGTAGTTGAAAGGGATAGCAGAGAACCACAACATCATCTTATCTGCTACCCTGAAACTTCACAAAAGGGTCCTTTCATCACCTTCCCAGAGACACCCAGAGATAGCTACATCCAAGGAAGCCCATTCCAAGAGACAAGCTCCTCTCAAGCTTTTGTCTCTACTGATGAAAACTCAGGAAACTTTCTCTTCACTCTTGAAGACCTGGACTGTATCCACCCAGATGATCTGGAATACATGGAGATAGTCCAACAGATGGCTCTTCTCACTCACAGAGCCTAAAAGTTCTACAAGAGGACATGGAGAATTTTTCCTAGCAATGCTGCCAGTGGAAAGTTTGGACTGGACAAGAGCAAAGTGAAGTGTTAGAACTATAACCAAATACAATACTTTGCCAGTGAATGCAAGGCACCTAAGTCAAATGGTGGCCAAGCATCATCCAGACCAAGCTACACTGAAGGAGGGTACCAGAATGAGAAGTCAAGACAGCAAGCTGCAGTTGCTGTTGAAGAAGGAGGCTTTGACTGGAGCTTTCAAGTTGAAGATGCTTCACCAAATCAAGCACTCATGGCTGACCATGATGAAGCCAAGGTATTGGAACATCTCTGCTCTCCTCAATGTATTACCAAAGTGAATAGATACAGGTCCTACAACTTAGAAATGAGATCTGATATTGAGTATTTAAATGTTTTAAAAGCTGATTTTAAAAGAACTGAAAATGATTATAAACGTAAAATAGAAGATTTAGAGAAAACCATTTCAACTCTTAAACATAAGCAAACAAACTACAAGACTTAATTAAAAGATCTCATTACGAAGTTAACTGAGTGCCAGGCTGAGCTTGTGATCAGCAAAGCCAGGGTACAAAAATGTGTTCTCGAAGAAGAGACCTTCAAGAATATAATATCCTCATCTCTGCACACAAAAGTTTGTTATTAGAATAAGCAGGGACTGGGATCTTGTGAGATAGCTCCTCCACACACACTATTATCAGTAAGATCTCCTAGGTATGGAACTGGTCAAGATGAGCTGCCCCCTATTGACCCCAGTGATGAAGAGGATGAAGAAGAGATGGAGAGGGATGACTCTGAGGTGAGTGAAGAGAGTCAATCCAAAAAGGGTCACCATGCTCCTAAAGAGGAAAATGGATCTGGTTTGAGTAAGTCCAAGAGAAAGAACTTGATCAGAAGAGCAAAAAGAAGATCAAGAAAGGCTCAAGATATCAAGTCCACTTTTGACACCAAGCAGAAACAAGTATTCATCTCTACAGGGTTTGAAGTGGTGAAAGCTGAAGACTCTATCAAGGATTCTGGTACCAAGAGTTCTGCTTCAGCCTCAACTCACTCCAGTTCCAAGAAGAAGACTGAAAAGCTGTGTGTCACTGCTACACAGCCTGAACCACCCATCTCTAAGAGCAAGCCTCTCCCTAGAAAGCTTGCTGCATCATCTGAAAAGATGAAGATGGAAAAGGGAAGTACTCAAGTTTAGTCTTCTCCATAAAAGAAGATTCCCAGAAGGAAGCAAATGGATTGCATCATGTGTGGCGGTACTTCTAATCTGGCTAAGGATTGAATCTACAATCCTAAAAGTACTATCCACATGGTCAAAGAGAAGGCCTCTGGGTAAAAGGTGGAAAAGAAAGCTTCAGAAGGAAAATCTGTTTCCTTCAGAAGCTCCAAAATGAATAAGAAGGCAAGTGAAAATTTGCCTTCGGAAGAATATTCGGTCTCGGAAGAAAGGAATGCTTCTGAAGTACTGAAGCTTGCTACAGTGAAAGAAAGATCTTCCGAAGGTCCAGTCTCCAAATCTTCCGAAGCTGCAAAAGCTTCCGAAGCTTTGAAGGTCAAGCCAAATCTTCCAAAGGTGGTGTGGAAGATGAAGGAAGACCATGTGACAGAAAATTCTTCATCAGCAACAGCAAATGATCCTCAGAGCCTAAACATAGGATCACTTACTGTTTCATTGTCTTCAACTGATTTTAATAAGCCCAAGACCAATGAGGCTTGGGTTTCCAAATATAACTAAATCATCTTGTTTTGTGCAGGGATAGCTGAAATCCAATAGAAATGTTTGGATCATTGATAGTGGCTGCTCCAGGCACATGACAGGCAATGGATCCTTACTTTAAAACTTTGAAAGATTTGATGGAGGGCCAGTTGCTTTTGGTGGAGATGCAGGAGGTTACATCACAGGTAGGGACAAGGTCACAAATGGTAAACTCAACATTGAAAAGGTAAACTTTGTTAAGGAGCTTGGATACAATCTTCTGAGTGTGTCCCAATTTTGTGACCAAAAACATCACATGCTCTTCACTAAGCATGAGTGCATTATTCTCAAGCCTGGGGTTAACATTCCTCAAGAGCATATCTTGCTCAGAGCCCCCAGGAGAGGGAATATGTACAAGATGGATTTGCAGGAAACATCTCCCTCAGGAGAAGTTTCTTGTTTTCTGTCTAAAGCAAATAGTGATAAGTCTTTCCTTTGGCATAAAAGAATGTGACATGTAAACTTTAAGAACATGAATAAATTGATTAAGAATGATTTGGTAACCGGAATGCCAAAGAAAGAGTTTACAAGTGATGACCATTGTGTTGCATGCCTAAAAGGGAAGCAACACAAAGTGTCTCACAAGCCAAATGAAATGAACTCCATCACTACTCCCCTACACTTGATGCATATGGATCTGGTTGGCCCCACCAATGTAATGAGTTTAGGAAGGACCTCTTACTGCTTAGTGATCACAGATGATTTCATAAGATACACTTGGGTATTTTTCCTTAGAACTAAAGATGAGACCCCTGAGATCTTGAAGAATTTCATTCTGATAATTAAGAATCGATCTGATCACAGGTAAAGACCATAAGATGTGATCAAGGGACAGAATTCAAAAACCAAATCCTTGATACATTTTGTGATGAAAAGGGTATTTCAAGATAATACAGTGCTCCCAGGACTCCTCAGCAAAATGGTGTTACTGAGAGGAGAAACAGGACACTTATTGAAGCTGCAAGAACCATGTTGTCTGACTCTAAACTGCCTATCACCTTCTGGGCAGAGGCTGTCAATACATCCTGCTATGTGCAGAATAGAGCTTTAGTGGTTAAGACACATGGTAAGACTCCTTATGAACTATGGCACAAAATAACACCATTCATTGGTTTTGTCAGAACATTTGGATGTCCTTGCACTATCTAGAATACCAAAGATCAAATAGCCAAGTTTGCTGAGAAATTAGATGATGGACACTTTGTTAGATACTCTTCCCAAGCTAAGGCTTATAGAGTATACAATCTCAGAACTAGAGTAATTGAGGAGTCAGCCAATGTGACTTTCAATGAACACACACCTAGTGTGAAGGGTTCTGGTCCGGATTGGCTGTTTGATCTTGACTTAGTTACCAGCTGTTTTAACAAGTCTTGTGAGAATGTTTCAGGATCTATAGATGACAGATCAACAGAAGACAACATTAATGATGTAACACACTCATTGGATCAAGCTTCTCTTGATAAGTGTGTTGATGTGGGGGTAGCACTTCTTTAATAGATCTAAATTTCTCTAACTTAGATCTCTCAAATCAACTTGTTGTGATCCCTCAACTTAGGATCCACAAGTCACACCCCACCACAAACATCATTGGAAATATTGACACAGGGGTGAGAACAAGAGGAAAAACACATGAGAGCAATGTTTGTCTGCATTCTTATTTCTTATCCCAGATTGAGCCGAAGAAAGTTGATGAGGCTTTGAAGGATGGAAGCTGGCTTGAGGCAATGCAAGAAGAGTTACTTCAAATCAGAAGACAGAAGGTGTGGAACTTATGTCCTCTTCCTCAAGGGAAAAGTGTCATAGGAACCAAATGGGTATTCAGGAACAAGACTGATGATAGAGGGATTGTCATCAAGAACAAGGCTAGACTGGTTGTCCAGGGGTACACTCAAGAAGAAGGAATTAACTACACTAATGTCTTTGCTCCTGTAGCAAGACTTGAGGCTGTAAGAATATTCCTGACTTATGCTGCATCCAAGGATTTCAAGGTCTACCAGCTTGATGTAAAGTGTGCCTTTCTCTATGGAGTGATAGATGAAGAAGTTTATGTCAAACAACCACCTGGATTTGCAGACCCAGATCATCTTGATTAAGTCTGCAAGCTTGATAAAGCTCTATATGGACTGTATCAGGCTCCAAGAAAGTGGTATGAGACACTATCAAAGTATCTTTGTCAACATGGATACAAAAGAGGTATTATTGATGGGACTCTCTTCATCAAAGAAACAGGGAATGACATAATGCTAGTTCAGATATATGTAGATGACATTATCTTTGGTTTAACTACTCCAAAGCTCTGCAAAGACTTTGAGATGCTGATGAAGAATAGATTTGAAATAAGTGCCAAGGGGGACCTTAATTTCTTTCTAGGAATTCAAGTGAAGCAAGTTGAAGATGGCATCTTAATTAGTCAGTCAAAGTATGTATAGGACATACTTACAAGATTCAAGATGACTGACTGTAAGATGCAAAGACACCCATAGCCAGAAACGACTCCCTTGGTCCTGATCTTGGGGGGAGTGTGTTGATGAACATCTTTACAGGGCTATGATTGGGTCTCTTATGTATCTTACTGCTAGCAGGTCTAATATCATGTTTGCCAAATACATATGTGCAAGATATCAAGCCAACCCCAAGATATCACACCTGATCACTGTTAAAAGGATTCTCAGATATCTCAAAGGTGCTCCTAATCTCGGTCTTTGGTATCCAAAGAATTCAAACTTTAATCTGTATGCTTATACAGATAGTGATTATGGTGGCTGCAACATGACTGCAAAGTTCACATCTGGGGGATGTCAATTCCTTGGTGGAAGGATAGTTTCTTGGCAATGCAAGAAGCAATCTTGTGTGTCTGCATCAACTACTGAAGCTGAATACATTGCTGCTGCAAGCTACTATGCTCAGGTACTTTGGATTCAGAATCAGATGCTAGACTATGGGATCAACTTCAAGGAGACTACCATCCACAAAGACAACTACAGTGCCATCTCTATTACAGAGAATCCTGTACAGCACTTAAGGACCAAGCATATCAACATCAGGTATCAACTGATTAGAGATAACTTTGAAAAGGGATTAATCAAACTAATCAAAGTTAACACAAATGAACAATATGTTGATCTGTTCACAAAGGCATTTGATGAACAGAGATTTAAGTATCTTGTATCAGCTATTGGGATGATTAACTTTGAATAGATTTTCTTTAATAACTTAATCAACTTTATTTCTTAAGATTATGTGTCCTAGGTTGTCTATTAGATCGCCTCATAAGCCCAGTTCTTTTTGGAAGAAAATCAAAACTTTTTCAAATGATATTTCTTAGATCTGTGAAAATTTAATATTTTGTCTCGGAAGAATCCAAATTGTCTTCGGAAGAAGTTTATGTCTTTAAATCATTAAACTACTCATAAGAAATTACCTTCGAAAGAAATTTCTGAAATATCTTCTGAAGCTTAACTATGCTTATAAGTACTTCAATGCATTCAAAGAACAAATCTCTTTCAAAATCAATTAAGTTAGTTCTTTCAAAGCAAAATGTTGGTCGGAAGAAACTCCTTCAAGTTTATTTCTTCTGAAGCCAAATTCTCACAACTCTTGGAAATATCTTCCGAAGCAAAAATTGCCTTCGGAAGCTTTATTGCAAAGCTTCCGAAGCCAAAATTGCTTTTGGAAGTTTTTACAACTTCCAAGAAAACTAACTTTTTGGGCATTTTTTTTAGAAGTAGGACCCACTTGCAGATTTCAAAGTTTATCCTTTTGTCTTAACTTTGTCTCAAATCCAAAGTATATATTTTCAAACGGTTCTATTTCGTCTCTCTACTCTCACTGATCCATACCCTAAATTTACCCCCAAATTTCACCTTCTTCTTCCTTTCTTTAATGCTAAGCTTCCTCAAATGGCCAACATCGATCTTCGAAACAATCCTGATTTCTCTATGCACCTACACAGGCAACACAATCAGGTTGCCCTGTTGCACTCTGAGAAGGATCCTAGCTTCTTAGATGTCTATAGGTACCTTTCTTTGTCTCATTATTTCACCTCCCTCACTATTGATCCTCCTCTCTTTGAGGATTAGTTGCTTGAGTTCTGGAGGACCTGTCAAGAGGTCACTATGGATGGGGAGAAGGCACTATCTGCTATAGTGCAGGGGAGGATAGTTTTCATCACTCCGGCTATCATAAACACTCATTTACAGCTGGATGATGAAGCAAGTGAGCTGTCCTTTCCAAAATCTGCTGTCAACCATTCCTTCCAGTAGATGGGCTATGAAGGTGACTTCTCAGTCAAAACCTTCAGAAAGGGGAAGGTCTCATCCTGATGGAAATATCTCCACCATGTCATCATACACAGCTTATCTAATAAGCATAGAGGATGGGATCAAATTCCAGAAGACCTCTCTTTCATAGTCCATAGGATGGTACAAGGGGTCAAGTTCAGGTACTCTAAATTTGTTTATACAAATTTACTTGCAAACTTGGACTCCTTAGAATATTACATGTTCCCCAGATATGTCCAACACATTCTCAACTATGAGTTGGGACCACATTTGAGGGGAATAGGTAACATTCTTAAAATAGGACATATGAGGCCTGGCATCTTCAAAATCTTGAAGAAGCCAACTGTTGGCTTCTCTGGGGTTGAAACAGCCCTTGTCCTAAAAATGTTTGAGCTCATTGCTCAGGGTGACATCCTAGCAGCACCAGCTAGCGATGAACCAACACCCTCTACCTCTCACCGACCTCAAACACAACCTATCATCACCATCACCTACAAAAGAAAACCCAAACGAACCCCTGCACTTGCTACTAAGCATGTGCAGGCCCCCATATCACAACCCATACAGGAGGAAGTGGAATCTTGAGCTCCCACTTCCCCTGAGGAGAAGACCACTCCCATCTATCAACCAATCAGTGTTGAGGTTCCTCATGCTCAGCCTGATGAGCTCACAACCCCACAAACAGCCTTAAGCCATCACTTTGAGTCTCAACACTCTAGTGATCAACCTTCTAGGGAAAGCTACCATCCCCAACCTCTTGATCTTAACCGCCCCATTCCCAGCCTAGACTCTATTCTGATGAAGATTTGGGTTTTAGTGAGTACAATGAGTCTCTCCTCTCTTCCCACACTCAAGGAGAGATAAGTACTCCTGCTTCACCCACTTCTAGCCCACATCAGTCACCCCCTACTAAGGTGGATCCTTCTGAATCTGTTTAGGAGATCCATATGGAAGAGGCTCTCACTTTAGAAACTGATTACATAACTAGGACCTCAACCATGGCAACCCAGCCTATTGACACTTCTCTAGAAGTTGTCATGATGCAGGGGAAATCCAGCAGCCAAGAACCACATGCTGGTGATGAGGAAGACGACTTAGGTCCAATTCTCTCATCCCCCAATGATTCTTCATCTAAAGATAAGGGGAGTCTGCAACAATGGGTGCACAAACCATCACAACTTTGCACCTATTTTGTTTTAAAGATAGCTCACCTGGAATCTCAGGTGACTATCTTACAGAAGAGGATCAATGACCAGCAACTTGAGATCATCGATCTCAGGGGCCAGTTAGCTGAGAGACCCATGAGGACAACTCATCCAGGTCCACAAGAACCTGTGGATGTCATGGATCAATCTCCCAGCTCACCTATGCAAGAGGGTGATGCTACCAAAAAGGGGGAGGAAATTCTGACAATCACAGAACCTGGGAGTTCTTCCCAAAGTATGGACATAGAGGATCCACCATCCTCTCTTACAGTTGTTTATACTCAACAACCTCCTCTGGACAGTGATCTGAACTTACTCATCCAATAACTGTTTGAGAAGGGAATACCAAGAGCAATGTCTGTCCCTTCTGAGAACCCAATCTGGGGTTGGGGGTATGATAGTAACAGGAGAGCTCTTGTGATCTCTAGAGCTCAGGGTCAACTAGAAGTTTTCAACACTTCACATCTGAGTTTATATAAGAGCATAAACTTGGTGGATCTGCCACTTGTCAACCCAAGCAACAACAGACAAGCTGCAAGATTGGCAGAAAGGATCCAAGATAGGGTGCTAAAGGAATTCAAATTGAGATCAAAACTATATAGACAGAGGCTAGCAGGTGAGATCTTTGGTCAACTGGATGTTGAGGTAGACCCGGAGATTAGCTTTAAAGGGAAAACCTTGACTGAAGGCCCAGAGGTTGAACCTGTGAACCTTGAGACAGGATCTCCCTCTGCACCCATTACCCTCAGTGAAATACCAGCTGGTGATGGTACTTCACAACCTCTCTCTGGCCAGAGCTTGACAGCTGAACCAAGTAATGAAGGCCAAAGCTCTCTCCAGCCTGAGTCACCAAGGCCTATGGTTGACAAAGGCAAAAGGAAACTAACTCCTGAGGAGATTAAGGAGGAGAAGAGAGAGAGGAAGAGGAAGCTGAGGGGAGAGAGTTCAAGTGGTTCCTCAGGGTTCATGGAAGCTGCAATCAGGGCTACCCCCAGGCCAAACACTCAGGAAGATGAGTTGAGGGCAACCAGGCTAAACTATCTGGGAACCAAAAACTACAATGTTGATGAACTCATCTCTCTCCCCTTAGATGAGTTGAATGAACTGGCTGACATAGAGTTGTCAAAGGAGAGGAAGGAAGCTGAGGATGTAGAATTGCTCCTCAAGCACAAGGAAGAAATAAGGCTGAAAAGACTCTACAAGAACATTCTTGTCCTCTCCCCAGTTCAAGAAAGTCCTGAACCAGAGACTGTGGCCACTAAACAACCTCGGGTAGCTGAGGAAGAAGAAAGATTGAAAATGATCAGCTACCTGAATGCCACAGGTCTCTATTAGGCAGATGCACTTATTACCTTATCATATGAGTACATATTGTTTGAATACAACAAACAGCTGAAAGAACAAGCCAAAAGAGAAAGGCAAGCTGCTAAGAAGAAATTAAGGGAAGAAGCTACAAGGTCAAGAGCCATCATCCACAAAGCCAAAAGAAGTCTGCTGACAGACAAAGGATGATGAGCTTCTAAAGGCTGTATGGATTCTCCAGAAGGAGGCTTGGTCCTATGTCTCTATCTACAATGGATGAGCATATTAGAGTGATCAAGCAGAAGATAAAGAAGGGAGAGCTGGTGTACTTGCATTCTCCACCAAGTCAAGCTCAACCTGAAGTTGAGGTGAAGGTTCAACCCTCTAAGACAACACAACCTGAACCTGGAGCTGCATCTCAGCCAACTTCATCTTCTAATCCATAGCAGGGTCCTCCTCTCACTCCTTCTGAACCTGTGAGAGAGGAGATCGCAACTGAGAGGGACTCAACTGAACAACCTGGTACTCAAGACCAGTCCCCTCAGTTAAAATCATCAGGGAGAAGAAAAAGGATGGCCAAAAGATCAACCTCAAAGAAAAAAAGAAGAAAGGCATCCACCTCCCAACCTCAGGATGAGTCAGAGCATCCTGAGGGAGTGCATGAAGAGGTCTCTTAACAAACAATCATAGTAGAGCCTCTTGCTATTGGAAGACAAATTATGTCATGGTCTTATGATGAAGATCAAGACAGATGGTATGTCATAAGAGATCAGGAAGGCATGCATGTCTATTCCATAGAAGACATGCTCAATCTTCCTCTGCATGATCTCTTTGACACGAGAAGGTTCTATGTTAGTCTGAAGGATCCAGACCTAATGATGAAGAAAGGTATACTGAAGATCCTAATGTGAACTATCAAAATCTGAAGAACTTCTCTATTTTGGTAGCATCAGCCTAGGGGGAGTTTGTAAGAACCATCTGAGGATTATGAGGCTGATGCAACCAACAAGCTAGAACAACCAAGTCTTCCATGCATGCACTAAGGAACAAAGATGAACTAGCTTAGGAAGTCTTACACTCTTAAATATGTCTAAATGTAAGATCTTCCGAAGCTAAAAGTTCAGAGGAAGTTACTTCTAAAGTTTCACACTCAAACAAAAAAATATTCCAAGTGTGAAATCTTCTGAAGCCAAAGACCAGCATCTTCCAAAGCCAAAGATGAAATCTTCCGAAGCCACTTTGCTGAGAAGACTAATTTCTTCCGAAGACAGAGAAGACATGCTTTTTCTGAATCAACTTTTGATAAAGCTAACACACTTTCCGCTGCCTGCTCTGATGGTTCACCTACTTTACACAAGTTGGTGAAACTTTCATACTTTATCAAACAGTAGAATATGGTCTTTGTCTATAACTTACCTTACTTGTTCCTGTAGACTTTTTGTATTAGGAAAAGTCAGTGAGCTATGGCATGTCATAGTCACTAGTCAAAAAGCAATATGCCTTTTGACTCTAGATTGATCTTGTTGTCTAGATCAGTCAAATCCTAACTGTCTTTACATGTAAGTGACAGTTGTAGGCTGTAGTATAAAAGTTTCTCAGGTCCTTGTATTTTCTTTATGCTTTGTAACACTTGTAATAGAACTTGAGAGATCAATATACAACATCCTTGAAAACTACCCTTGTGTTCTTGTGTTGATTCTTAGTTCTATCTCTTAGTTACTTGTGTTCTTAGTATCTTGTGATCTAGTTACCAGTTCCCCATTTGAACCATTAAGTGATCCAAGATCACTCCTCTGTGTGAGACTAATTGCAAGCTTTAGTACCTTTTAACGGTCCTGTAGTAGGAGATGGACTAAGAGTAAGAGCGGGATCAAAACTTGTCTTTTAGTGGCTTTGGATTTCACTTTAATCGTTAGTGCTAAAAATTTTTTATTATATTGATTGAAGTAGTATGAATAAATATAATTGTATATTTGTATATAGTTGGTTAAATCTACTAGAGTGTTATGTATAAACAATATATATATATATATATATATAATTCGAGCCGAACCTAGCCGAGCGGACCCTTACTCTTGCTTGGCTTGTTTACAAACCAATATGAGCTGATCAGCTTATTTACAACTGACCAAAAGGTCGAACGAGCATTTTTTGAGAAAATTCTGAACAAACGTTGAGTGAGTGGTGAGCCTCGAGCGCTTTGAATAGCTCGACATGCAAATCCCATTTTATTTTGGAAAAATTCCCAATATTGCTTTGAAACATATTTTTTTTTTTCAAAATGTCCATATGACCACCCACTCCCCCAAAATGTCCCCTCAACTACGGTCATACAACTACAGTCATACGACCTTATAAGTATGCTCGAACGACCTTACATTGATCAGTGACCAAAATGTTGCCATGTGTCCCAACATGGGTGTCAAGACTGTGTTGGTCTTCATCGGGAATAGAACCAACCATGTTCTGTATTTCTTCACAATCGCAAAGATCTTATTTCTGCCATGTGGGGTTCTTTCCAGGCGTTCGTTTAGTCTGTCCAATAATATATTGTACATATTTTAAATTTTCACTCGTTCCAACATGGTAAGTGTAACGTTCGGACGCACTATTTATATGATCGTTCGAACCCAACCATGGTCGATCGATCATAGAAAAACTGGAAGGACGATGTTGGTGTAACTGTTGGACCAAATGAAGTTAAGGTCGTTCGAACCCATTACTGTCGGTCGAACAGTTCTACGGTCGAATTTGGTTGAACCCATAACCGTTCGGTCGACAATATCAATGTAAAAACATTTAATTTTTTTTAGATTAGCATTCAATCGAT
Organism: Flaveria sonorensis; assembly: GCA_025506505.1. Taxonomy (NCBI): domain Eukaryota; kingdom Viridiplantae; phylum Streptophyta; class Magnoliopsida; order Asterales; family Asteraceae; genus Flaveria; species Flaveria sonorensis. The sequence continues at coordinate 43,723,671 of CM046430.1, read as the reverse complement.
ATTGAGAAAAAGAAAGCTAAAAACATCTAAGATTATTGGTTACATTCTTTCAGGAGGCGACTTTTGTGGAATCACATCCTTCCCAAAAATCTCATTCGGTAACAAAACCCTAGAAACCCCAAAATCAGCCACCGGATTCTAATCAAACACCGTTTACGTCATAAAAACTTCAACAATATCGGTGTTAATCGCAACCGACCCGTTAACCGAAGAAATGTTCAACGTGAAGCTTCCGGCACCTTTATCTTCAGTATCTAGGGTTGATTGCACAAATTTCACAATCGACTGCAGTGATCCGAGAGGATAATATGAATGCAACACATGAAACCTCAGTACGTCAGCTTTCTTATCCACAAGTAACGACTCGCTGTTCGCCGTGAATTGAGATAAAGGATGTGAATCGAGAGGAAAAGAGTTAACTAAGGAAGAAGACGATGGAGGGGGCGGCTGTCGAGCGGTGGCGGTTGTCCAGCGACGGTGCAGATGGTCTGGTGATGGTGGAGATAGCCCAATGATGGTGTACATGGTCCGTCGGTAGTGGCAAATGGTTGTGGAAATGGAATTTAGGGTTCTAGATTTTATGCTTTGTTTTTAGAATTTATATTTAAATATTTTTAATTTTATATATTGATACGAGTGTGTTGGAATAGTGTTTTAAGTGTCTAAACGTTAAATATTACGTTTGATTATTCATTTATATGCATGTGATTAAGTTGAATAGATTAACTATGAGTTGGAAGTGATTTTGTAGGTAAAACAAGCAAGTTGGAATCTTACATGGTGAAACAAGTCAGTGGATAGGTCAAGAAACAAAGATTCAAAGTGCAGCAGAAAGGCTTCCACCGTAGCCTAGTGTAGCCACCGTAGGCTACGCCAGCTCAAGAAATAAATCAGCAGAATATACCCCAGCGTAGGCTACGCCGGCTACCAGGGTCGCCTTGCAACACCTATAAAACCGCGTTTTTGTTAGGTTTCACCCACCACTTGCCCCCCATTTGACCTAGAACGTTTGGAGACGAAATTTGGGAGTCCTTGGGCCATTAGTTCACCATTCCAACTCTCAAAAACAATATACAATCATCCAGAATGCAAATCAACAACGGTTTGGAAGATCATTCAAGAACGATGAGCGGCTAATCTTCTCATGATCTACTTCGGGTATTAGGTTTTTTGTGATTAGCTTTTTGTTTATGTTTAACTTTGTTGGGATTAAACTTTATAATCTTTTAAGTTCTTTCATAAGTTTAACTTGTGTTTTGGTTATTTAAACAATGATTTTGGAGAACTTCTATTTGAATATCATTTAATCTTCCAGAAATTATATGATTGCAAGTTTTGGTTTCTAATTGAATTGACATTGTGTATTAAGACCTATTAAGTCTTGATTATCGATATCACTTAATCATCGCACGTACAGAATCCCTATTAAGGATTTTCCATGAAGTTGAATTAAACAATTACTGAAAACCAAACCTAGATCTGAAGTGGATTACTCTTTCTTATAATCATTTTCTTAACCAAGTTTGATTATTTCCAATTTGTTTTCTTAGTTAATTTGTTAATTATTCCAAAAATCCAATTTTCACGGCTAAGAGGCAATAGTTAAGTAATTTGGTAATTTAATTAATCATTGTTTTATAAATCAAAGTACAATACACCGACCACTAATTTCATGAGGATCGGCAACCCTACTTACCCTAACTAGTTTAAGGTGAATAAGAACACACATTTTAATATTTTATTTGATTGATACTTCGACATCGATCAAATTTTGGTGCCGTTGACAGGGAATCGGTGCGCTTGGTGTTCTGTTATTTGATTTGTTTTAAAATTTTGTTTACTTTTCTTGTTTTATTTGTTTTTATTTCCATGTTACGCTTGGTGTTTTCAGTGTGCAGGTGACAGGTTGCATGCATACTCGGTATTCGGGTAGGAAATCACCACTAGTATTCGATCCAGAGATAGAGAAGTCAGCAAGGTATAATCGTGTCTTGCATAGATCAGGGTTACCAAGTACATCAATTTCACAAGCTATTGATCAAGCAGCTGATAGTCTATCTAATTCAGCTCACATGGATAATCCAAACAACCAACCACCTCAAAATCCAAACCCTCCTTCCAATAACCAAAATCAAAACCCAAATCCACCCCCACCACCAAATAACAACCGCAACAACAACCCAAATCAACCACCACCAAACAATAATATGAATCAAAATAATCTAAATCAAGGAGATGACTTTGATCATGTGAGCATGCATAGTGTTCACACGGGTGATGAAGTTTATGAAGATGAGTGGAATAACCATGAAGAACCCTATAATGGTGCAAATTATGACGCTTGGAATGGGAATTTTGATAGAGGTGATGGACAAAATGGAAATAACAGTTGAGGGAATGATCAACATGGGTGGAATGCACTACCTATTAATCAACAACGGGGTAGGGTTAATAATAATGTCAATCAGCCAAGAAGACCTCAAAGAGCTCAAGTACAAGGTGTGGATAGCCATTTTAGACCGGCTATTTCTGAAAATCCAAATCCTATCGCACCTCCAAATCATAGAGGAAGAGCTTTTGATGTACGCCCTTATTATCTCACCATTCTTCCTGCATTTAGAGTTACAGCAACAGAAGAACCATATGTGCATCTTGCTGAATTTGATGCCATATGTAGCACTATCGGTGGAAACCACTTCATACAAGATGAAGTGAGACCGAGATTGTTTCAATTTACTTTGAAAGACAGAGCGAAGCAATGGTTCCTCACTTTACCTGACAATAGTATTCATACATGGCAAGAAATACAACAAACATTTTTGGATGAATATTATTCCATGGGTAAAACCAGTGACGCAAGAGATGCTATTCGATCTTTCCAACAACAAGCAGGAGAGCAGTTTCATAAAGCATTCACAAGATTTAAGGAACTTATTTGTATGTGTCCACATCATGGAATTGAACATTGGGAATTGATAAAGGCTTTCTCGGATGGATTGATGAATGAGGAAAGAAAATATATGTATTCTACAAGCAATGGCACATTCCTTTCCAATCATGAAGATGCAAACTGGGAATTTTTAGAAAGGATGTGTAGAAACTCCAAAGCACAAGCTTCTGCTAGTAGGTGATCTAAACGTAATTCGGTAAGATCAACCATGGTTGACTATAAGACTAAGGAGTGGATTGCAGCATTAGAAAAATAATTGGCAAGGTTAGGGCGAATGGGTACAGAGGAGGTTGCAATTGTGGGATACAATGTATGTGAAGAATGTGATGAGTTGGGTCATAATGTTGATGCATATCAGTTGGTGATGGAAAGAAAAGAGAAAGTTAATCAAGATTATGGAGATAGAAAGCAATTCGATATGAATTCCAACACTTATCATCCTGGATTGAAAAATCATCCTAACTTTAAGTATGGAAATGCTTCAAACCAGATGAACCCTAATTTTCAAGGTAATAATCAAGGTGGTCAAGCTTATCAGAATCTAGAACAAGGGAATTATAATCAAAGTGGCTATCAAAGAACTTTATATTCTCAAAGAAACAATCAAGGAAACTACAATCATAGGGATCAACAAGGTAGTTCATCATGCAACTATCAAAGTAATTCTCAATCGGGACAAATTGGTGGTGAAGAGTCTACAAATGGAAAGTTGGATGCTTTGATGAACATGATGAAAGAGAATATGAAAGAGAACAAGAGAGAAAATAAAATTAGGGACAAGGCTTATGAAGCCTTAAATAAACAAGTGGGTCAACTTACAGAGGATGTGGCTCAAATTAAAAGGAACCATGGAAAGCTACCGAGTGATACCACGGTCAATCCTCAACATCAAGGAATCAACATAGAAAATATGAGAAATGTTCACATCAATTCGGTTAGTATCCTTCCTGACTCTGAAATTATTGATAATGACTTTACTTCTTTTTCACAACAAGTTGTAGATAAGGAAGAGAGCGTCGATACAGTGGAAGAGAGTGACCCAGGAGCACCCATCATTCCAATCAAAGTGGGGAAGTTGAAGATAAAAAGAGCACTTTTGGATTATGGAGCAGCTGTTAGTATCTTGCTAGGTATGTTATATGATCAGTATGACTTTGGTCCTTTAGAGGAAGTTGACACCACTGTGGTGTTAGCTGACTTGACTCAAAAATATCCTCGGGAGATGGTAAAGAATGTTATAATCAAGTTGGGAGAATTTTACTACCCTGTGGACTTTATGATGCTTGATTATGCACCAATGAGGACAAATGAGAAACCGAATGTCATATTGTGTCGACCATTTTTAGCAACTGCCAATGCTCAAATCAATTGTCGGGATGGAACAATTGACATGACTTACGAAACTAAGTTACGTTTTAATGTATTTTCCAAGTAGGTTAATTATTTTGTTAATGATAAAGTTTTTATGGCAGATATGACTAACGTGTGTGTTCCTACTTACACTTCACATGTAAGCATGAACACCACTTTTGAGAATGATTTTGAGGACAGGGATAAGCATGTGGACTTAAAGGAATTAGTGAATTTAAAAGAAACGAAAGAGCCAATTATGAAGATGGAAACAAAAGATGAGAAATCTAAAATGAAGAAAAAAGTTGGTGATCCAATTGATCCTATAAAAGACAGAGTTAAGGCATTAATGTTTGGGCCACAATGCGATTTAGTTCAAGAACTACCAGATTATTTGAAGAATACCGGAGTCAAGCATCCTACTCGACCATCATGAGTGGTCGCAGGTACGGTTTGACTGAAGACCTAAAAATTAACGCTAATCGGGAGGCAACCCAAAGTTAATTTTTATGTTTTATGTTTGATGTGTCTGTATAAGTAGTTTATTTGGGTAATCGTTATGTTTGTGTCTGGGTCAGTTCGGGTTTGAAAAGTCATTTATGTTGATTGATTGGATAAATTGAATTTACAAAAAAAAATACCCTGCATTTAACCTAAATATCATACATTAAGGACAATGTATCTCAAGTGTGGGGATGAGGAAATTTTGGAAAATTTTTATTGTTTTTAAGCAATCCAATTGAACACGAAAATGATAAGCATACCAATTGATTCTAGCCATGTTTGATGTAAGGGTCTTTAGTCATGGTCTAATTCTAAGATAACAAAAATAATTAAGTTAGCAAGGTTTTTAAAAAAAAGTTAAGAGCTGCCTAGTTAGAGTTAAGAGGCTATTGGTGTAATAAAAGCATGAGCACACCGACAACCCTAATTCCTACTTGGTGAGATTTTGAAGCTTACTAGATTGTTAGTTCACATAAAAATTATTTCAATTGTTGAGTGTAGGACATATGATTCTTTGTGTTAGAACTTGTGTGATTTGATACATACTGAAACGGTGAATTTGATCAATGCACATGGATGATAGAGGCAATCTAGGATTCCTTTTTCTTTTAATACCATTTTTATGTCTCACCATTTTACCTAAAACTCCCCCTAGTAGTCACTTTCAAGCCCTAAACCGTTTATTTTGACAGACCCATATCATTCAAACCCAAATCAAATTTTACCCGATATGACTTAGTTACCACTGTTGATAATATTCGTATTAGTTTTAGTATTTGATTTCTGGTAATAGTTAAAGAAAAACATAAAAAAAAAAAGAAGAAGAAAATAAATAAATAAATAAATAAGAGAAAAGAAAAATGCAAATTATTGCTTATGGGTTAAATATGCACCTATGCTTTTGTTTTGTTTGAGTAGTAGTTATGTCAATAAGAATGTCAACAGTTGGTATTGCCTTGATTTTATATTTTAGCCACATTCATAGCCAAGCATTCCTGCCTTAACCTAAGCCCAAAACCTGTAAGTCCTTTTGATGTGTGCATTGTCTATATGTTACCATGGAGGTTTGATTGTCACCCAAGCATGTGATAACAAAGTTTCATATGTGGGCCTTTTGAGTGATATATTGGTACAGCTTCACCAATCCAGAAATAAACCCAGAGGAGTGAAAAATGGTGAGGGGTGTGTTGCATGACAATAAAAGCCGGAAGCTTGTTAGGTTTAATTAGTCGGGGTTCTATTTTGCATTAAATGTAACATCCCTTACTTGCTAACCAAACATGATTATTGTAATTCTGGAATGGGTATGATCTCGGACCATAGCTAAGACATAGCAAGGAATTTTGGTTTATAATGTCGTTAAGTGTTTTGAATTAGATTTGCTTGTGGGCAAGCAAAGGTTAAATGTGGTGATGTGATACGAGTATGTTGGAATAGTGTTTTAAGTGTCTAAACGTTAAATATTACGTTTGATTATTCGTTTATATGCATGTGATTACGTTGAATAGGTTAACTATGAGTTGGAAGTGATTTTGTAGGTAAAACAAGCAAGTTGGAAGCTTACATGGTGACACAAGTCAGTGGATAGGTCAAGAAACAAAAATTCAAAGTGCAACAGAAAGGCTTTCACCGTAGCCTACTGTAGCCACCGTAGACTACGCCAGCTCAAGAAAAAAATCAGCAGAATATACCCTAGCATAGGCTACGCTGGCTGGCGTAGCCTACGCCATGGCTGCCTTGGAATACCTATAAAACCATGTTTTTGTTAGGTTTCACCCACCACTTGCCTCCCATTCTACCTAGAACGTTTGGAGACGAATTTTGGGAGTTCTTAGGCCATTAGTTCACCATTCCAACTCTCAAAAACATATACAATCAACAATGATTTCTAAGATCATTCAAATCAACAAGAACGATCCGGAATGCAAATCAACAATGATTTCTAAGATCATTCAAGAACGATGAGCGGCTAATCTTCTCGTGATCTACTTCGGGTATTAGGTTTTTGTTTATGTTTAACTTTGTTGGGATTAAAATTTAGAACCTGTTAAGTTTTTTCATAAGTTTAACTTGTGTTTTGGTTATTTAAACAATGATTTTGAAAAACTTTTATTTGAATATCATTTAATCTTTCAAAAATTATATGATTGCAAGTTTTGGTTTCTAATTGAATTGACATTATGTATTAAAACCTATTAAGTCTTGATTATCGATATTACTTAATCATCGCACGTACAGAATCCCTATTAAGGATTTTCCATAAAGTTGAATTAAACAACTACTGAAAACCAAACCTAGATCCGAAGTGGATTACTCTTTCTTATAATCGTTTTCTTAACCAAGTTTGATTATTTCCAATTTGTTTTCTTTGTTAATTTGTTAATTATTCCAAAAATCCAATTTTCACAGTCAATAGGCAATAGTTAAGTAATTTGGTAATTTAATTAATCATTGTTTTATAAATCAAAGAACAATACACCAACCACTAATTCCACGAGGATCGACAACTCTACTTACTCTAACTAGTTTAAGGTGAATAGGAACAAACATTTTAACATTTTATTTGATTAATACTTCGACATCGATCAAATTTTGGCTTCGTTGCCGGGGAATCGGTGCGCTTGGTGAATTCAATGGCTAGGAACCATTTCTAGCAAGTCTATGGCATCAAAGACTCGGTCACATGAGCAAGAAAGGTTTGAATGTACCGAATTCTATGAACCTTGGGTACATGGCAAGAAGAAACATGTTGTAAAATCAAGAAAGGCAGCCTAAAGCTTAAAAACATGAGCTTATTCATCTTATGTTAATAAGCCAAGGTATTATCACTTGGCAGCTCCAACTAATGTGTCATTTTCATTGATGATGCTACGTCAAAGCAATGGGTCTACTTTCTCAAAAATAAGTTTGAAGTTTTTGATGTTTTCAAAAAGTGGAAAGTATTTGTGGAGATGGAAACAAATATGTAAGTGAAATGTCTAATGTCCGAAAATGGCGGGGAGTACATCAGCTAGGAAATTGTTGATTACTATGCTACGAGATGTATAAGATTATCAATATTGTACATGAATAGAATTATAATGAAATAGCCAAAGTAATGAGGATTAATGTAGGTCTTCCTAAGACCTTTTGAACTGATATAATTAACATTGTTGCATATCTTGGATATTTAGTTCCTCTTAAACTCAGGATACTAAAACTCTAAAAGAGGTATGGTCGATACACTATTCATTGGGTCCTCCTGGCAGGTCTTTAACTTTTTTGCATTCTGGATGTGCTTTTAGTTTTCAAGCATTTTACTAAATCATTTAACTAATAATTGACATCTTAGAATGCATTAAAGTTGTTCATTTTGAAATTAACTTTATACAATATTGTATATATTTTTTAAATGGAAGCTTTTGTCTAGTACACATAACAGAAAGAAGACTTGCAATAAGGTTTATTATTGAAACTTCAATACTTGTAACGTTGAAGAGATTCTTCGAACCATTTTATTCTAAACATCTATTTAGAAAAATGTTATCGTTGTATATTACCATATTTAGTACGGTACTCTGGATTTTGTCACCGATAAAATTTCATGCTCAACTTTCAAAAGCTACAGTTTTACCCTCTTTAACTTGTAACATACGCTTTTAACCCATTAATTAATTTAATAATCTAGTTTTTCTTTAATAACTTTCGTTTGGTAACACCTTTTAAGAAAATTAATTTGTGTTTGTGCTTAATTTTATCTTGACGTCCCAATATAAAAAGTTTGTTAAAACGGAGTTGTATTCAAATAAGATATTTTTTTAGTATCGTAAGTTATATAAAGTATGGTGAAGTGTTTGGTACCATGAAAAATTAAACTGATAACGACCAAAGAAAATGGTTATCGTTATATAATTGTTTTCTATAACTGATTTGATCTCCATAAGCGAGTCATCGTAACTTTATACGTTTATTTTATATATTTAGCCATATTAATATCATTGCTGGCCGGTCAGTTGGGGATAATTTTATTTGGCAAGTTACTTATACAATAGAAGTTGCTTTGGTTTCACAAAATTGATGGATATTTGCATGGAATTGATGATTAAGAAAGAACTAATAAAACAGTACAAAACACTTTTGAGCTTGAGTAAAAACTATAATTTACATAAGCAACTTGACCTTTGTAGATTGACTAACTGAGCATGAGCAACGTTGGCCAGTAGCAACTAAATGATCGTTTTTTATTGTCGATGGGCAAATCTTTAGTAGTAGATGTTGATTATATCTTGAAACATAGATGAAAAGATGAAACCCTAATCATGTTTATTCAATCTCAAATATAAACTAAACATCAAAACAATTAAATCTTACTTGTGATAATAGAAATCTTTGACGAGGATAATGATGCCATGATCGGTTGATGCGTTTCCGTTATGATGTCTAGAGGGATCGATGGATGATATTGAGAGAAAAGTTATTGGTGTGTTGTTATAATATCTAAGGGGAAACCTTAATTATAATTATGGGGTATTTCCATCAAATAATCCCCTCGTACTATTAGGGACTAATTATGTCACTTAGCGAAACTTATTTAAATGATCCGTAGGCCACATATTACGGTTTATTTTTAACATTCACCCACTTGGCCGAGTGATCATTTGCGATGAGTATACATAAGTTTGGCCAAGTTAAACACTCATCAAGTTTCATATTGAAACTTATAGCAAATAGTTACAGTCATTCGAATTGAAGTTAATCCGAGACCCCCAACAGTTATACTAAAGTCTCAATATAAAACATTAAACATAAAACCAAAATGACGAAAATAAACCCTTAATTTACAGTATTCATCTGCACATATTTGTCTATAGATCATTAAGTGCGCATATAAGTTATAACAGACAAAATAAATATTTGAGGAAATCACATTAATCATTAATGCACACTTGATATGCTATTATATAAGGTCTCTAGTAAAGCATATCCTTGTTACGAGTTCTTAGAAAGTTTGGGTGGTAGACCTTTAGTCATCTGATTCGCAAGCATATTTTTTGTGCTAATGTTCCCGATACAAAGATTATTTTCCTCTGCTCGTTCTCGTACGAACAAATATTTTGTATCAAGATATAAACTAGCTCCACTCGAATGGTTACTATTTGAGAAACTGGCGGCAACTGAGTTGTCACAATAAATCTTCAACGGTCGTGATATGGAGTTAACAATTTTGAGTCCGGTAATAAGATTTCTTAACAACATCCCATGGCAAGTTGCATTATAAACCGCAATATATTCTGCCATCATTGTTGAGGTTGTTGTCAACTACTGCTTATTACTCCTCCATAAACTAGCTTCGCCTGCTAACATAAAAATATACCCCGATGTTGATTTCTTATCATCTTTGCATTTAGCAAAATCAGAATCAAAATAGCCCAGCACTTGTAAGTTATCAGTTCTTCTATATGTCAACTTATACTCTTTTGTCCCTTGAAGATATCGCAATACTTTCTTTGCTACTTTCCAATGATCTAGGCCAGGATTAGATTGATATCGGCATAGCATTCCAGAAATATATGCAATATCAGGACGAGTACAAACTTGAGCATATATTAAACTTCTCACTACTGAAGCATGAGGTATCAATTTCATAAACTCCTTCTCATCCTCTGTTTTCGGACATTGAAATGAACCAAAAACATTTTCTTTAACTACTGGAGCAACTAAGGGAGAGCGATAATGCATATTATAACATGTAAGGACACGTTCAATATACGTCTTTTGAGACAATCCTAATATCCCATTGGCTCGATCTCGGTGTATTTCGATGCCTATTACATAAGAAGCTTCTTCGAGATCTTTCATGTCAAAATTACGCGAGAGTAATCGCTTTGACTCAACCAACAAATCGAAACTATTACTTGCCAATAGAATGTCATCTACGTAAAGGACAAGTATAGCAAAATTGCTCCCACTCATTTTAAGGTAGGTGCATTGATCCACTTGATTTTTTATGAAACCTTGTTTTTATCAAATTTTAAGAACCACTGACGTGATGTTTGTTCTAACCCGTATATAGATTTCTTTAACTTACAGACTAAGTGTTCTTTACCTTTAGGTTTGAAACCCTCAGGTTGGTTCAAGAACACATCTTCAAGTACTTCACCGTTAAGGAAAGCGGTTTTAACGTCCATTTGATGTAACTCTAAATCAAAATGCGTTCCTGTTATGATGTCTATAGGGATCGATGGATGATCTTGAGATATAATTTATTGGTGTGTTATGTGTTATCTCTCTACTCCTCTATTTATAACATCTAAGTGGAAACCTTAATTATAATTATAAGCTATTTCCGTCAAATAACCCCCTCATACTATTAAGGACTAATTATATCATTTGGTGAAACTTATTTAAATGATTCGTAGACCGCATATTACAGGTTATTTTTTACAGTAGAAGTTCGTATTCATGTAACAAAGTTATGAAAATTATAACTACTTGTTGTCATATAGTTTCATGAAAAAATATAACATTTCATTGTATATATTCCTCCATCTATATAGAAAATTCATTTGATATGTTTCACACGATGTTCACAAGAATTATATAAAAAATTCATACTCGTTCTTTGAAAATTACCTTGTGTGTTATTTGATTATTGGTTTCGTAAACCCATAAAATAGTTTAATCCACAACTAAATTCCACATATGATTCAGAAATCTATCATAGCAATTAGGAAATCAGAAATCATAACTACAAACTCATAACTTTATTTTTGGGACTGTATTTTCCAAATGAAGGAAATGCCACGTGGAAGTTTTAGTGTTGAGTAAAAACCTGTCGGAAGTGCCGACAATGTACAACCCTTTAAGCACTAATCTCGAGATGTTGATATAAACATCATAGCAAGCAGGTCCACCATGTTTAACTAACTACGTCCTATTCGGGACTGATGGAGACGAAAGCCTTGTTAACAGTTTTTTTTTTTTTTCTGAATACTTACAATTCTGATGTCCGAAGGTTTCGTATTCAAGTAATGAATACGATCGTGTGGGTCAATATTCTGTTAGTAATTCAATTAACCGTGATAAATAAATAAAAAAAAAAAAATATGTCCAACGTTGCGTTTAGTAGACTGGATAGTACGACATCATCTCAATTCTCAAATGTATAGGACGAATGATCACATATATTTTATTGAAGAAAATATCATTGTTTTTAATGTTTTAGATTGATTAGTTGTTAATTTATTATTGTGTTTTACACAATAATATTATTCCATGACTATATTTTTTAAAATTTATCATTTTAGAAAAAAACACAATATTATTTAAAAAAACACAATAACTAACAAAAATACACAATAAACTGTATTAAAAAAACAATGACGGAATATGAGCATAAAAACGTAAAAAAAATTCTTTTTATATAAAAAGACCGTACTCGTTTTAAAGATAAAAACTTTCATTTTAACGGTGTAATGTTATAAAAAAATAATGTCCTACATAAAAGTAATGAACGTTTTTAAAAAATGAAGAATTTGCAAAAAAGTCAACAAAAGTGATTATTCCTAAAATATCCCTTTAAAAAACTTTTTTCCTAAAATTTGATCTCAACCATTGATCAAATAAATGAACGGTTGAGATGACTTCTTACACTTTTTAGTTTTATAAGAATTTGTATTTGAACCTTTCTCGTTAAAAAAATACTTCAACAAAAAATATTTCTGTCGTTCAAAATAAAAGATAATAAATTTAAAAATTGTATAAATTATCTTTTGTTTAACATTAGTCTATTCGGTTGTTCAATTTAGTTTTCGTGAGCTTAATTAATGAAGGATGTAAGGTATGTTTGGACATTTGGTAGATGAACGATGAGTATGCAATGGATAAGTAAATAGAATGAGGTAAAAGAAATAAATTAAATTATTATCATTTTATTATTTTGTTTTATTATAATATGATAATGAAATAAATCATTACTATTTGATAGATGGGAAAATACGAATAAAAAGAATACAGTGTTTGATTTGGTGTTGATGGTTGGTTTGTCGGTAGGTGGTGGTGGTGGTGATGGTGGCGGTTGGTAGGTAGTGGTGGTGGCGGTTGACAGGTAGTGGTGGTGGCGGTGATGGTGGCGGTTGACACGTAGTGGTGGTGACGGTGTTGGTGGTTGGTGGTTGTGTTAGGTCATGGTTTGGGTTATGAATGAAAAAATAATTATTTTATTTCTTGAAGGAATGAAAAAAAAAACTATTTTTCTCTTAGGGTGGTGGGGTGCTCGTGTCACTCTCACCAAGCTACATCATACACACACCAATTTGAAAGGGATACTCACACCACATTACACCACAACGATATTTTTTAATTAAAAAAATTAATTCATTAATAAGAATAAATTACAAATTATAAATATAAAATACATTAAATTAAAACACATAATATTTTGTAATATGACAATATTAAAACTAAAAATCTAAAAATTAAACTCCCAACCACGTATTCGGGTAACTTGACGTTTCTGTTCAAGGACGTTCTTCAACATTGGTTTGGGGATATCGTCATGTGGTTTAAAGAAAATCTCCATGTCCTGATCTAGCGTTTCGCGAAGCAACATTTATTGTTGTAAGTCGAGTAACGGCAATTTAGATTCTGTTACTTTCATGCGAAGCGCTTCTCAATATCTTTTTTCTTCCATTTTTTTCACGCATAGCTTTATAATCGCTAATAGCCTCAGTCAACGTTGCTTTGCTTGAAGAAGACACCATCTTCTTTTTGTCTTTGCGCTTCGGCCAGGTCGGTGTGACGTTGTTGTTGAGGTCCGGGAGGGGGCTTAAAACCAGCTCATTAGAGCTTACGTATTGACCCGATTCCGAAGTTTTACTCGTATTTGGTCATTGAGTACCAAACTTCGGTGTATCCACCGACTCCTATTTTGCATGGTTTCTTACCACCCTCCAAGCCCTGATGGTCGTAAATCCTTTATTCTTGTAAGCTTTCTTATATTCGCTTAAGGCTTTTAGAACGATATCCTCAACGTTGCTTCCACTCGCCCAATGATGTTTCTACATTTTTGAAAACAAAAAAATTAATTATTGACATAAAATAAAATAATAACTATAAAATGTAAATATATAAATGTACAAGTAATAAAATTACCGTTTGAATATATATTCCATTAAAACGATTCATCGTGTGGTTCCTTCTTCTCCACTTTGAGTTTAGTTGATCAACGGTTCGATTGGTCGAACCAATGGTGGTGGTGAAGTGTCAAAACATATTCTTCCCAAAATAGTCACTTTTTTGTGATCTCCGGTTGTAGGGTCTTTGGATATATATATCCAACTCTTTGCTAATGCCTCCTATTCATTTTCATCCCTAAGCCTTGTTAGCGGCCCGGGTTGTCGATTTTCCTTTCGACTTAGAATTCGGTGAGGGTGTTTCTTCGACGCGAATATCTTCATCTTCGCTTTCGTAAACTTGAAGATCATTGAAGGATTCGTTTTCTTCTTCTTCATTTTCTTCAGTTTTTTTTTTCTAGTACGTATTGAGGTGGGTTTTGAAAAGGGTTTGGGATGTTAGTGTAGTAAGAAAATTGTGATAGATTTTAAAACTGGGACATAGTTGGGCGGTAAACCGATGGGTGGGGGGATTCATAAGGATTTTGAAACCAATATCTTGTATGCGGTGGTGGTGGGTTGAATGGTTAGATAGAAGGCGCTGGTTCACTTGGACAAGACTCACCTTCGGTCTATATTTTTGGAGGTTTGTCTTGGGATTTTGAGAATTTTTTGGTGGGATCTATTTTGTTGGAAGTTTAATGTGAATTTGTATAAGAGAAGATGAGAATATTTAAGAAAGATGTAAAATTTATGAGTTTTAGTTTAGTATTTATGGTGTAAATTTTTTTTAAATGACATTGTAGCCGTTGAGGGTGGGGGTACTCTTCAACGGTCAAAAATTGGACTGTTCAACGGTCCCTTTTTTGGGTGTGGCGCGGCGATGGGGTATCGGGTGGCGTGGGAATTTCACAACATGGGGGACCAGTGGTGGTGTTGTCGCGCGCCCCGCCCCTGTCATGTGCCTGCGGCACGAATGCCCCCACTAGCCTTAGAGATGAAAATCATCGGAATAGAGAGAATCACATTTCTTATGCAATGGTTCATTTCATTTTTATGTGATTAACATAATGTTTAAGGTTCTATCTTACATTCATGCATACCAAACACTGTCTAGGTTATGTTTGATATGGGGTAATAGAATGAGCGAGAGAATAAAATGGATTAGTGAATGGAATTAATAAAGAAATAAAATGAATCATTATCGTTTTATTGTTTTGTTTGATTACCATGTGAAATAAAATGAATCATTACTTTAAAGTGTTTGGTAGGTAGAAAAGATGACGACAACGTCAATGGTCGTGAAAGAATGAATGTAATGAATAAAACATAATATATGGATAAATGATTTTGAGGTGTATAAAAAACGAAAATGTTTGTGTGATGGGTATTTTTATTCTATTGACTAGTCAAACTATCAATTTTTTTCTATTTTATCATGATTGTACATTCCATTCTATCTATTAATGCTGCACACATGTCATGGTTTGATGACAATTATTCTTTGTGTTTAATTAAGTTTAATCAAACATGTACTGATGTACATATATATAAACAAACTTTCTTGTATATGCTCGTTTGATATATAAACAAACATGTTTATTGTTTATGTTCATTAATTAGTAAAGGTCGAACACAAACAGACACACTTATAAATATGTAAAGATGAGCAGTAAGCTTCAAATTAAAGCTATTAATTACAGTGGAGAGCAAGAAACAATGTGGTTCGCAAACTATACCTATTTCAATAGTCAAGGTAGATAATGGTGAAATCAAAGCTCTATCATTTCTTAAGATAATGAATAGGTCGTCAAAAAATTGATCGGATTATAAATATGTAAAGATGAGCAGTAAGCTTCAAATTAAAGCTATTAATTACAGTGGAGAGCAAGAAAACAATGTGGTTGCAAACTATAATATTTCAATAGTCAAGTAGATAATGGTGAAATCAAAGCTCTATCATTTCTTAAGATAATGAATAGGTCGTCAAAAAATTGGATCGGATTGGTCAAGATAGTGCTCTTTTGATCATTTCATGTAATTTCCTTCTTCATTGGTGTCAGTAACATTTTTCTAACGTCTTTTTGGATTTAGTAAAAAAATACCTAATTAGGTATTTGTTACTATACTAAATGTATAGTATATTTAAATTATAAATGAAGATTAGTTACCATTCAATACAAAACTAAATTTTAAGTAAAAGTAGGGGTGTGCATGGTCGGTTTGGTTCAGTTTTAACCTAAAACCAAAACCAAAACGATATTTCGGTTTCTAGGTTTTTAAAACCATTCGGTTTCGGTTTTTTCAGTTTTTGGTTTTCGGTTTTCACTTCGGTTTCGGTTCGGTTTCGGTTTTTTCGGTTTGTGTTTGGGCTTCATGTTTTTTTTTTTCAATCGATCCAAAGTAATGAATTTAAGCTAGAAAGTTTAGACTTAAATCATTTTGTTGATTTTTAAACATAAACTATATTTTCTTACAAATTACCTAACATTAAAATTAATTGCAATTAATAAAACAGAATAATAAAAATTTCAATAAAACAAATTTAATCTACCAAACAAAAAAATTTTAAGATTATTCTCGAAACGTAAATATCTATCTATTTTAGATAGCATAAGTTAAATAAATAATTTATAGGCTATTCATGTTTATATATGTATGAATACACCTCTAAATTTACAAGCTCGACTTTATGGTTTTGGTTCCGTTTTTTCGGTTTCTTTTACAAGCAAAACCGAAACCAAACAGAAAAGTTCTGTTTTAAAAAATCAACAAACCAAACCGTCGGTTTCTTATTGGTTTCGGTTTTTTCGGTTCGGTTGCGTCGGTTATTTCGGTTACTGTTCGGTTTCTTGCACACCCATAAGTAAAAGTATAGAAATTAGATGAACATATGTGTGTATTGTTTTATACTTTTACTAATTATAAGTAAAAGTATAACAATCAAACTTAAGAGAGAAGTTAAATAATCAAACATAAAAAGAAACTTATGTTATTAGTTTAGTCATGAACAATTTACTTAATATGCGGTTTGTTTACGGCTTTAGGTATTGTCACTACAAAGAAACTTAAGTGGTAAATATGATTGATCAGTTGATTGATTTGAGAGGTGTATTCCCCAAAAGCAGACATATAACATGTCATCCAACTTGAATAGACACCAAATTGAATCCATCATTTTGAATTTGTTCCATGTTCTTTGTTCATCATCAAAAATACTTCCGCTTTCATATTTTCAACACTAATGACCCCATTTTAATTATTAGCTTTAACCATAATCATCATTACAATTTTTCCAAATAGTAATTAATCACACTTGTTTATGGTTGACCAATGACCATAATAGTGTGAATGGTGAAATTTAATAATTTTATTTACCCATTTTACCGCTTTTATTAAAAATATACTTTTGATATTAATTAATGCTTTCATATATTACACTTGTGGAACCCTTTTTTAAGGTTAGACAGTAACTTTTGAAATTTTACAGCATGTATACAAGTATTCAAGAGCATCCAAAATGATGTCTGTGGGACGTTTGTGAGGTGAAGGGCCTCGGATTACATGCCAACGTCCATGGTTTTGTCTATGACGGGTCGTCTAACACAATAGAAGATTATAACGCTATATGCCCACATTCAAATTTGATTTACAATTTTAATCTTCATATCAGCATAACGTGTGCAAATTAACTTTGATGGTTTTGATGGTGTACGTCGGATTGAAGTCATCTTGTGGTTAACACAATATAATCGATTACACTACGAGCACTAACAAAGGAGTGGTGTTCTCTAAACGCCCAGTACTCCCAACTAAACGCTCGTTCATTTGTTTCTCTTACAACACAACCACTTTCATTCTCTTAAACAAAAATATTAGAATACCTAGAGATCGCATCCTAATAGTATTGTGGTAAGTTTATTTGGAAAGTTAACTTTTGGAAGATGTTAGTTGACATCTGTGTTAATTACATCTAGATTCCATTGTTGGGACAAAGTTACACACTCATTACCCCTACGTCTACCTAATGCATAATTAGTATGTCCATGTAACTATTGTTAAACTGATATCTTTGTCCCGGGTCCACTTTTTTACTTCTAGAAAAGTTTTAAAATGGGTTAAAATTTTAGAACATAGCAAGATAAAAATTGTTCAACTAAGTTAAAATAGGTTGAAATAACGATGTACAAGTCGAGTTGAACGCCAACCTGGTTTGGGTTGGTAAACAGCAGTCAAAACCGGTTTTTCTGGAAATTTTTTTCTTAAACTATGTTTAGTGCATGCACCGCGCATCATGGTGAGGCAAATGGAGGTCGCGATAAAACACGGTAACACCGTTATCACATGTGCCGCGTAGTGAAACTCGGCGGTGATGAGCCGCAACACGCTGAGGGTAATTAATGCTGCAATTGACTGTTGTTTCAGCTGTTTCCACCAACGACTACTTTTAATAAAAAAAAAATTAATAATTTAAACTTACCCTATAAATATCAATTAATAAAAAATTTGGTGAAAGTTTCCGATTTTTTAAGGGATGGACCCATACGTGATGAATAAAGTTATCGATATGGATAATACAAAATTTATAGCACACTATATTTAGGACGAACAATGTCCAAAGGTCACATTGTATAATATTGAAAGGTACAAAAGTAATTGAATTTGATCATAAAAGAGCAAACAAATATGTTTTAATAATTGATAAGAATTGCATGAAGACGAAATCAAAGGTTTCTTATAAGTAATTGAAAGACGTAATTTTAATAAATCTAAAACTAGAGCTCTCTGGTGGTTGAGACGAGCATGCCATTAGCCTTTAGATGAGGTGAGGTGAGACAAGCGGATGAATAGGAGGGAGATGTAAAGGGATAGAGGTCACTCTTGCTATTATGATGAAAAAGTAGAACTCTAATCTCAAGGTCCTTCACAAAAAAACCATATGGGTCAAATTCGAAGAAAATCTGAATATCAATAGTGAACTTTCTAACAGATAATATATTTATGATAAATGTCGGGATAAACAATACATTTTTAAGGAGTAGGATCGGTTATGGGTTTGGCGGACAGTATCGTCGGACCCATGAATAAATTAGAACCATTTCTAACAAAAATAGAGGTTATAGAAGAGAAGACAAAGGGCTAGTTATTGTACATGGATCCGGAGTAAGATGTAAAGATGCACCGATGTCCATATATCAAGATTGATCATAACCATTCAAGTGTACTTGTTGCATCAACTAAGCCAAGTAGGATGGAGTGAAGTCCGAAAACCTAATAAAAGGGGTGTTTGGGCTTGTTGGTTGGGCTATCAAGGCCTGCTGGAGAAGGTGCCTCATATAGTGGAGATGGGCTTGACCCAAAAGAGGTATTAGCCCATGGTTGGGCTTGTGAAGAAGCTAGTCCAGAAGGCCTAAGTGTCTAGGTGGTGTGTATGCAAGTACCCTGGTGTGATCCCTAAGGTTGATTCCAAGAATTATGTGGTTGTCCTTGGTAGCCATGCCCCTACCTACCCCAGGAGTTTCGACCACAACCGCACCCATAAGAACCTTGTTTCCGACCGTGTATCCACCGATCTTGGTCATCATAAAAATATGCATCACGTAGAGGCATTGTTAAATGTATTTATGCATGTTACAATATTACACAAATAGACATTTCCCCCTTTTATCTAAGCAAAAAGGGCCCTTAACGTTCATGTCCTCTAAAGTTATGTATGTTCATTCTTCACCACGAAAGATTATGCTTCCCTCATCAATACGCCTCTTAAAAGCTTGTATTTACACTACACGCAAAATAAACAAAGGCAAAGCAAAATGTAAATGTAAAGTATGCAATGAAGTAAAGATATATATATAAATTTAAGGCTATATTATAGCAGGCACTTTGAAGTAGGAATTTATCATGGTGTTTGTATAGGTCGTAGATTTGTATGGCAAGTTATTGAAATCTATGTATATTTCAATTTAATTACAAACAAATTTTGAAAGTATTATGTCTAATGTGATGCTTGATATTGCATGATTTTTATGGTTGTCATTGAGTTGAAAAATGGATTGTTCTTGGGCTAAGGGTGTAGAAGGCAGATTGGCTAAATGGAATAATGGATGTGTTAATAGACTTTGCACTTGGGTTGCTACTTTTCACATTAATCCGATAAACTATAAATGGGTTTTAATCTAATTGCGAGATTGATTAGTCAAGATAAAATTTGGTCATGATATTTATCGTCTATGTTCATTCTTACGGTATATCTTCTAAATCTTGTCCTGGTTCGTCTTTGATGAAATCCATTCTGAGTTAGTATTGATTGTATTCAGTTCATCATGTTGATGTCCTAATTGTCTTAATTTGAAAGGATTAGTCTTTGTTTAGATTTTTTTTTCATGTTTGATAGTTCTTATTCATATTTGTTGTTCATATATCGTCATTCTCAATAATATAAAAGTGTGTAGTTTCTTGACACAAGTTTGAAAGCATGACATTAAATGAAATCAATTTCTAACAGTATTCGAATAAAAGCAGTTGGATTAAAGACAGATGTTTTATTTTTCTCATTTTCTAATTAGTTTAATGTTTCGATGGATTACGTAGGTACTACCAGCTAACGAATCCATTACATCGGTAATAAGTTGTCGTTGATACTTATTTTTCATGTAGTGTACAAAAGTAGTTAAAAAGTCAAAACCAAATATATAACAACGTTTTTGTTTCTTGATTTTCTTAACTGGTCGTTTTCGATTATAAATAGTTTGGTTAATTCTTAATTAGAAAGATGGTCCGGGTTAATTCGGGTAACAATCGATTAACCACTAGCGATAGACGTAAACGAATTCAAGCTAACTTCAATTAATAAATCAATTATACTTTGGGTCAAATAGTATATCAACAATCATTTTGATTTATAAATGAGAGAATCAACGACAACTAAATCTGTTATTTATAAAAAATAAATAACACAACTTTTCTGACATATAACATACTATCTATTTATATAAAAGAGGAAAGTTGGCTACTGATCGGGTGGTGAAAGTTCAATGTTTAATAGCTTTATTTCCATGTTTTATGTGTAAATTTATGAGAAATAGAGTTACTTTGGGATTATCTTGTATTTGTAAGTCAAACGTGAAAAATACTAAGAAATTGGAAGAAACGGGACGCGAATTGGAGCTCAAGAAGTAAAGATATGATAACCGAAGTTGCACGACAACGGTATCTTAAAAAGGGCATACCTTGAGCTAGGAAAGGAGTTACGGGACCCACGACCTATCAACGGAAAGGTCTCAAAAAGTTACACATGAAAATCAAGTTTGTGCACGGGGTGGCGCCACCGATGCCATCATAGGCGCCACAGACGCCGATAGCGTCAGAAACACCGTCAGAAACACCGTTGGTCAGTAACTTTCAGCCCAGATGGCGCTGGGGGCGCCACCGACGCCACTGGTGGCGCCACCAACGCTGATCGCCGCGTTTTGGTGGATTTTAACCTAATTTGAGGGGTTTAAAAGAGGGATTAACCCTAGGACGAAAAAGAACCTTTTACACATCAATCTTGGACGAAAAGTTATCATCTTCCATCATTCTAAAGGTCTTCCAACATCAAATTCATCCGGATTTACATGATCAATTACAACTTTGTTGAAGAATCGATGATGATGCAAGGCTAAATCAATTGTGATTCACTTCGGGGGACGAGTTTGTGCAAGTTCTTATTATTCTTAGTTGTAACCTAGATTTGAGATTGGATCTTGAACCTTTTAAGTTCGTTTGGATTCAATTTATGATTTGATTATTTAAATGGTTTGATTATGCTTAAATCTAATTTTGATATTCCATAACTTTGGTTGTCTTTAATCATTGTGTGATTGATTATTAGAATTAGGGTTTCATTATTCAAATTGGTAATTATGTGAATAAGGTCCTTTAAGCTTTAATCCATGATTATCACTTAAATCCTATCATGTGTAAGTCACCATTAATGACTTCTCCTTAGGTTTCATTCAAAAAAAATTGTAACTTTGCCAAATCCGAATCCTGAAGTGGGTTGCTTTTTCACCAAGATTGTTAAAAATATAAACTTTTATTTTGTTAATTTGATTCTTTCTCAATTCAATTAATCAAGCAATTTTCTTTTTAATGTTTAGTCTTTTTAGATTAATCGTTGCTAGCACTTTCCTGTGATTCTCTGTGGATTCGACACCCTGCTTACCCTTTGCTATTAAAGGTGATTAAGGACTCTTTAATTAATATTTTTGACCGACCACACGACATCGATCAAAATAGCGCCGTTGCCGAGGAATCTTTGCGCTTAGTGTTAGTAATAATTATTTGTTTTCTTAAAAATCTATAAAAACCAAAAATATTTTATTTTTCTTGTTTTTCGTTTATTTATTATTTTATTGTTCGGAATTACGCGTGGTATTTGTTTCTTGTTTGCAGATAATTCTTTGCAGGCTTAGTAGAATCTCAAGAATTTTGATATCATCATGGATTGGAATTGGGACAATGATCCATGTATCTGTTGCGGAAGTCTTTATCAATGGGTTTAAAATTGTCTAATGTTTGAGAGCAAATATGGAAATATAGAAATAAGATGTTCTGAATACAAGCGACAAATGGGATATGTGAGGGCAAACTACGAATATGAAGAAACCCACTCGTATTATCCACATTATGAACCACCTCCACCATCAAGTTATAAAGAAAATTATCATGCCGACATAGATTACAAATATGCCCAATAGTGGGATCTCAACCACTATGAACCCAAGATGTCATATTTATCAACTTACCGGGAGGAGTATGTTGATTACTATCCTGAATATACTCAGCTGACATATGAGAAACATCAAGATTCAATGAACTCTGGCTTTGATGAAATCTTGAACACGTTGGTAGAAATGAAAAAAGAAGACAAAGAAAGAGATAAAGTACTCAAGGTATTGGTTAAGCAGGTTGGCCAACTAGTTGAGGATATGGCTCAACTAAGACAAGAGCAATATAAGTTGGATAATGATACCGTGATTGATGGTGATGTGGTTGAAGAGGTTATCGGACTTCAAGAACATGAATTTGTGTGTTTAAAGCTGATAGAAGACATAACACCATTAGAGGAGCCAAAGCCTAAAATAATCCAAGTTAATACCTATCCCTCCCCCATACTTATTACTCCAAGTAATAAAGTTGAAGAAGAGGGTTTGAGGGTAAAGAAAAATATGGTGGCATTACAAGGCATTGGACAAATTATCATGAAGTGGCTTCGCAACAAATATTCAATTGACTTGCTGATTATTGGGAAGCAACTACGGAATTGGCATGTCAACTACCAAGCGTTTGTCGTGAATTCGGTAGGCAAATGTACACTTAAACCACCATAACAAATATCAGGTACGGTCTGGCTAAAGACCTAAAACTTAGCGCTACTTGGGAGGCAACCCAAGGTATTTTGTGTGATTTGGTAAAAGTTTTCTGAAAAAGTTAAAATGTAATTTTTTTTGCAAATCTTTAAGTGGAGTTTATTGTGTTTAAAGACCAAAATTTTCGATGTAAATCAATAGCTTGTTGCTTATCAAAAGACTGGTGTAGATCCTAGGTCATGGTCATATTCTTTAAGTTGGGAGATAGTATTTCTAGCGGGTTGTTTTTGAAATGTTAAGGATGCCTGGTTAGGGTTAACAAGCTTTTGATATAATAAACACATGTGTATATCGGTAGCCTAAATTCCTACTTAGTGAGATTTTGAGCCTATTACTTAAGACACAATCATATATATTCATTTTTTGAGGGTAGGCCATATACCACTCTTGTTGCAGAACTTGTATTGTTGATGCATTGCAAGACTATAAGCAAGGTGTTTGCACATAAATGAAAAAGACAATTTAGGAACCCATTTACTTGTTATCATTTGTTATTGTTATCCATCCTAACCCTTAGTAGCCATGTCGAGCCTTAAACCATTCTTTTGTTAAACCCGATATATAAAGCCCAAGCTGTTAGTTGATAACCGACCATGAAACCATTCAAAGTAAAAGAGCATCCGAAGTCAAGCTTATATTATGAAAGAAAAAAAATTTGATGAAAAAGGAAAATTAAATGGAAAAAAAAGAAAAAAAGCAATTGTTTAGAATGGATCAAAGTGATCTAGCTCTGTTAGTCATGTTATTAAGGATGGTTTAACGGTTTGGTTTATATTTCTATTTGTGTTAGCCACATTAAAAGCCAAAACCTCCTACCCGTACCTAAGCCCAAAAACCCGTAAGTCCTTTAGACGTGTGCAAGATCTATGCAAGTGGTGGAGGTGTGATTGCTATACAAGCTTATGTGGGCAAGATGGTATATTGGATTATTGAGTGATTACACTAGTACATATTTTACTAGTCCAGATATAAACCGAGAAGAGTGAATTATTGTGAGGGGTATGTACATGAGACTAAAAATCAAAATCATGTTAAGCTTAGTTGGGTGATGTCCTATTTTGCCTATAATTGACTTGCTAGAATGTAAATCTATTGAACAATGTAAGTCTTGTGAATAAGGGCATGACTTTGGACCTTAACTGAACCTTGATAAGTGATTAGTGATGTGTATTTGCAATGACGGTTTTATAAATTACAATTGATCTTTGCTTGAGGACAAGCAAAAGGTAAGTGTGGGGATTGTGATCGGGTGGTGAAAGTTCAATGTTTAATAGTTTTATTTATGTGTTTTATGTGTAAATTTATGAGAAATAGAGTTACTTTGGGATTATCTTGTGTTTGTAGGTCAAACGTGAAAAATACGAAGACATTGGAAGAAACGGGACGCCAATTGGAGCTCAAGAAGTAAAGATATGATCAACCGAAGTTGCACGACAACGATATCTTAAAACGTGCATAACTTGAGCTAGGAAAGGAGTTACGGGACCCACGACCTATCAACAGAAAGGTCTCGGAAAGTTACACATGAAAATCAAGTTTGTACAGGGGGTGGCGCCACCGACGCCATCATAGGCGCCACCGACGCCGATACCGTCAGAAACACCGTTGGTCAGTAACTTTCAACCCAGATGGTGCTGGGGCGCCACCGACGCCACTGGTGGCGCCACCGACGCCACTGGTGGCGCCACCGACGCCACTGGTGGCGCCACCGATGCCGATTTCCATGTTTTGGTGGATTTTAACCTAATTTGAGGGGTTTAAAAGAGGGATTAACCCTAGGACGAAAAAGAACCTTTTACACATCAATCTTGGACGAAAGGTAATCATCTTCCATCATTCTAAAGGTCTTCCAACATCAAGTTCATCCGGATTTACATGATCAGTTACAACTTTGTTGAAGAATCGATGATGATGCAAGGATAAATCAATTGTGATTCACTTCGGGGGACGGGTTTGTGCAAGTTCTTATTATTTTTAGTTGTAACCTAGATTTGAGATTGGATCTTGAACCTTTTAAGTTCGTTTGGATTCAATTTATGATTTGATTATTTAAACTGTTTGATTATGCTTAAACCTAATTTTGATATTCCATAACTTTGGTTGTCTTTAATCATTGTGTGATTGATTATTAGAATTTGGGTTTCATTATTCAAATTGGTAATTATATGAATAAGGTCCTTTAAGCTTTAATCTATGATTATCACTTAAATCCTATCATGTGTAAGTCACCATTAATGACTTCTCACTAGGTTTCATTCAAGAAAAATTGTAACTTTGCCAAATCTGAATCCTGAAGTGGGTTGCTTTTTCACCAAGATTGTTAAAAATCTAAACTTTTATTTCGTTAATTTGATTCTTTCTCAATTCAATTAATCAAGCAATTTCTTTTTTAATGTTTAGTCTTTTTAGATTAATCGTTGCTTTCACTTTCCTGTGATTTCCTGTGGATTCGACACCCTGCTTACCCTTTGCTATTAAGGGTGATTAAGGACTCTTTAATTAATATTTTTAACCGACCACACGACATCGATCAGCTATAATATAGTTTAATAAACTTTTACTTTGACCACAAAGTTTTAGTTTTTTAATTTCATACTCCTTTAAAACCTTTTTATACACAAATAACCCTTTCATATTACTTTGTTATTTCCTTTGTGATTGAAATAGTTTACATTGAATATTTTTATTGCTCCCACATTTTTTATTATAGTTAGTCTTAATTATGTTTTGTGTTATTAGTATAACTTTTAAAATACAATATTTTTTAAATTTAAAATATCTCATTACGAATACAAATAAATGCTTATTTTTATCTATTTTTTTATATAGATTTTATATATATCGAACAAGTCAAATATTATATATTTTTTGTTTATTCCGTCTATGCTTTCATTTAAATATTGCTAAAAATCTGTTTGTTTTCGCCGCGTGACGCTAGTGCTACACACTAGTTATTTATAAACAAGGAAATTTATTTATTTTAGTTCTAATATCATTTTGATTCAATTACTTCAGTTTCTACACATAAAACCATAACAGGACACTAAAATCCGTTATCAAAATAACTATAATTTAAGGGTCCAGTTAGGACTTATTAGCCGGTGTCAAAATTTAAGGGTCCGGTTATTAGGACCTATTAGCCGGTGTCAAAATTTAAGGGTCCGGTTATTAGGACCTATTAGCCGGTGTCAAACCCCTGATTTTTTTCTCGTAGTCGGTGTCAAATTTTGCTATATGCGTGTATATGTGTCGTATAGGACTATATGGGGCGTATAGCCCTCTGACAGCCCTCCCTGAATTTTACTCGTTTTCAGTGTCTTCGATTTTATACGCCTCGTATATAGTGCTATACGAGACATACAACCGGGTGTCGATTTATAATGATGAGTCTCGTAATATTAGAACTCTAATTTAGTCATCGCTTTTGAGCTAGTTAATTTTATCTTTTTGTCTTTTATTTTCTCCCTCTTCTGCCAATAGCAAATCTATCTTTGCTCCACTTAAATAATCCTAATTATGATTTATTAGCCACTAATAATCCGCACTATCAATTTGACCAATAATAATCCCAACTTTCATTTTTGTTGCAGAGGACAATCCTACTAGCATAATCGTTCATTGATTTACACTGCATTTTCACTCGATTTTGCTCACGATGATGATTGTGAATAAATTAGGGAAATATACAACGAATGGAGTAAAAAATTAGTAAAAATCAAGTGTAAATCGATGATAATTATGCTACTAGGATTGCCCTTGACAAAAAAAAAAAAAAAAAAGTTGAGATTATTATTATCCTAACCGATGGATAGTTTGAATTGTTAATATCCAATTTGCCTAAACAATATAAATAAACCTCCTTTAAACCAAATGGGGTTTTAGCCCAATAGTCCTCTTAAAGCATTCAACCTAGGTCAGGGTTGCAATCCATGCCCCCGAGTCCCTGACGGGTTGTTCTTTTATTTCTAAAACCACACTTCCAAAGACTCAAAGAGCCTTTGCTCCAAAAGCATCATTTATGAGGAGGTGTTTGATTTTATCCTGCACAAATATAATCACATGTGATGTAATTTAGGAGTGTTGTTTTTTTCTCAACGCTTACTTCCAAATAGCCAAGGTATAATTATTTTATTATTAGTTTAACTAAAAAAGCATATACCAATAGGGTTAATGGCTTAGTGGCAAAGGTTTTGCATTTAGAAGCATTATTTTTTAGGAGGTCTAGGGTTTTATCCTGAACAAATGCTATTATATGGTTGCAGCTTAGGAATCAGAATATGATATATATTTTTTATTAAAAAAACCAACAGATTATATATTATCCTGGTCGGTTATGCGTTTCTCTTTTAACACAATTTCACATAGGGAAGGTAGCTATATTAGATAATTAGAAGGATGTATATATTATCTTATAATGCTAAATTAGAATTTACGTGTAACAAGTTTTGGTTTAATTCATACAGTTTTCTCCAAACATGTCATGATTCTTGATTGAATTTAAGTTTTCGAAAATTGATCTTAAGGAGCAGTTCTAAATCTTTCGTTTTCTTTTATCAAGTTCGTTGGGTTTTTTGAAATAATACCACATAAAAAAATGGGATCCTGTCACTGCTATTTTCATATTTCTGTTTGTTATCTATTAGTATCATAATTTAGATAGTGTAAGCATGATGGCCTATGATTATTAACACCCCCATGTCCAATCATAAAATTTTGAAGATTTTGTTGCTATGTATTCATAAATCTTTTGATAGTTCTCGTTAGACCTGGCAATCCCAACCCATCTCTTTAAATTTGGGTTGATTTCGACCTTGAACAAAAAGATAATAGGTTGGTTATTATTCAAAAGGAGTTGGGATGGATAAGTTTAAATATAAGTATAAAAGTAAGCGGGTCAGGATGGGTAGAAAAAAAAATACAAACGGGTCAGGATGGGTTGGTGATCACTGTACTCGTCTGTCACCCTGCGCATGAGAACCAAACAAATTCCATCCTCGACTCCATGGCATGTAGTCAATGTCCTTATTGGA
The DNA here is from genome assembly GCA_025506505.1 of Flaveria sonorensis. Taxonomy (NCBI): domain Eukaryota; kingdom Viridiplantae; phylum Streptophyta; class Magnoliopsida; order Asterales; family Asteraceae; genus Flaveria; species Flaveria sonorensis. The sequence continues at coordinate 43,695,332 of CM046430.1, read as the reverse complement.
CTTCACTAATCCAAGCTGCCACATATCCCCTAACATTGCACCCACAGGATCTATGCAATTATCCATTTTATATTCTATGCATTTGTTTATTTCTTAAAAGTACTTTGTTTTATTTTCATGATCGTATAGCTTGTGGATAGGATAGTGTGTTAATTTCCACTAACAATTATGTTTTGTAATTTCTCTATATTTCATTTAGCCATACAATGAAAATACACGAAGAATTAACCTAATATTTGTTTACAAATTTTTTTAAGAAATTTTAAAATTTAACTCATCTTGACTTGTATAGGTGGCATACACAACCGATAACCGAAAAATAAGGAAAACGGAACCGAAACAACCGATTAGTTACGGTTAAGATAGGCCCAAAACCTAACCATTCGGTTACGGTTTCGGTTTTCCTTCTTCCATAACCGAAATAACTAAAACCAAACCGAGAGCTTTATTTTTATATATCTTTTAAGTGTTTTACATGTACTTTTATGCATTTGAAACATACTTTCATGTAATTTCATGTATTTGTATGCGTTGATGATGTTCAAATACTTCAAAACAACGAAACCAAGCTCCGTAACCAAGATGGTAACTTGAAAATAATCAAACCGAAAATCGACCAAAACCAAACCAATAACCGAACCGATACTCGGTTTCGGTTGCTTAAATTTCTATAACTGAACCATCGGTTTTGGTTTCGGCGGACCATAAAAACCAAACCTAACCGACATTCACACACCCTACCTATACCCATCCTGACCCGAATCCATCCTGACTCATATCCATCTTGACCATTTCCCATGCTGACCTCTTTACTTAATTGACCCATTCTGACCTAAACCCATATTGACCCAAACCCATCCTAACCTGTCAACCAACCCAATCCAACCTACCCATTTTGCCACCTATAGTTCTCATGATCGTAGTTTAGGAATAAATTTCCGGTATAGTTTTGTTCCAACTAAACACATCATGTTCTCTCAATTCCTACAATTGGATTACAAAAAACATAAAAAACAGGAACAATTAGAACTAGAACATACGTACAAACCAATTTTTACTCAAGATCCTGCAACATAAACATAAAAAAACACCAGAAACATTAGGGATGATTAGGAGAAACATCTACCTCAAAAAAGAAACTACCACTACAAGAATTGCAGGCTAAGGCGACGACAAAAGTCATCATCATAGGAGTGGTTGTCGCCGCCATAGGTATATTTATTTTTTTGTTAGAAAATAAAATTAACTAGTATAAAACCCCCCGCGTTACAACGGGGAACGTAAAACCATGTCAAATTGAACCACTGACACACCAGTGTCGGTGTCCACCGACACTGAAAAAACTCGTATAAAAAAATAAAAAGCGAATGAAAAGTAGACGTAAACATGTTGAACCAGGTAGGTAAAACGAGAAACATCTAAAACAATAAGTAAGTCGATCTAGTACTAGGGCCTTGCAATGGGGCTGTTAAACGCGGAGAAAATAAGCATAAAAACGTTGAATTAACACGCTCGCTGCAGCGTGTTAACTCGTAAAATTAGACTGAAACGTAAAACAAAATAATTTTAAATAGGAAAAGTATAGAGAACGAAAGTTGAACGTAAAAAAATGTTAAGGTTAAATCGTAAAATATGTAAAAATATTGGGTGAAAATGAAAAAGCTAAAGATTAAAAAAACAAAACAAAAGATGTATACAACCCACCAAGCACATGGTACAACCCATGATACATAAACAAGTTAGTAATTAGTACATATAGAATAATTTTTTTTACAAATATGGAGACTGTACGGCGATTACATGTCGTTATTATAAACCTACTGTTTTAATTTTTTTTATAAATTTTCATGTTTTTCATTTTTTTCCCAATATCATAGCTTTTAAAACAATTTATACACAAAAGCAAGCTAATATTACGAGTACCTACAAGAAAATCATACGATTCGAGTTAATTACATACAAAAGAATCAAAACTACCAATGTAAACATCGTTTACTTTATTACAAACCAAAAAACAACTATCTAATTGTCGTCATCTTCATCATTATCAGAATTTAATTTTCTTCTTTCAAATTCATTTATTCTTTCTTGTATTTCACGTATTTGTTGCCTTAGTACTTTTATTTCTTTATCCCAATATAATTATAACCTTCTTGATTGCTCATAATGAGAGATGTTTTTTTACTATTCACCCGTCAGCTCTCGTATGACACGCTTTTGTCTTAAGACAAGTTACAAACATTCCATCTTATTTACGGGCAACTCATCTGTCTTCATTTCCATTTGGGTGATTTTAAACAACATACTAAAAAAATAATTAACATTTTTATGAAACTTTCTTAGCATAATTGCTTTATAATGAAAAAAAGCATCATGTTTAATCATAAGTATTTATAAGATAACAGTTCCTAAGTTTTAACATATAAACCAATAACACAACTGATAATATTCAACTTTTAATTTGTTGATGTGTATCCATGTAATTTTAATTCATTTAAACATAAAGCACAAGCCTTTAACTTAATTTTTAAGTGTGTTTGGGTAATTTTGACTCATTTAAACTAATTGTCGTTGTCATTAAGTTTAAAGTATGTTCGGGTGATTTTAATCCATTTAAATAAACTATTGGTCAAAATGTACCAAACTCGCTTTAATAAACATAATGTCTCAGCGATAATTACTTTGAATGAGTCAAAATCACCCAAACAAAACACACTAAAAGAGTGTTTCCGGTTAACAATTGAAACTACAACAAATGGTGCACATCAGAGTCACCTTATGAAAACGACATGTCGTGGACTTAAGCAGACCTATAGCGACAAATCCATGTCGTCACCATAGGTCTTGTTGTCACAGGGTATTTTTTTTGTAATGTACAACAGAAACACAATAAACGTTAGCAAATGAGTAACCCATGCAGTTCTAGCAAAAATTTATTACATAACTATCACAACTTGAAAGGGCATATACGCATGCAGTCAAAAACAAAATCAAGAAATCTGCATGCCATTCTAATCAGTTTGTTTAAAAACCCTGAACATCAAAACGAAGAAAACAAAATGATAGAGTTCGCCTTATATATACATACCAAGAACAACTTATCATCAGATCTCCACCATTGCAGTCATGATCATTAAGCAAATACAGACGTGGGAAAACAAAAAAGACAAATGATAAGGTGTGAAACCTATACCTAGCTAGAGTGTACCTCTTAGCGATGATGAGTGTTAGTCCATAAAACAACAAATAAAAGAAAACACTTGCAAGTGAAAGATAAAAAAATATAAAAAGCCTACCGCAATGGATTACACCTATGCCACAAGAGAAAAAAAAAAGCCTGCAGCCAGCAAACCGAACAATACTGTTGAAGCACAAATGAGACATGAAATACATAACCTCTAAAACCATGAAATAAATATTGGTGGACAAAAGTGGCCACCTCTATCAATAATACATTAGAAGGTAGACATTACAACTCTAATAGTTATAATTAGAACTAGTAATGAAACCTCGCACGTTGCTACGGGTTCCTTTACGTTAACGTCTAATCAATTTTAAAGACATCTCGTTCTAACATAAGTAACACTAACCTGATAATAGTTTTACAAAATGTTTAAATAGTTATAAAATTCTTTAGGTTGTAGCCTCTTAAAATTCTTGTCTTGTGTTAGAACTTAGAACTATGCATATACATTTGCTAAAGCAACTAAATCAAAATAGTAGTTTGGGTATGGAACTGTACGTACCACCCTATTATTTTTCTTTTTCCACCACTACTCTTTCCATTGTTCTTTTCCCAAGTAAAGTGCATTTATAAAAAATAAGCCATATTGCGATGCATCGAAGCGTTTGTTATTCGTATTACAGTAGCATGTAACTTATTCTTAAGTAAGAGTATAAAAAAAGATAATGTAGTCAATCTGTTTAAAATCTTGCAATTATTTTTATAATTTCAGTCTCTGTTCTTTATCAAGAAAGTAATACAATGTGGCTATTCAGCTATGACTGAACCACTGGTTGTAAACAACAAACATACATCCATCAAAAAACAAACATTCAATATGGCTATTTAGATTTTACCATTGGGTATAACCACTTCTTTCTTTTTGGTTTTCTCCTCCTTACCCCCTTTTGCATTAACTGTGAAGACAATAGTATACAAGTCAAATTAGAAAGGGTTATCTATAATTGTGTTGAGTTTGAGGACTTTCATGTAAATGCAAGGGGGCTTATTGATAGTTAGCATAAGTAGAAGGGTTATACTTGTGTAATCAATTGTTAGGTTGCTAATATTATGTTAATTCTTGTTGATATATGCTGATTTGGGGAAAGCATGGGGATTCATTCATTTCCTTTGTAATTCTTTTAATTCTTAATGAAATCAGTAGTTTCTTGTGATTCTTAGTTTGATTCGATAATCCTTTCGATCTTGTTTTTGAGTTAATTCCGTGATAAAATTCAACAATTGGTATCAGAGCTGTATAGGCTTGATTTCTCAAGAAACCAATTGAAGGTCAATTCAATTGAAGATTGAAAGATGGTGTCTACAAAGTTCGAACTGGAAAAATTTGATGGCAAGAATGATTTCAGTCTATGGCGACTGAAAATGCATGCCTTGCTAATTCATCAAGGTTTGGTAGATGCCTTAGGAACTAAGCCTAAGATACCCGAAGGTACCACAGAAGAAAGAAAAAAGGAATTGCAGGATAAGAGAAAGGAGATGGTGGAAAAGGCTCACAGCGCGATAATTCTCAGCTTAGGAGATAAGGTCCTTCGAGAAGTGTCAAAGGAGGTAACCGCGGCTGGAATATGGGCTAAACTTGAAAGCTTGTACATGACCAAGTCATTGGCCAACAGGTTGTACCTGAAGAAACGACTATACACGTTTCAAATGTCACCTAATAAGTCACTTGATGACCATACAGATGAGTTCAACAAATTGATCATTGATTTGGAAAATATCGATGTGAAGTTAGATGATGAAGATCAGGCGATCATCTTCCTTGCCTCATTACCATAGTCACATGAGCCTTCGTGGACACACACATGTATGGTAGAGAGAGTTTATCGTTGGAGGAAGTATTGGCAGCCATGAATTTAAAGGAATTAAAAAGAAGAACTGAGGTACATAGTGAAGGTTCAGATGGGATATTTATGAGAGGAAGGCCAGAATAGAAAACCACTAAGCATAAAGGAACTCTCAGATCGAAGTCTAAGACAAAAGGAGGTGTTTTGTCTATAACTCTGAAAAACACTTTAAGAAAGATTGCCCTGAATGGAGGAAAAGGAAGATGGAGTTCCAGAGTTCAAAGAGTCATTCAAATCATGTGCAAGAAAGCTCTTTAGATGGATATGAAAGTGCAGATGTCTTAGTGGTTACTGGGGTTCAAACTAGTCAAGAATAGGTCATGGACTTAGGAGATTCTTATCACATGACACCCCATAAAGAGTTCTTCAAGAAGTTAACCCTGTAAAATCATAGAACTGTCAAACTTGGTGATGATACACCTTGTCAGATCAAGGGCATTGGTACAATTCTTTTGAGTCTAAGCAATGGATATGAGGTTGAGTTGTAACAGGTCAGGTACATTCCAGACCTTAAAAAATTTAATATCACTTGGCACATTTTAGAGTGAGGGGTGCATGTGAGTTTGAATAATGGTAAAGTCAAAGTTGTTAAAGGCTTAATGGTGGTTATGTCTAGAATTAGGAAGGGGAATAACATCTACTTCCTTGATGGTAAGGTTAGTTCTGGGTGCTTTAATGTTGTAGCTTATAAGAATGTGTCAATGGCTAATCTATGGCATAATAGGTTAGGCCACATTAGCAGCCAGGGACTTAGTGAGCAGAACAAACAAAGCTTACTTGGTGATTTGAGTAACTGTGATGCTAGATTCTGTGAGCACTGTGTCTTAGGTAAGACTCATAGAGTAAGGTTTAACAGTAGTGTACATAAGGTGTTTTAGATTATGTACATGCTGATCTCTGGGGTCCTATCAAGACTAAGTCACTAGGTGGTGCTACTTACTTTCTGTCAGTCATTGATGATTACTCAAGGAGGGTGTGGGTGCACACTTTGAAAGCAAAGTATGAAGCCTTTAAGAAGTTCAGGGAATGGAAGTCACTGGTGGAAACTCAAACAGAGAGAAAAGTAAGGAAATTAAGAACAAACAATGGGCTTGAGTTTTGTAGTGCTTAGTTCAATCAATTCTGCAAGAGGAGCGGGATTGCTAGGCATTTAACAGTCCCAGGGAAACCTCAGCAGAATGGATTAGTAAAAAGAATGAATTGAACCTTTTTGAACAAGGTTAGGTGTATGTTGTCTAGTTCAGGGATGCCTAAGTAGTTCTTGGCAAAGGCAGTGTCAGTAGCTGCATACGTGATGAATAGGTCTCCTTCATCTATATTGGAGATGAAACCTCCTATGGAGATATGTTCAGGGAAAAGGCAAGACTATAAGGAACTAAGGGTGTTGGTACGTTGGGTGGTTGCATTGTCTACTATTGAAGCTGAGTTTATAGCCTTGACTGAATCAGTAAAGGAGGCAATATGGTAAAAGTTTTGTTGGCAATGTTGTGGTTCATTGTGATAATCTGAGTGCAATGCAATTGGCTAAGCATCATGTGTTTTTTCACAGGTCTAAGCACATAAATGTTAAGTTGCATTTCATTAATGATATGATTAATTCCAAGATAGTGAGTGTATAGTATGTGAATACTTCTGAGAATACAACAGATGTATTAACTAAGGCACTTCCTTTGCCTAAGTTTGCTGCTTGTTTGAAGTTGTTGGGTATATGTTGATTGAATGTGTACTTGACTTGCTATACTAAGGTGGAGATTTTGAAGACAATAGTATACAGGTAAAATTAGAAGGGGTTATCTGTAATTGTGCTGAGTTTAAGGACTTTCATGTAAATGCAAGGGGGCTAATTGATAGTTAGTGTAAGTAGAAGGGTTGTACTTGTGTAATCAATTTTTAGGTTGTTAATGTTCTGTTAATTCTTGTTGATATATGTTGATTTGGGGAAAACATGGGGATTCATTCATATCCTTTGTAATTCTTTCAATTTTTAATGAAAGTAGTAGTTTCTTGTGATTCTTAGTTTGATTCGATAATCCTTTTGATCTTATTCTTGAGTTTATTACATGATAAAATTCAACATTAACTATTATACACAAACAAGAACAACCCCAAATTACACTTAAAACCTCAAACTTCATAGAACACAAGTAAAATTTGAGGGTTAAGGACAAAGTTATGATTGTAATTACTCAAATAGAGCAGAAGATATCTATAAGGAAAAAACAGAGCAATAAAGTGGATTATCCATCGTAACTCCAATGAATAGCCTTGTAATCGTTGTCGGAACCCTCCAGGTAATCAAACGGATAAGGAGAGAGCGAAATCTTACCTTAATCGTCATCAAACCCTCGTAAGTCGTGCACGCACCATCGATGGTCACGGATTCCACATCACCAACCAACCACCGCCACCTCTCCTATTATCTCCACCACCAACCCATGGTAGTCTCATCTGAAGGCGGATCTGTAATCCCATTCATAAGCTCCATATCCATCAGTCCATCTAACAATCCTACTACTTAGTGATGCATCTTCTTCTACATCTTCTCCTTCAAACCAACAGTTTCTAATCACCACCACCTCCTCCCCGCAGCTCAGCCTTCTCGCCCGTAGAACACACGACTATCACCGTTGGAGAACCGGCCGTTCTCCCCTTTTCTCTCAGCACCTTCTTCACTTTCACTCTATTTCTTTCTCTCTCTATTTTCAAGAAAGTCAAAAGGAGGATAGGTGATCAAGGGCAATTTCGTAATTTAATGTAATACAAAATTAATTTTTTACTGTACACACCGACATATGATTTTAATTATAATAATAATAATAATAATAATAATAATGTATATATATATACTATTTGCGATGGAGCAATATGCATTTCATTTTCACTATTGTTAATTCAATCTCGTGATGACATTGTATTACATGATATCAATAACTAAATGACCTAAACATCGATGTAAATTTGAGCAATTTTATTTTTGCTATAAACAGGACCAAGAAGGAGAAAATCAGAAAACATTTATAACTATTGTTGAGAGACACTTTATAACTATTGCTGAAAACATTTATAACTATTGCTATAAAGAGAGATATAAAATCTTCAATGTGGACAAAGTAACAACGAAAAAGTACCACTGATGCACATATATTAAACAATTATTACAACTACAAAAACTGAAAATGATCACTTGAATTCATTACTCCCTGTGATAATATCCTATTCAAACCATAAAATAAATAAAAAATCAAAGTTTTTCTTGAAAGAACAATTTCATAAATGACAAGAGTGAAGTCCTAAAACTTATTACTTAAAATCATCTAAAATAAGTTGAGAATAACCTGAGCCAAAAAAACGTAAATTGGTCACAAGGACGTCCCCGTAAGAAAGAAACGTCTCTTATCTTATCATCTAAAGTTAATAGAGAACAAGTCCAACCCTAGGGGTGGGATGACAAGGCATAAAGTTAGAGATGCTGCAAGGTTTCATATCAGTGTGATCTAGGATTACTTATATGATTTTGTGATTTTGTTAATTATATTATTATATATTATTATTATATATATGTATGTATTAAATTATTTTGTGACCCATTTGTGACGCGACTTGTATTTTTATGTTTTAATTAATACGTGTGTAGCAAATGCGTCAAAATATAAATAATTTATCATAAATACATATTTTTTATTATATTTATCATAGATATGTAGATTATTTTTTATATGATTATTTATTCTTTGTGACACATATGTTACTTTTCTGTTTTAATTAAATTGTTCATAGCAAATGCGTCACAAATATAAATAATGTATCACAAATACATATTTTGTATTGTATTCACCATAGATGAGTAGATTATTATTTGTATGGTTAATTATAATTTGCAATGCATATACTATTATTCTATTTCAATTAAATCATGCGTAGCAAATGCGTTACAAAATTATAAATATGTTATCACAAGTAAATATTTTTTTATTTTATTTATCATAGATGTGTAGTTTATTATTTATAAGGCTATTCATACTTTGTGACACATTTGCGACGCGTCTTTTATTTTTCTGTTTTAATTAAACTGTGCGTAGCAAATGTGTCATAAAATATAGATAATTTACCATATATATATACATATATATATACACTTTTTATTGTTAAATATTGATATAAATATTAAAAAGTGAGTTTTCCTACACGTTTGCGATGAAAGTTTGTAGGGAAAAATAGTTTTGTGGGTTTTGTCGCAAACTTTGTAGGAAAATAAGAGACGTTTTTTGCTTCATAATTATCGTAAATACGTCGCAAATAGCAATTTGCGACGAAAAAATGTGTTGCAAAACCCCTTGTTTTCCAATAATTACATCATAGTAACACAATACACATAATTTGCTAAGCTGATTACCCTCCTTTTAAATGCATCCATTCCCTTTGCGTGGAAATACCCGAATTTCCAAAAACATACCTAGGAACTAAAACACAGTTCCTCTATTAATGACTCTGTAGATCGGAACGAAGATAATCGAACCTAGTAGATGGATCGCCAGCGAGTGGCAGTGAGAGGCCGGCGTGACCAGCAGGTAATGCAAACTTCAATCGCAAACAATATATGATATCTACAAACCCTAATTTTAAATAAAATTACAATACACCAAAAGCATAAACCGTCAACCAACAAAAAAAAGGAAAGTGGAAGCTTTTTTCTCTCTTTTAACCACAGCTGCAGGTACCTCAATCTAAGAAAAGAGGAAACTTTGGTGGCGAATTTCAAATATTATCAAACTATGTTGTAGCACAAGGGTTGGCTTTTAATATAAGTAAATAATATTACTTTATTATTATTATTATTATTATTATTATTATTATTATTATTATTATTATTATTATTATTATAATAGTGTGTGAACCCGTGCATTGTGATGAATGTATTGAAATTTTTAGAGTTTGGTAACGATGACTTATACATTAGTACTTCACAACGTGATTTTTAAAAGTTTGTACACATGATTTTCAATTTTTCTAGATTATAGATTTGAAAAAATATGATTTAATAAATTATTTGAGAGAGATGGACCAGGTTGTCACAAGAGTACATAGTGTTTGGGATTTACCAATATATATTTTAAATTGTATAGGTCATAAGAAGATGTTTCTTAATGTTTATGATACTTTTCTTTTAATATTTTTACATTTAAAACGTAACATTGTTATACTTTTTATAAACAGTATATTATATAAAATCAAATAATAATTCATGAAAATAATACTTATATAATAATTTATAAATCATTGTTGTTGATATTAATGAAAAGGATTAACGTCTATAATATTAATGAAATTGATTACACTTATCAATAAAGGTATAATATGCTTAAACTATTTGTACATCATGCTTAGAGAGTAATTTTGGTATCACAAAAAAGTTTTCAAAAAATTACATATCAAAGTGTCTTTATATATACTTAAAATCATAATTTTATCATCCTAAGATGCTTATATAAGTATTATTGATAACTAAAAGGGAAGCGAGGGAATAATAAAGTTTTAGATTTTTTATTAAATTATGATTATTTTTATTGTTATTATTATTGTTATTACTATTACTTTTATATTTTCTCAGGTTCGGTCGATAAGACTTTTAACTTTTATTTTTATTGCTAAGTAGGGGTGTTCTAGTTTTGATGTTATTTGGTTCAGACTATCAGGCAAACCATTAGTTTCGTATTTTGATTATAGAATAAAAAAAAACAAACCGTTAAAATCTAAAATAAACCAAAACAAACTGTTATTAACGGTTGGTCGTTTTGATTTCACGACTTGGACTCTTTGGACCTTTTTCCGTATTGTAGAAAACAATAAACAAATTATATATTAAAAAGTATGGTTTTGTTTTACAATTCAACATGTTTAATAATTAACAATTTATTTCCTTTCTACCGGTTCTTAAATACACAAAATGATTAATTAGTTATACCTGATATAAAGTATCTAAAAAGTAAAATAAAAACAAACTTACGTCCACTCCGGTTCAAGTTTGTTCGACCTATTTTTGTTTTAAATTAAACCACAAATTAATCATTTGTTGCGTTTTGAAAATTTGTAAAACAACAAACCGGAAGTTAGACACAAGAGCTAACCGGTAATTGGTTTGGATAGTTTCATAGTTTTAAATCGAATCATGAAGACTCTGATACTAAAGGTAATCGAGTAACATAATCATAAAATATATACACTTTGACTTCCACTAAATCATATGCTGCACTTTATTGTAAGTCAAATTACAAACAATAAGAGTCAAATTACAAACAATACGAGTCAAATTACAAATTGTATGCCACTCAATATGTACCAATGTGAATGGGAGTCTTGGATCCCTCATAAATCAATTGTTTTGTTTGAAAGGCGCCACACGAGGCTGGATCGAATTCCTTCTAAACAGAAATTAAGCGAGAGAGGGGTCTTGTTGGATAATAAAGAATGTTCACTATGTTTCGGTGAGGATGAAACGATTGACCATGTGCTTTGGAGATGTCCATTTTGCAGCTTTCGTGTGGTCAGAATTCGCAGCCTGGTGTAATGTCCCCTTAGCAGCTTACCTTTCTATTAGGGAACTTCAATTCTGGCTGTCGGCCACAGTCAGCGAAGCTTAAAAGGGTGGTGTGCCGTGTTTTTTGTGGCTACTATCTGGTTGATTTGGAGGACTTGGAATGGTATCATTTTCAACTCCTTGCACCCGTCATAGGTGATTTGATTTAGCCTCGAACAACTGTAATTTTGATTTCATTAACTTTCTATTGTAATTGAGTGTTCCTTTAGTTCCAGCTTCTTGCTAGTGGCTTAGTTTTTGTTTTAATAAAATGTCGTTCAAAAAAAAGTTAAAAGTTTTATAACCCAAGTTATGTCGATACACTAATATGTATACAACAATTAGTTAATGAGCATACCCATGCATCATGCAACCAACTAAAGTTTTGACTTTTCACTTTTGACTTTTGAATTTTGACCAGCTGCAACCATGCAAAAGCCAAACCGCCCTTATCGACCAAGCTACGTACGTATGTACATGCAAAAGTAGTTTACCACCCACACCTAATTCCAATTATTTTATTAATTTCTATGCCAAAATACCTTTTTTTCCTTCCAAAATATTAAATTTATATCAGGCCATTTTATCAGCATATGTAGTTTAATAATTTTTCAACCAAGTTTTAAAAGAGATTTGAATGCAAGTTTTCACTCTAAAGTTTAGAAATAAACTTTCCCTCCCAAATTATATCTTTATTTTAGATTTTTAAAAATGCCAAAAATTCTTTATACATTCATAGTCATGGGTGGAGCTTTATTGGGGCCTGGGGTGCCTAGGCCCCCCTGTTTTTTTGTCCAGTAGTGAAAATTTATACGTATTTTTATCGAAAATTTTATACGTATTGAATTCGCCCCCTCCTGATTTGAGTCTCGTGACTTTCGGCCCCCCTACAGCTTTTCTCAAGCTCTGCCACTATAATCATAGTCACAAATATAATTACTTGAACCCAAGCAAATAACCTGATTTAACCGATTTAAGATTTGTAGGCTTTAATCTACGAATCAGTTCTAATGGCTTGCTGGTTAGTAGTTTGATTAAGGGTTTACACTTAATATGAATTGTTTAACCTTTATATTTTGACACTTAATATGAATTGTTTAACCTTTATATGTATTTATCTTAATATATCTTAATCCCTTTTTATATATGTAGTTATGTATATATGTACTACGTACATTAATCGTTTTTATAATTTTAAATATTATATATACAATTTAGTGTGAAAGAAAAGATAAAAGAAAAATCAATTTTAACCATCAAACTCTTAATCGCCTCTGTTGACCTAACAAATCTAGTTAACGATTTAACCTATATGTTTTGTCAAATAGAAAGAATCAGATATCGTAAACACAACTTAAAAAAATTGGGTTGCCACATACCATACATTAACGAAAAAAATAAAAGATTTGTTATCCTTTGTTTTCATCTTATAAGATTAAACTGGATAATACCAAGTACGTGTCGTATGCACTAAAACTCTATAACATCAACTATAATATAAAAAGATACACTACATGTCTACATGCCTAAGCCGTATATCGATATACTATTAATTATAAGATTGCCACCAGTTTGGGAAATAACACGAAATACCAACTTTTTAATTATTATAATCTATCGGATATTATTATTTATTTAAAACCTTGCTATATATTTTAACACCACCCAAATAATATCCACGTGTCCCCGTTCCTTCTTTCCTAAAGTGTACATGTCGTGTAGACTTTCATATTAGGCGAACGTAGGTCACCACCCTCACTCACCCCTCACAACATAAACACACACACTCTTCATCCCCATGCATTCTCATTGTCATACCCTAAACAATTTCTTCAGCTTCCTCTCTTAATCTCTTTCAATATTCTTCAACATGCCTCGTGTCGTAGCGGAAAATGTGGTGGACGATCATCTGGGATTGTTTTACGACCAACGGGGACAAGCCGCAGCTTCTCCGTCGTTAGGAGAGCTTCTGAAGTACGTCGGAGACATTCGGAAGGAGGCGAACGGTGACGAGACTCCAGCGCATCGTGTTTTGGAGATGATTAGTGATACGAGTAGTGAGCCTAGGCCGTTGCCGTTTGTTTTGAAGTTCAGTAATCTGACTTACAGTGTGAAAGTCAGGAGGAAGATTACGGTTCCGGGGTTGTGTGGTGGCGATTCGGGTGAGTTTTCGAGGGCGAAGGTGTTGTTGAATGATATCTCTGGTGAAGCGAGGGACGGCGAGCTGGTGGCGGTGATGGGGGCCAGTGGGTCGGGTAAATCGACGTTGATCGATGCGTTAGCTAATCGGATAGCGAAAGGAAGCTTGAAAGGAACCGTGACGTTGAACGGTGAGCAGTTGGAGTCTAGATTGTTGAAGGTGATTTCAGCTTATGTGATGCAGGATGATCTGTTGTTTCCGATGTTAACCGTGGAGGAAACGCTGATGTTCGCAGCCGAGTTTCGGCTTCCGAGAACATTCTCAAAGTCGAAAAAGTGGTTGAGAGTTCAAGCGCTTATTGATCAGCTAGGGCTCCGAAATGCTGCGAAAACCGTCATCGGAGACGAAGGTCACCGAGGCGTTTCGGGCGGAGAACGACGTCGTGTCTCCATCGGAATCGACATTATTCACGACCCGATCATCTTGTTCCTCGATGAACCGACGTCGGGGCTCGATTCCACGAGCGCGTACATGGTGGTGACGGTGTTGAAGCGTATCGCACAAAGCGGAAGCATTGTGATGATGTCGATTCACCAACCGAGCTACCGTTTGCTCGGGTTACTCGACCGGATGTTGTTCCTATCACGAGGACAACCGGTGTTCAATGGATCACCGGCTGATCTCCCATTGTTCTTCTCCGATTTCGGTCATCCGATACCAGAGAAGGAGAATCAAACCGAGTTCGCACTCGATTTGATCAGAGAACTCGAATGCTCCACAGGAGGAACCAAACGCTTAGTCGAATTTAACAAATCATGGCAAATGATGAAACAATCACACCATACCTTCACAACCGGTGACGAAACCCCCACCCACGGGTTAACCCTAAAAGAAGCCATCAGCGCCAGCATCTCCAGAGGCAAATTAGTCTCTGGTGTTGGCGCTAACAACGGGACCAACCCTACCTCCATAGTCCCAACCTTCGCCAATCCAAGGTGGATCGAACTGATTGTTTTATCAAAACGATCATTCACCAACTCCAGACGAATGCCTGAGCTTTTCGGCATTCGTCTAGCCGCAGTCACCGTCACCGGCTTCATCCTCGCCACCGTCTTCTGGCACCTCGACACCTCGCCTCGAGGCGTCCAAGAGCGATTAGGTTTCTTCGCATTCGCCATGTCCACTACCTTCTACACGTGCGCCGACGCGCTACCAGTTTTCCTCCAAGAGCGCTACATCTTCATGCGAGAAACCGCCTACAACGCCTACCGCCGATCCTCCTACGTCCTCTCGCACTCTCTCGTCGCACTCCCATCACTCATCCTCCTCTCCCTCGCCTTCGCGGGCATCACCTTCTACGCCGTGGGGCTCGCAGGAGGCACCTCGGGCTTCCTCTTCTACTTCTTCGTCATCCTAGCATCCTTCTGGGCCGGGAGCTCTTTCGTCACATTCCTCTCGGGCATCGTCCCTCACGTAATGCTCGGGTACACCATCGTCGTCGCGATTCTCGCGTACTTCCTCCTATTCAGCGGTTTCTTCATCACTCGTGATCGAATCCCCAACTACTGGATCTGGTTCCACTACTTATCTCTTGTCAAATACCCCTACGAAGCGGTTCTTCAGAACGAATTCAACGATCTCGTGAAATGTTTCATTAGAGGGACTCAGATCTTCGATAACAGCCCTTTGGCTGTTGTTGATGAGGGTGTTAAAGCTAGATTGTTGACCAGCATGAGTCGATCGTTAGGGGTGAATATTAGTAGCACCACTTGCTTGACTACTGGTGTTGATATATTGAAGCAGCAGGGGATCACTGATTTGAGCAAATGGGGTTGCTTGTGGATCACGGTAGCTTGGGGGTTCTTCTTCAGGATTTTGTTTTATTTCTGCTTGTTGTTTGGGAGCAAAAATAAGAGGAGGTAAAGTGTACAAAGTTCAATCTTGGTGGGCTTTTATGTAACTTTGTTTACTTTTTTATTTGGTTTTGATTTGTATTTTGTTTTTGTTTTTGTGTACTCTTTTGGAACGTAAACGAGGCTCTTGAAATAATTATACGAGTCTTGTATATTATTAATTAATTAATGTGTAATGTGTAATATGTAATATGTAATTTCTAAGTTGTATGATTTGTGGGGGACTTGAAGTTTCCTTTAGTATGATGATAACATACTTATATTTTTAAAAGAGGGTAGTTGAACATTGCTTGCCTAATAGGCTAATAATGAGAGAAAATATCATAAATTAATTACAAAAAATGGTTACTAAATTAAGTAAAGCCATGTATTCTGAATGTGACGTTAAATTTAATATTTATAAACACATTGTGTATACATACATCTACTAACATTATAATTAGCATTGTTTTTTATAGTTATTATAATATTTATAATTTCGAATTCAGATTCGATATCTGAATTCTTAAAAAAATATATACTATTAAACAATTTTTATAAAAATTTAATAATGTTTATTGAAAAAACATTCAGATATCCAAATTTTTTATAAACATATCCGAAAATACTAATTAATATCTATTATTTTATATTCTTTATAAAAAAAATTCAGATAATTCAGATATCTGAATACCTGAAATTTTTCAAAACCTCTATCCGAATCCGAATCCAAAAATTCAGATATCCAAATTTCGGTAATATGCATGTAAAATGGGGTTCATTCATGAAGTGAAAATAAATTTAGATGGTCCATCAGTTTCCCATTTATTTTAACCAGATGATGCCATTCTTATGGGTGAATAGTCCCAACAAAATGCATTGAACTTGGCAAGAGTGTTAAGATGTTTCTTCCTTGCCTTAGATTTAAAGGTTAATCTAAATAAAAGCATGTTATATGATTTGGTGTGCATGAAAACAAAAAAGTTATAGTTAGCTTATATATTGAAATGTAATCACGGGTCATTTCTTTTTTCTTATTTAGGATTAAAAGTTTTGGCAAATATGAATTATTTAGTAATTGGAAACCAACTATAAACAAAGTAAAGAGTAAGCTATCATCAATGAAAGCTTCTTCATCGTCTTTTAGAGGAAGAATAACATTGAGCCTCCCAATATATTACTTGTCACTGTACAAAGCCCCCTTAAAGGTGATACACAAATTAGAAAGATACACACTTTTTTGGTTAGACAAATGGACGGATCAAGGTGTGTTAAAAGAATGATATTTTAATCATTTCAAACTAGAAAAAATAAGGGTTGTAAAATGGCGGATAGCATATATAAAAGAAAATGGGCTAGAATGGGAATGGAGGATCCTATTGTCGAACAGATGGTACAAGAGGAATTAAGAAAATGCACTGATAACTTGCTCCACTATCAAATACTAAGGGATGGCAAAGAACAATGGTGTTAGGATGAAGATGCTTCATGAGATTTCTCGACTCATGCAATTACAGACATAATAGAAAAAAAAATTTTCCCAGGTCATTTTATTCACGATTGGAATAGTTGGGCATCGCTTAAGGTTAATATTTTTTTGCATGGAGAGCAGGTTTGAATAGAATACCCATAATAGTTGATTTGGTAAAAAGAAACGTGAATCTACCAAGTACAACATGCTTGTTTTGTGGTGTTCGTGATGAATCTTATGATCATCTACTTTTAAATTGTCCATCAACAAAAGAACATTGAGAGAAGAAAAGAGATTAGAGTCACTCATGTTATTGTTATGGTACCATGCATTATGGTTTATATGGAAGAGAAGAAACGATAAAGTTTTTTATTTTATACATCAAGACCTGAAGGTGGTATTGGACGAAATATTGACTAATACATTTTTTTAGATAAAAAACAAAGGACTCATTTGTTACATTGGGAGAGTTGGTGTATTTTTAATCTATGTTTTTTAAAAATGTAAACTATGTATGTTGATTGATTTCTAGCTCTGAGGTCTTGATTATATTAGGGTATGAATAGTGATCCCTTAAATATATGAAATTGAGAGGTAGTTCCTAAACTTGATCCATTTGGGAATGTGATGGAGTGATAATTTGGGTGATTTTCATAAATTTCTCCTTGATTATAGACATAATATATAAATGGGGATTGGGATGTCAATTCTCTAAGATTGAATAGCTTGAAGGATGTTGAAGTTTTAGTAATACTGGCTTATATATAAATGTTAGGTTAATAATAACCATGTATTACACCGGTTGAATCAATAAAAATAACTTGAGCAAAAAAGTTTATAAATTATAATATTATTGATAATATTTTGCATATTGATTTTTACATTCTATTGGTAACATTATCTACATTTAATATTAGTAGTCTTTTTCTATCAATGCTTATAACTCTAAATAGTATATTATGTGAAATGAAATGAACTTATATAATAATTTAAGTAATAAACAAATGCAATTGAACATGCAACCCAATACTTGAAATTCATAAACATCTGAAGACTTCTTTCTATACAATATTTGATGTTATGTTGATAACTATACTATTTTTATTTAATAATTTAATCGTTCTCTACTTTTAATTACTCAAGATAATACAATATAGGTAAATCATGTATGAACAATGTTTGTTTATAACACAAACCAATTTTGGGTTGTGATTGTATTTAGCTTTTGTTTATTGTCATTACAAAACACATCTTTGATGCAAATCATAAATCAATGTATATTTCTTATTACTGAAGTAACTTCTTCTGTATGAAAGTGAAATATAATTTACAAATCTCTAAATATTTGTTTGTATACAATACATAATGTAACATTCGTAAGTTTATTATCTTATCTAAAAATAATAATTTAACTCATCTCTAGTTTTGATTATATATAACACAACGTAGAGATTGAATCTTACTTATGAAACAGTTGAGCTAAAATCAGATTAACTCAAGTTATACTGAACATAACACCATCTTTTAAAACTAATACCATTGATTTTCTCCCTCATCTTTTGTGTCTTTTAACACTTAAAATAAAAGAACTGAAACACCAATTTTGTACATGAAACGTTGAGATAAAAATATGATTATTATAAATCAAGTTGTCGAAGGTCCTAAAAACATATATAATTAAAAATTTCAAATAATAAAGTATTTAAGATATACAATATAAAATTAAAAGTTTCACATCATAATTTTCACAAAAGATTTGTTAATATAATATCTCAAAAGCAATTTTATTTTTCATATGAACATAGTTCAACCCGAGCGATTATTTCATAGCGTAATTTTTCATACAACAAAGAAAGCATTTGGAAATTAGTACAAAACATATATAATAGTATAAAATGTGTCTCGTTTTAAATGATCTATTATTCAAAACTTGATGTCATGTTTTGTGCAATCAATGGTATAAATTACTTTAAATTTTGATTTTCAATCTTCCTTTTCTAAACCTCTCCAAATGTGGAATGTAGCAAAAATTTGACTTTAGTCGAATGAACTATAACCAAGAATGAGGTTTTATACATTTTTAGGCAGAAAATTAGAGATATGAAAGCCTAAAAACATGACACGTGCCATTAAAGATATTATTTTATTAATAAGTATAGATACATATTCATATTATTATTTATAAATTAAACTTAATAGCTAACCGGCCTTTATGCTAATTATGAAACATAGAATAAACTCAAGGAGTATAAAATAAATAAATAAATAAATAATATATATATATATATATATATATATATATATATATATATATATATATGGTTAGGATCATTACAGAACCACTTTTTATTTTCAGAATCAAAAGAACCATTAATTTAGATAAATGTAAATACGAATCATTGGTTTACATAAATATAAGTTAAAGCTGATGATATTTAATTGTTTTACATAGTTTATTGCTCATATCTTATATACACATATGTAAAATACATTAATTATCATCAAACTTAATTTACACTTATGTAAATCAATGGTTCTGTGGTTCTGAAAATAAAAAGTGGTTCTGTAATGATCCTAACTATATATATATATATATATATATATATATATACATATATATATATATACATATATATATATATACATATATATATATACATATATATATATATATACATATATATATATATATATATTCCACTAAAAGATATATTTTGTCTAACAAGGCTAAGAAATGATCTTAGCCTTCTATTTCTCAATCAATGATTAAGATGATAATGTTACAAAGAAAAAAGTGGAAGGGTATTTTGAGTATGTAACCATTTTTGTTACCTTTTTTGAGTTTCCTCAAATTTTTTCAAACGTTTATAACTTTTTCATGCTAGATTATTTTTTGAAACAAATTACGCCATAAAATCAAACATTTTTTCTCTCTTTAATTGAGTATAGTATTGCTATATTATTTTACAAAAGAAAAAAAATAAAGTGAAATTGTGTTGTATTTTAATGTTTTTGTGTTGTATTTCATAAAAACAACATATAATTGGGTTGTTTTGCGTCAAACAGCACAGTTTTGTGTTGCTTTGTGTTAAACAGCACAGTTTTGTGCTGCTTTGCGTCAAACAGCAAAGTTTTGTGTTGTTTTGCGTAACATGTTCTATGTTGTATTGTGTCAAAACAACAAAATATCATGTGTCATTTCTATGATGCATTATGTCAAAATAACAAACAACATAGAAACAACACTTTCTTTGTTGTTTTAATATTCTATACTATTTTGCGTTAATATAACACGTTTTGTGTTGTTTTGTGTTAGAACAACAATCTATGTGTTGTTTTGTGTTTGAAAAATCTAAGTGACAAATTGAGCGTGATAAAACAAATGGCATTTGAGTATCATTGATCATCGATATCATCGACCATCACTATTCATTGCCTCTGATTATCGTTATCGTTGACTACCGAATCATTGTCTTAAAACATTACAGATTAACACCCACCGCTCAAGCTAACACCACTAATCATTGATTAATTGTTGCATGTAATTATGGAGTTTAAGACGATGAGAGATCTCTAGACTTTGGTTGTATTTTTAAGGTTAATTGTTGATAGGGTTTATGGGTGAAAAGAATGTGTAAAAGACATGTTCTATATTTTTAAAATAAGAAAGAGAATTAGATTAAATAGCTAGTAGACCAAAATATACTTTAACTTTATTTTTTAGTTTTGCCACATGTCACCATCTTATTTCTTCTTACACTTTTTAGACAAATATTATTTTTTATTTGAACCACCTCTTAAAAAATATATTTTGCGTAAGAAGGCTAAAAAATGATCTTAGCCTTCTATTTTTCAATCAATGAGAAATATAAAAATATAGTACATAAAAGGTGGAAAGGTAATTTGGTTATGTAACCATTTTTATTGACTTTTTTGAGTTTTCCTCAAAAATTTTAAATGTTTATAACTTTTTCATAATAATTTTTTTTAAAATAAATTGTATCATAAAATCAAGTATTTTTTTCTCTTTAAATTAAGTATAGTATTGCTATATTTAAAAAAAAATAATAAACGATGCGAAAATGTGCTGTATTTTAGCGTTTTTGTGTTATATTTCGTCAAAACAGCATAGAGCTGTGCTGCTTTGCGTCAAACAGTATAGTTTTGTGCTGTTTTGCATCAAACAACACAGTTCTATATTGTTTTGCATCAAACAGCACAGTTCTTTGCTGTTTTGCATGTTCTATGTTGTCTTGCATCAAAACAAGAAAATATCACGTGTTGTTTCTATGATGTATTATGTCAAAACAACAAACAACACATAAACAACACTTTCTTTGTTGTTTTAACGTTCTGTACTATTTTTCGTGAACATAACACGTATTGTGTTGTTTTGCGTTAGAACAACAATCTTTGTGTTGTTTTATGCTTGAACAATCTAAGTGACAAACCGAGTGTGATAAAAAGAATGTCATTTGAGTATCATTGATCATCGATGTCATCCACCGTCACTATTCATTACATCTGATTACCGCTATCGTTGACTACCGAATCATTGTCGTAAAACACTATCGATTAACACCTATCGCTCAAGTTAACGCCTCTAATCATTAATTAGTTGTTGCATGCAATTATGAAGTTTAAGATGAAGAGAGATCTCTAGGGTTTGGTTGTATTTTGATATTAATTATTGATAGGGATTAGGGGTGAAGAGAGTGTGTAAAAAATATGTTACATTCTTAAAGGGAAAAAGGAATTGGATTAAATGGTTAGTAGACCAAAATACCCATTAACCTTATTTTCTAGCTTTGTCACATATCACCACCTCATTTTTTTATACTTTTTAGGCAAATATTATTTTTATTTGAACTTCCTCATATATATATATATATATATATATATATATATACATATATATATACATATATATATATATACATATATATACATATATATATATACATATATATATATATATATATATATACATATATATGTTTTTGAGTATTTTGATCAACGGTTTTATGAGGGAGATGAAAATTTCAATTTTCACAAACAATCAACAGACTAACAAAGAGAGCATTCTCAAGGAATAAAGACCTCATCAATTCAATTTAAGTTTTTGTTTTTAATTCTTGATCTTATCCGATTAAATCAATTGTAAATGCCCAAATAGTTTAATATGAAAAAGTAATCGATTTCAAGAACATTCTGATGATTTAATTTCAAATTCTTTTTACAAAGATTAAACCATTTATGTTAGGTATTCATTATTACGAATATTTGTTATTAATCATAATATTGTGGGTGATCAAATTTGATTCTAGTCAGTTAGGTGTTGTTTGTTTTTTTCAGGAAGCTCTTCTTGAGCTCTTATGTTTGCGCCGCGCAGACCACGCGCAGACATTTCCTTCTGCAGACTGTTTGATTTTTTGAAGAAGTTTCATTAAAAAAGATCTGCGCAGAGTCTTCTTGGTGCAGATGTGGATCATTCACTTCTTGCCACTTCTAATCTCTCCTCTCTTCTCATTCACTTCTACTTTATCCAATACTTCTACCCTTCTCCTTCCCCCTCATCTTGGCAGCTTCCTCCGCAGGCCACCACACCCACAGCCGGCCACGCACCCACCTCTGGCCACCGCTGCCCTAGCAGCCCTCCCCTTGTCCGGTCGCGTGCCCTAGCAGCCCTCTTGTTGTTTGTGGTGGTTCACGGTAAGATGATCAGAGGAGATGAATGGTGGTGAGTGGTGGTTAATGGTGAGATGAGCTGAAACCCTTTCGCCAGAGGAGATGACTAATCGACTTTTGATCCATTACCAACAAAATTGTATATGTCTTCACCACTTCAATGCTTAAAGTAACTGAAGATGAAACTCTAGATCAACTGATAAGGCAATTGAAGTGGGAAAATGCTGACCACATATATCGTGGATATATATCAAATTGGATGTGTAATGTACTCTTTGATGTATATCAAAATGTCGAATCTGCCAAGGATTTATGGGATTATTTGGAAACAAAATATATGGCTGAAGATGCATCTAGTAAAAAATTTATTGTAAGTAATTATATTTTTTACAAGATGACGGGATCAATTTAATGAGCTGCAACATATTCTTGGTCAATTTGAACAACATAATATGCATATGGACGAGTCAATTGTAGTCTCTAGCATCATTAACAATTTGCCCCCATTATGGAAGCATTTTAAGCATACATTAAAACTCCAAAAGGATGAGTTAAATTTGGTTTAATTGGGTAGCCATATTAGGATTGAAGAATCTCTTAGGAATCAAGAATCCAGGAAATTGAAAGGAAAAATGGAAACGAGTCAAAACTCTTTTAACCTGATTGAAAAATAGTGTAAGTTCAAGAAAGGATATCAATTCAATGAAAAGAAAAGAAAGGCAAAAGATAGCTATCAAAAACCAAATAAAAAGCTTAATGAAGAATGTTGGAGGTGTGGTAAGATGGGTCACAAGAAGAAGGGTTGTCATATGAAGCTACCGGGTGGAAACAATGGCTCAAGTGGAGCCGGTTCAAGTGAGCTTATAGATCCATCGAGTTTGGTATAATTTTCCCTTCATAGTTTTTACAAAAGATAGGAACCCAAATTTCTAATTGTTATGAGTGAGCTAAATAGTGTTAATGAGACAAGCTTATTTAGTGTTTATATAATAGAATTGTTTGTTATTTTCAAATATGTAACTGCATTAACTTGGAATATTTAAGGGACTAAAGATAAGTAGGGTTACAAATGTGCGACTGCAAGTCCCTCAATAGGGAGTTTCTTAAAGGTCTATCTGTTACAAACGGGTATACTCCTATTAGGGGGTGTTTGTTTTTTCTGAGAAGCACTTCATGACCTCTTTTGTCTGCGCCGCGCAGACCACACGCAGACGTTGAGGTCTGCAGACTGTTTGATTTTTCGAAGACGTTTCATTAAAAAACATCTGCGCGGAGTCTTCTTGGTGCAGATGTGGATCAGTCACTTCTAGCCACTTATAACCTCTTCTCTCTTCTCATTCTACCTTAACCAGTTTATAACCCTCAGGTGGAAACCCTTGATCAATTTCTTACCTCCTCTCCGCCACCAACATCACCGCCGCCCTCCGCCGCCGCCCTCCGCCACCGCTCCTCTGCCACCCTCCTCGCGACGACATCGTCTCCCTCCCTCCCTCGTACAGGTCTGCCACTACCACCGCAGACCTCCGCCGACCTCCGCCGCAGACTTCTGCCGCTACCGCCGCAGACCTTTGCCGCATACCTCCACTGACCTCCGCTGCAGACTTCCCCCTGGTGATCTTTCACTGTTTAAACTTGTGTTGTGTTTCTTGATCAATTTTTATTGGTATAGAAACGGTTGGAGTGATGAAAAGATTGTAACCCTTCTGCACTCTGTTTTTGGGTCACTTGTTTGGTTATCTGTTTCTGTTTATTTGCACACAATCGTTTCGAATTCGTCGATAGAATCTAAGAAATACCCATCTGTTATAAGGGTCTGGTGGGTGTGCTTCTTTACAATTTCTTGTTATTAGGAATGATCAACTTGCTAGTGTCGATAGTGTGAGAGGAGTTTATCCTCTTTTGTTACACAAAGTAAAGTCTTTAAGTAATGGGAATGATCAAATCGGGTGTTTAGATATGTTAATGGTTTGATGATGCTGGTGTTTAGATGGTGTTTAGGAATGTTTTGGCGATCTGATTTGTTTGATGATGCTGGTGTGATTGATGAACTATTGAACTAGCATTTTGATGATGTTGGTGTTTAGTAATTTGTTTGATGATGCTGCTGTTTAATAGTGTATATTGAGGCTGCCTCTATGAAGCTTGTGTTTATGTGATTGATGAACTATAATTTGTTTGATTGATGATGCTGCCTCTATGAAGCTTGTGTTTTTGTGATTGATGAACTATAATTTGTTTGATTGATGATGCTGCCTCTATGGAACTTGTGTTTGTGTGATTGATTAATGTTGAAGTACTTTTTAAAGTTTAGAAATTAGGTTTATTTTAATTATACATTATTTTTGCAGTCTGCAGATGTTATAAAACAAACAGTCTTCTTCTTGCAGACTACAGACGTTTAGTCCACCTCTTCTCCTGCAAATGTCTGCAGATGTGGTCCGCAGACTGCAGACATTTTGCTGCAGAAAAAACAAACAACACCTTAGTCATTAGTCATGTGATGCGTATTTCCATTTGTCATAATTTTATTACTCTACGCAAACTTGTCATAGATCCATATAGTATGAGGAATTGAACCCTTTTAAAGTTTAATACATTTATGTCCAACAACATCATCATGATTTTTAAAATAATCGTTATGAAGTCATACCATTGCTTTCTACAAAATTTTTTTTACATAGAATGTAAATTATGAAAAACACATTTTCCTTTCTAGACAACATCATCTATAAATTTTCATAAGTTAACACTAAACATACTTTGAAGAAAAAAAAACATATTAAATACACCCAACAAAAACTCTAAGTTGGCTCGCTGGACTATATCGCTAGTTGCTAGTTAATAGGTTTCTAACGTGTCTATAAAGAGACATTCTAATAGTACATTGTATACATACCAATCAAATAACTTTTTTACGGCAAATATGCAACCCTACTTTAAATAATAGGTGTTGTCTTAACCGTGCACATCTATCTGTTTTCCAGCTAGGATCGCACCCCCAAACTCCTCAGAAGAAAACCGTTGATAAGAAAAACTCTGACTTAACTCTGAAATTTTGCTCAGATTAAAACTTAAGCTCATAACCTTCTCATATTTACATGTTATGGGTGCTTTGACTTAACCAGTTGGGATAAGGATCATTAATTCCCAATCAAACAGTTATGAGTTTAAACTCTACGGAGCACATCTGTTGTGGTTTTACGAGTAAAATAGAAGTAGAGTAGAAAGTGCGTATTCGACTGACTCGTTTTAAAACCTAGGAAAACTATCTTGGGCCGGTTTGCTTCATGGATTTCGGGATCACACGAAACATTTTATAACCCCGAACCTCAAACTCAAATCGTCGGATTTCTTTGTTTCATCGGCCACACACCCATCGATCTTCTTAAAGGCTTCCCTTAACACCACCGTGCTAAATCGCCGATTTCGTTTTTCAGTCATCGTTTTCATCGTCGGAATTTCACCCACCAGTAGGTTTTCGAAACTATATCCATACTTTCTGTCGGTCTATATACATCAAATCGGTAACATATAACATCTTTATGTGAGCTAAGGTTATTAGTACAGGTGTATTAGTTATCGTTTGTTTGATTTACTGGATTTCGTTGATTTGTTTGTACACAAGCGGTGTGATTTCGTTGAATAATTTGTTTATTGAGAGATTATTGTGAATTGTGAGAATAACGTTTTTAGGGTTTAAATTTGTTAGCGATTTAGTGTGGCTGTTTGATGATGTTCGAATGGGGATTTGTTTCAATGTGTGTTTACACCATTGTAAACTCTAATTAACTTGACTGTTATAGTGTTAATCGTTCTTTGAATTTGAGCTGAAAACCAGGCTCTGATACCAAATGTTGTAATTGGAGCTCTGATACCAATTCTTTGAATGGCAATTTGCTTCAGGTTGTTAAGAGTTAGCTTGTTTTTATTTTCATAAGCTCTCGAATTGGGGTTTCTGTCTGTAATCTTAATTTTCATTAATCAATTGAGAAATTGTTTTGATTCTTGTTCCAGTTGTGAATGGTGTTGATTCTGTTCGTTTCTTTGGTGTCTGTTATGGATTCATTGTGCTCCGGCTACAACATTATGTTCTTGTATGTGTGTTTTAATACAGTCATAAAATTGGTCTGTGTCAAAAATCTTGTTGAAGAATAATTTATTGTTAGTTTTAGATAGGGCTGGACTGTAAGGTTTAAATCTGGTAAATGGTAGATTTGTATAGATTTGTTTTTAATTTTGCTTGAATTTGAACTACTTACGTATTGCAGCTCTTAACCTCATGCTACTGAATTTGAATTTACACTGAACACTTTCTGCTGTTGTTTTAGTTACAGGGACATTGATTGAATAATGGAGAATCAAAGAGAGAGAAACGGAGATAGAAGCGATGATGAAGATACATATAGAAGGAGAAGAGATGGTGAAAAATTTAGGAGTGAACGTGATATTCAAGATAGGAGGGGCCGAGATAGGAACAGATCTGATCCTGAAAATGCTAGTGATAGAAGAGATAGAAACAGGAACAGAAGTGATGAAGAAGATGCTAATGATAGAAGAAGAAGAGATAGGGATTGGGATAGGAGGAATGTTGATGAATATGCTAATGATAGAAGGGGAGATAGAAGAAGGGACAGAACAAGTGATGATGAAAACGGTAATGATAAAAAGAGAGATCAAAAGAAGGATAAAGGGAGTGAGGATGAATATGATAATGACACAAGAAGAGGTAGAAGCTGGGCTGTAAGGGGTGATGATGAATATCGTAACGATAGGAGGAACATGGAAAGGAACGAAGATAGAAGGAGAAGAAGTAGGAGTAGGAGTGATGAAGATGATGGTGATGGGAGGAGCAACAGGAAAAAGAGAGAAGATGGTAAAGAAAGTGTTAGGCATGATCGGAGTGATGAAGAAATTGCTGAAATTAGGAGACGGGGTAAAGAGCATGAGGAGAAAAGTGATGAGGAAGATGGTGAAATTAGGAAAAGAGGAACAAAGGGTGAGGATAGAAGAAGTAATGATGAAGATGATTATAAAGACAAGAGGAGAAGGGACATGAATAAGAATATGAGTGATGATGAGGATGATAAATACAAGAAGAGAAGAGATGATGATGATAGTAGAAGAGATAGGAGGACTGATGAAGATGATGGTAATGGTAGGAGTAACAGGAAAAGGAGTGAAGGTAGTAAAAAAAGTGTTAAGCATGATCAGAGCGATGAAGAATTTGGGGAAAGTGGGAAATCTGGTAGAAAGCATGAGAAGGGTGATGTGGAAGATGGTGAAATCAGGAAGACAGCAAGAAAAGGAAAGCATGAGGATAGAAGTGATGACGAAGATGATGAAATTAGGACAAGACGGAGAAGGGGTAAGGATAGAAGAAGTGATGATGAAGATGATCATAAAGATAGGAGGAGAAGGGACCGGAATAAGAATCGGATTGATGATGAGGAGGATAAATATAAGAGAAGAGACGATGATGGTAGGAGACGAGATGGTAAGAGGGAGAGGAGAAGCAACGGTGACCATAAGGATAGGAGAAGAAATGATGACGTGGCGAATCAGAAAAGTGATAAAAATGGGGATATGGAGAATTTGGATGAAGGCCCAAGATTCCAAAAGCTGGCTGAAATGCAAGAAGGCATGACCAATTTAGGGAAGAGTGGAGGGGTGTATATTCCACCCTTCAAATTGGCTCGTATGATGAGTGGGGTTCAAGATAAAAGCAGCATGGAATATCAAAGGATGACATGGGATGCTTTAAGGAAGAGTATTAACGGGTTGGTCAACAAAGTCAATGCAACGAATATCAAGAATATTATCCCGGAGTTGTTTGCTGAAAATTTGATCAGGGGAAGAGGTCTCTTTTGTCGATCTTGTATGAAGTCCCAAATGGCATCTCCTGGTTTCACAGATGTCTTTGCAGCACTTGTTGCTGTTGTCAATACCAAATTCCCTGAAGTAGGAGACCTTCTGCTGAGAAGGATTATCTTGCAGCTTCAAAGGGCATATAAGCGGAATGACAAGGTGCTGATCAACTGCTTCTCTTCTTGATTTTATCTGACAGTTTCTGAAGTTCGGTATTTTTGTGTTTGTTTTTAGTCTATAATTTTAATTGAGATCCTTTTTTTTCACAGCATCAATTGCTTGCTGCCGTTAAATTTATAGCTCATTTGGTCAACCAGCAGGTAGTTCATGAGCTTATTGCTCTTGAACTACTGACCCTTCTATTAGAAAATCCTACTGATGATAGTGTGGAGGTTGCTGTTGGTTTTGTCACTGAATGTGGATCGATACTTCAGGATCTGTCCCCTAAAGGCTTGCATGGTGAGTGATTTTTTTTTCTCATTGTCTTCTAAAGAGTATATGCTCCATTTCATCTGTCATTTTTTTATTTAAATAATAACCTGGTTTTAGGTTGTTTCTACGCTATCTGCATTGCTGGACTGACTTATATTCGTGTTGGATGTTTTCTTCCTTTAGTATACTACTTAAATACATTAGTAATTTAGTATTAAATGCTATCTTTATCTATAATTTAACTAAAAACTGGCTTTGATGAGGATGTAAAATTAATTCTGTCTTATGACTTCATGACCGAAATGTTACAAGACTGAATAGTTTTATAAACAATATTTTCAGTACACACCAAGAGACTACAGTTTGTAAGGTGCAGCTCCTTTTTTTTTGACCAAGTCCCCCAGCAATACATAAAAGCTATATCCTGATTATCATTGCCTTTAGTACTTTTGCTGTGTTAGTTACTACCTTGTTAACCATTCTCAATATTTCTTTATCTAATGTTTAATTTTAAGGAGGTTTTAAGTAGAGAATTCTCCGAGTTTTACTAAAACAAAAATTTGGCAGGCGAATCTCAAGATGGACTTAATACTGTCAACAAATCACTTTTTTAATTTAAAATCAATACTCTAGGCAAGAGTGGTCTGATAAGTTCACTTTTTGGTTGTAGTGGACTAGTGGTATGTGGTTATCACTGTTTTCTGTTTTCTTTTTTTTTTTTTAATTTTTTTATTTTGCAATTGAAATTTTATGCTTGTGTGATTACCCATCCTAATCAAGTAGGAGTTGACTATTCTCGGAATGTCCTGTTTTCTATATATATTCCTAATCAAGTAGAAGTTAAGAACAAAAGCAAACAAGTTTGTATGATTACATAATTAGTACATTGGAGTTGAAGGCTATTCTTATCTTTGTTTCTTGATTGTTTGTATTATTCTCAGTTATCACCCAGAATTCCAGAAATCGACCTTCATGGATATTGTACAATGTTTAGCTTGTTTAAACCTGTGTTTTCTGCTGTTTCTATGTACTGCTATTAAGCTGTTCTATCTTGTTGTGTATGCACTCACTTTTAATCGTTTAGCTTGTTTAAACCTGTGTTTTCTGCTGTTTCTATGTACTGCTATTAAGCTGTTCTATCTTGTTGTGTATGCACTCACTTTTAATCTAAGTTTTTTTGCTTCACCATTTTAGTTGTAAATGCACCTTTTTTTCTGCTGTATCGCATCATTTTTTTAGGTTTATTTCGAGTCATAATAGACACGCTTACAACCATATACTATATGTATATATATTATGTTCTTATCTAGGTATTTTTGAGCGTTTCCGTGGAATTCTTCATGAGGGAGAGATAGATAAAAGGGTGCAATTTTTGATTGAAGGTCTCTTTGCACTAAGAAAAGCCAAGTTTCAGGTTAATTTTGTATTCTTTGTAGACATGTTATAATATGTTATTGTTTTTCACAAATTTATTTTCTCTTACCTCTGCTTACGCATCATGTTTGCTTATACAGGGCCATCCAGCTGTTCGTCCAGAGTTGGACCTTGTTGAGCTGGAAGATCAATTAACACATGAAGTATCCCTTCTTGATAAGATTGATCCAGAGATTGCTTTAGGTACATAAGGGTATATTTATAATATTTTCAAGCTCTTTAAAATGTGGGTGTGTGTGTAACTTTTGTCATTTGGCATTTCAGATATTTTCAAGATGGATCCTGATTTTCTTGAGAACGAAAAGTGCTATGAAGATTTGAAGAAAACAATTCTTGGTGAAGAATCTTCAGAAGAAGAAGAAGGTGGTGACGGTGAGGATTCTGATGACGAGGAGGATGAATCTTCAGAAGAAGAGGATGAAGAGCAAATGAGGATAAGAGATGAAACTGAAACAAATCTAGTTAACCTCCGAAGAACTATATACTTAACAATCATGTCTAGCGTTGATTTTGAGGAAGCTGGTCATAAGCTTCTAAAAATCAAACTGGAGCCAGGACAAGAGGTATGAAAATATTATTGTTTAAGCATTTATGTCAGGTTTAAGCATTTATGTCAGATTTAAGCATTTCCAAAAATTAGAAAATTTACAGAGTTATTTGGCATATATGCAGATGGAACTGTGCATAATGTTGTTGGAGTGCTGCAGTCAGGAAAGAACATACCTTCGTTACTATGGGCTTTTGGGCCAGAGGTTTTGTATGATCAACAAAGTTCACCAAGAAAATTTTGAGAAATGTTTTGTGCAGCAGTACTCAATGATCCATCGGCTGGAGACAAATAAGCTGCGTAATGTAGCCAAGTTTTTTGCACATCTACTTGGGACTGATGCTTTGCCGTGGCATGTTTTGGCTTATATTCGACTGACTGAGGAGGACACGACTTCCTCTTCTAGAATTTTCATCAAAATTCTCTTCCAGGTAACTTTTCCTTTTGTTTGTGATACCTATCATTGATTTATTATTACCACGGTTTGAATACTTGAATCTTAATCCCATAAGCCCTACTTTACATAAATTAACATTTTAACCCACCTATGCTGGTACGAGTTAAACTTGGTAATTGTGATTATGTATTGTATATGTAAATCACGATTACAAAGGGGGATATATATACTAAATATATTTACAATATGAATCCTCTAATATAACTATATATACATAATAGTCTAATATTCCCCCGCAAGCTAAGGTCTAGGAGCGACCTGTAGCTTGGACCGTGGTGTGTGGAAGATGGAGTAGAGGTAGGGGCAGGCTGTTTATGTCGGCGGTGGTAAGTTTGGAGAGGAGGAGGGGATGGGAGGTGGCTCGAGTCTGGTGTAACCGAGGCTGGTGGGGTGGGGGTAGGTAGGTCGGTTGTGTGTGGTTCAACAGTGGTAGAGTGAGGTGGGGTTGAGGTAGGGGAATCAGGTGTAGGTGAGGTTGATAAGGGATTAGGATAGGATGAAACGTACGGGTCGACAGAATGTGGGTCAGATTTAACAACAGAATGGTCATGAAAGGGAAAGAATTGTTCATTGAAGCGAACGTGTCGGGCAATGTAGATTCTATCAGAATCAGGGTCAAGGCAACGGTACCCATGGTGGGAAGTGCTATACCCAAGGAACACACAAGGTATAGATCGGAAATCTAGTTTGTGTTTGAATAAGGTTTAAGATGTGGATAGCATTGACAGCCGAAGACCCGAAGGAATGAAAAATCAGGTTTATGTTTGAAGACTAGCTCAAAAGGAGATGTGTTGGAGGTTGTTCTGGAAGGCATACGATTAATTAAGTAGACAGCCGTGTCAAAAGCAAAGTGCCAGAATCGTTGTGGGACTTTAGATTGAGCTAACAGAGTAAGACCAGTTTCAACCACATGGCGATGACGTCTTTCAACGATACCGTTTTGTTCACTTGTATGTGGACAAGAGAGGCGATGAACGATTCCCAAGGAAGAGAAGAAGGAGAAAGAGTGCGGAATTCACCCCCCCCACCCCCCCCCCCCCCCAAATCGGTTTGAACAGATTTTACTTTGGTTTGGAATTGACGTTCAACCATAGCTAGAAATCTTGTGAAAGTGCGAAACACATCAGATTTAAGTTTTAAGGGAAAAATCCACATGAACCGTGAGTAAATGATCAACACAAAGTAAGAAATAATTATGACCATCAAACGAGGTAGTGGGGGCAGGCCACATACATCACAAAAAACTAAATCCAAAATATGAAAGCTTTTATATGTAGAAGATGACACATGAAGTTTGGAAAATTTTCCAACAGAACATGAAGAACAATGAAAACTAGAATGTCTATTTGAAACAGGTAAATAATATTTAGAAAACATAAACTGGAGAAGTTGTTGATGTGGATGACCAAGCCGTTGATGCCATGTAGTTGAGGAAGCACGAGCAGTGTAGAGAGCAACTTTTGGTAATGACCGAAGCTTGGGAAGACTTATGGAATAGAATCCACCATTACTTGGACGTGTGAGGAGGGTAGTGCGTGTAGACTTGTCCTTCACAACAAAGAAAATAGAGTGAAATTCAAAGAAAACATCATTATCATGACAAAATTTTTGAACAGATAGAAGATTTTGTTTTATTTCAGGTATATGAAGGATATTTTGAACAGAAAAGGTTTTATTTGGTGAATAAAAGTGTGAGGTGCCAATGTGAAGAATAGGTAAACCTTTACCATTACCAACAAGAAGATTGTCTTCACCATTGTAGGGTTCAGCAGTATCGAGACCTGTGAAATCTGGTGTAACATGGTAATTGGAACCCGTGTCAGGTAGCCATGATGTAGATGCTTGGGAGCGGTAGTCAGCATGGTTGGCAGATGATTGGTTCACCCGAAAAGTGGCAGGGTCACGTTGAGGGCGTTGTGACGGAATATGACCAATACCGCATCTGTGCATGTACCATAGACGGTGTTTTGATTCGAGGCCCAACTGAACTGACTTTTCTGTCCTTCTTGATTACGATTATTATTGTAGCTGCCACGTCCTCCACGACGGTTGTTCTGGCCACGCCCACGGGTGCTGGTTGACCGGTTGGAGAAGAAGGCCTGTGGGGAAGGCTGTGAGATAGGTTGAAGTTGGAACCCAAGTTGAGCAACCAACTGTTGAAGGGCCTGCATAGTTTCAGGTGGAGGCACGGTGGAGCCGGCGGTAGCAGGAGGTTGACTGCTTGTAACAGCCGTGAAAGCCTGAACCGGTGCAATGTCTGGAACAGATTTCTTGATCATGAAATATTGATCAGAAAGCAGTCCATGAAGTTCAGCAAAGACAGTGGGAAATTGTCTAGCAAGAAGGTTGGCTTTTAAACCGTTGTATTCTTCCCGAAGTCCTGAGATCACAAGCATGACTAGATCTTTTTCTTTAACTGGTTCACCGATGTTGGATAAGGCATCTGCATATTCCTGCGCCCTAGTAAGATAGGCTGAAGAAGTCTCGTCACCTTTTATTGCAATCTTAAGAAGTCGAGTCTTTAGGGTATATTCCCTTGAGGAAATGTGAAGAGCATAAGCACGCTAAAGGGAAAGCCATAGATCTCGAGAGGTACGCCCTTGAACATGTCGAAAAGAAGCTTCAGAGATGGTGGATATCAACAATACCTGTACATGAGCATCATTAGAAACCCATGTTACATAATTAGGGTTTGGCTATGGCTGTGATGAGGTACGCTCCTTTTCTGTTTCAGTTGCTGCTAACTGAATTGTTTCAGATGGACAGGGTATGGTGCCATCTATATAACCAAACAAATTGTTTGTTACAAGAAAAGGCTGAATCATAGCCTTCCTATGTCCATAGTTTGTAGGAGACAAGGTAAAACCAAATTTATGTGAGTTGTGTGAGGTTTTCTCGGCTGTAGTAAAGGCTGCAAGGAGAGCCATTGAAGAGTAATGGATTTGAGTGGTGATGGTTACGGGTGATGGTGGCTGTTGTTTGCCGGTAGCAGAAAAAAAAGGGGTGGTGGCAGGATTAGGGTTAGAACCTAGGAGGCTCTGATACCAAGTTAAACTTGGTAATTGTGATTGTGTATTGTACTATTGTATATGTAAATCACGATTACAAAGGGGGATATATATACTAAATATATTTACAATATGAACCCTCTAATATAACTATATATACATAATAAACTTAATTGTCTAATAGTACGCATCTACACCTGAAGTGCAGATGATTAATTTATTAGCACTGGTGCTCTAGTAATTGGAATTAGAGGGGTCAGTTTTCAGTTTTGACAAGTTTTTCTTTTAAATTACCTGGTTTGGATTGTTTTTGAATCTTAAACAGCACAGTTGAAAAAAATAGCTGAAAGAAGGGTATGTGGAAAGTCAACCAGTCTATTTTTAATCCGTCAATCTAGTAAATTCTTTTTATACAATGGTCTATTTTTTTATCTGCACTATAGTAAATTCTTTTTATACCATGATTTTAGATAATTATGTAATAATATCCTTTGTTAATTTTAATTAACACATTAATAATTTATCTGTTTTTAGAAAATAGACAGAATTTGTTTATTTGTCAACCAAACCCTGCTCTATCTGGTGCATTGACCTGTTCTATAACTGATCCATTTTGAACTCAGACCCATTTGACCCATTAGCCAACCTCCTATCTTGGCACAGCTAATCAGAATTTTTCTTTCTGGTTCATCTGTATTGCCGATGCATGCTTAACTAGTATTGCTAATATTCAGACCACTATAATAAATATCAACGGAAACTTCTGAATTAATTCATTCAGAGAATCCATTTCTATATGCATGTTATATGTGTAAACAAACCCTTTGTTACAAGCTGCTAAATTTGATTTTGATGTTATGTGATGCAGGAGTTATCCGAACATCTTGGCATTCGTCTCTTGAATGAGCGCCTCAGTGATCCGAGCATGCAAGCAGATTTTGAATCTATTTTCCCACGAGACAACCCTAAAAATACCCGGTTTTCAATCAACTTTTTCACATCAATTGGGCTTGGTGGAATCACCGAGAACTTGAGAGAATATTTGAAGAACATGCCTCGTCTCATCATGCAACAGAAACCTGCCTCCGAATCAGACGACTCTGATTCTTCCAGCTCGGGTTCTGAATCATCAAGCTCAGATGAAAGTGAGAGTTCAAGTGAAAGCAGTGATAGTGAAAGTGATCGCAAGAGCAGCAAGCGCCGAAGGAGACGTTAGATTTTAAACGTGAAGGTGATGTGCCTGTTTACGAGCTGTTTTCAGGCTTCTTGTTGTGTTTGATAATATAACATTAAGATTTCTATCAAGTGTAATCTGTAATGGTTTTGTGATTTTGGTTAAGTTGTCACAGGAGATGACAGAGAATTTTTATTTTTTATTATGATGTTAGTTTCGAGATGTTCATATTTTCCAAACAAATTCCATTTTTCTTTAGCGTTGTTTCAGACTTTTAGAAGATATTGTTGGTTCTTTGTGATGCATTGTTACTAGTAACATATCTACGCGTTGTAAATAAAGTTTATATAAGTCGCATGTTTAAATGCGATTTAAACATTATCGATCGAAGTAACATTACATGTATTGTCTTGTTCAAATAATATATACTAATAGTGCTAATGAAAAATAATGCGACTCGCTTCATAACTCATATATAGAAAAAACGTTAAATGATGAGGTTTCTCTTTATATGATCAAACTGGTTGAAAATAACTTATATATAGAAAAAAATGTTAAATGATGAGGTTTCTCTTTCTATGATCAAACTGGTTGAAAATATCAAGAACAAGATGATTATAAATATGGAGATAGCATCCAACCAGTGAAACATCAACTATGTATGACCACTTGACCAGAGTATAGTGATTCATTTCCTAGATCAAACTATAGAACAACTATAACTAAATGTTGAGAATATTAGATAATGGATTATTGGGCAAATGATAGTTTATAGCTATCATTTTACTTTGAGAGGGTGATTGGCTATATTAAATCAACAAATTATTCTATTGTTACATTAATAACAAAAACTTGCAACTTTTTTTTATAATTAAATTCATATTCATTTTTTGTTAAATGACCTGGCAGAAGTGTACAAATAGGGCTTAGATCGAAACTGGTTTAGGTTTATCAACTAAAGTCAAGTTAATTAAAAACTCAGAACTAACTTAACTCTTAACAAGTAAATAATAAGCTAACAAAGTAACACTTTAAAGATTACGAGATTTAGAATATTATCTATATAGGAACTCAACTTTTATCTATCTAATATATAATATACGCATGAGATACAAATCAACTGTCATATAATCACTCAAACTATAACATTCTACATCAAGTAAATGTAGACAAAATAAAAAACATACATAAAAACAGTGTTGTTCAAAGACTAGAAATGAGCAGCCAACAACCCGATAATATGTATTAAGCTTTTATACGGGGTGGACTTAGAGAAATTAGATAAATGGATGAATGGGTAAACTGATAAATAGGTTACAGATAATGAGTAGGACTATATATGAACCGAACCGATCAAAACATTTTTCATATTCGTTCGTTTAGTATTGAACTTGTTTATAAATGGTTCACGAACATATGATTGAACAAAAAATTGTGTTATATTCGTTCATTAAGAAATTAAACTTATTCAAGAACAGTTCACAAATACATAACCAAACGAAAGCAAACAAGCATAAACATATAAAACCAACATATTCTATTATAATAAAGCCAACATTCTTAATTCCAAACATTATACAAAATCACCTTAAATGGATACAAAGTTAGACACTTCACATAATTATCATAAAGATAATCATCCTAAGTTAGACATGATAATTATCCCAAAATAACGTCTCAAAGGAATTGTGTTTCAAACGACTAAATTTTTAACGTGATACAAGCTTCAAATGATTAGGGTTTCTAGTCTACATGTTACAATAATAAACTAAACATTAAAAATTAAATAAATTATTTTTTAACAAACACAACCAACTAACGTAAGCGAAACGTCATGAGTGTGGTAAAAAATCTTAATTATTTTTTGACTTTCGTCTATATATATCATACGTAAAAGGAAAATAAATCCATGGGTGACAGGT
The DNA here is from genome assembly GCA_025506505.1 of Flaveria sonorensis. NCBI lineage: Eukaryota > Viridiplantae > Streptophyta > Magnoliopsida > Asterales > Asteraceae > Flaveria > Flaveria sonorensis. The sequence goes on along the minus strand of CM046430.1, from coordinate 43,657,640 downwards.
GACACCTATTCTCATATATTAGGTCCGTCTAGGGGTGTAAACGAGCTCGGCTCGTTTTAACTTTAGAAAGTTCAAGCTTGACTTGTTTGTAGTTTTATTTTTAAGCTCGAACTTAGCTTGTCCAATATTTTTCAAAGCTCGAGTTTAGCTCGGGCTCGACTCTTTTATCGATTATTAAATTTTTATTATAATCATTCTTTATTATATATAGAATAATTTATATATTATTAAATTATTTTTATCATAATTTTATATAATAAGATTATTTATATTAATATATTAATATGTAAAAATATTATAGAAAATATTATATAAACAAAAGCTCGTTTAGACTTGCAAGCCGGCTTAAGCTTGAGCTCGAGCGCGTGCTCGTTTAATAAGCGAGCAATAATATGAGCTCGAGCTCAGGCTTGAGCTCGATTAAACTCGATTCGATTCAAGATTTTTTAGCTTACGAGCCGATAGCTTGTTTACGCCCCTAGGTCCACCTACGTCTTCTATGGGAAAAGCTAAAGTGATATGAAATCAGCATACAGAAACAAGTCCAACCAGGTATCATTAAAACCAGTTTGTGATCTGGGCTGGGTCGGGTCGGGTTTGTAAAACCGTTTGAGGCCTCAAACCGGTTTGAATGCTCACTCTACCTGTTATTCAAAGTCGGGGTAAATTATGCCCTGTTTATGTTTGCAATATCTGTGTCTAGAAATCGCATGTATAACGGTCCTGAAAATTAAAGTGAGAAAGCTCCAAAATTCGTGACGGAAAATTTCACTGTAAGTTAAATGTGTATGAACCCTAATTTCTCCCCTTTTATCTCCTTGATTTTCGCAATTTTTCTTCTTGTGCTTTTGTAATTTATGCAGACGCAAGTTTCACCTGATCTAAACTTACTTTCATGATATTCAAAATTTGATTATAATTTGTGTTACGAATTTACGCGTATTTACGAACGATGATCTCGAAGCCATTGTATGATCATATATTATTTATGAATTGCTTCTATAGTCTATAGAGCGCATACTGGGGTGTAAGTTTGGAAGGAAAGTAGTAATTTAGGGGTTTTTTTGCAGTGAAAATTTAAATATACATGATGATATTTTCAACTGTTCGGATTCATTTGACACTTGGGCAAATCCTGGCATAGGGTAGGCCCGGATTTGGTGTAGTTCAGGAGTGTGAGTAGATGGGTGTGTGAGTAGTTGTATGTAAAATAATCCGGTTCCATTTTAAATGTGGATTGCTTCCATTTCTTTCTTTTTCTATAAGATCCCAGAATTGTCTTGCATTGTTAGGATCTTAGCCGAAGATGTATAATGTAGATGGATCATCTTTTTATTTTTATAACTTTAATAAGGGTGATACGGTGGTAACTGGTAAGTGCTTGCGCTCTCTAGTAGAGGTCTCATATTCGAATCAAGCTTTTAGTGGTTTACTGCCTTTAACCCTCTTATGGCGTCACTTTTTCAGCACAAGCTGCTTTTTACCCGATCCCATTGGTTAGTAGGATATTAGTGTCTGCAAGTTTTTAGTAATGAGTTTTAACGAAAATGGTCAGTTTTATAAAACACTCAATTTGTTCGTGTGTTGCATAATATAGTGGTGAAGTGGTGTTGAAAGTCTCTTGATTGTGGCATACAAGGTTGATGATCTGGTACTTCTTTGTTATTATATGCCTATTACTGCAAGACACCTCTGACTTAAAAGAAGCACTTAAACAACCTATCTTCAAAGTCTTTGCGTAAGCGATGCCCCCTTATGCTAGTTATTGAGTATTGACCTGACTCGTTTGACCCGTTCTTGGAAAGCAATTCATTTTGACCTGCCCATTAACACCCTAACCCATTTTAGAATTCGAACAATAATCTTAGTAGTAAACAACTACACGTTAATATATTTAATCTGGATATGAAGTTCCTTTCCTGATGTTTTTGATATTTGAAGGTTGCCTTAGAGGTTATAGATGACCTGCCAATTATTTGAAAAATTCGTGATCCTCCTCTCATTGCGTGCGGTTTATTTTGGCACTGTAAATACATTGATGTTTTTTGACACATCAAAATGGCTCATCTTCATCTTACTTTGTGGATGACAAGATTGTTTGACTTTTATTCGTGTATTGTTCTAAATTACAATCTCCACTGAGCGTATGTAAATTCTCATGTGTTTCTAGTCCTAGAGTTTTGCCTGTTTTGACTAGATGGTTAGATAAGATAGGTGCATTAAAGTTTTACTTAGAATGGGTATTAAAATACTGCTCCCAGTGTTTATATGTACCTTCTTTAATGTAGAGATGATATTTGTGTAACAATTACACCCCCGTCGCTAGTTTACTTTGACAAGTAATTTGATGAAGTCTTTTCATTATTTATGAAATGCATAACAGTAATTTATATTTTATATGCCTTTTTCTTCCTTCTAAATATCCATGTGATTGACACTTGACAAAATTCATGATAATCACAAATTCAAACTTGTTCTTTTCTCTACAATTGTAGATGGACTGGACAAGTTAGGTAACAGATCAGCACTGATAAGTTTATAATAAAGGTCGAAATGGGTCTAGTTACTTTAGTCCTTTTTTAAAATGATACCCAACCTGCCTGCCTATTTTGCTAACTCTAGATAGAACTAAGAGCAGAGCTAGCATATTGTCATATTGTTCTTGCTCATTCCAAACTTTATCAGGGTTGTACTTTATATTTGATTCTTAAACACTTGTTGAATTAATTCAGATTTTTTTAGTCGTATGAATTAGATAAATTAAAGCGTTTACTATCTACTTGAACACAGCCAAAACTCTTGAGTGTTACAGCTAATACACCTGTTCTTAATAATCTAACCGTTATTTGCATTATCTTTTCTCTCTCCAGGTTGCATGTGATTTGCTATGAAGAGGACCATTCCAGTACAACCATTGAATATATCATCATCAGATGATGAATCGTCTCCATCAAATGGAACCAAAGATCTTGCTGGTGGCAAACGGCCAAAGAATGAGCTTACAGTTATCAATCCTGCCAAAATAGTAGTAACTGAAGGTACTTTGTTACACCTATTTGGGTATTAGCATTATAGCATTTGAGGCTTATGTAGAGTTGCGTAATGGGTCATGCTTGTAGGTTGGCAGGTTAAACCTAACATGAACAAGAAAATTACAAAAACCCGAATAGTTTAAACTGTAAAATTTAATGCTCATTTCCGTTTTTTTCTTTTTATATTTTAGCATAAAAAAACTAGGCAGTTTGATTTACGACATAACACACAGTTTTAAAAAAAGATTTTTATAAAATTGAACGGGTTAAGCAAGTCAACCCGTGAACCACCGGATCAAGTCAAACCCGATCAATTTAGCTAAAACTGTTCGTGGGTTTGACCTGAAAATGAACTTCATACTAAACCAAATCCCGCAAGTTTCATGTTGTGTTAGAAATTTACACCACTATGTTTATGTTTATGTTTTAATTTGGGTTAATTATTGATATAGATTTATTAATGAGAAGTGCAAAAATGTATCAAGAATACATGAAGCAGATCGCGATTCCAGCTCAGCGTGAGTCGGTCATATCATTCACCTCATGGAGTAGTTTAGCGAAATCGATGAAACAAATGTACCAGCAGCCGCTGCATTACCTGACCAACATTCGCATTAAAGAGTGGGATCAAATGAGAAGTGATGCAGCCATCAAGCATGAGCCATTAGACACTGTAATTCATCCATGCAAAGCGGAAACTAACATCTGGCTCATGGAAGAAGTTCACAGGCTCACATGCTCATATGAGTTCCTTGCTAAACTATGGTTAGCCGACACCATGTACAATGCTTCTATCGATTCTGTTTTCCCGCGATTATGAAGGTTATTATATTCTGTAATTGTCCTTGATTGGTAGCTTAATTTGCAGAATTAGAATTTGTGATGATCAAATCTCCTTTGACGAAATCTGTTGATTGTTCTGCTTTTGATTTTTTTTATTCTCTAACTCATTTTACTTGATTCTTTTCAATAATTACTGTTGTAAAAGTAAAAAGGATAGGGGATTTTTTACTCATGTTTATTGTTTTAAGATATATGCATGAATCAAGTTTTTGGTTGATGGCGGTGGAAACCGACTTAACCATTCAAATTGAGCAAGTTGGCCGGTTTGAAATATATATGGTTCGCTTTTGGACCGTTCAAACTGGAGCGAGTCGGCTGCTTTAAATTTTATATAGCTCGCTCTGGTTTGGCCCTTGGAACAGGTCATATAAGCAAACTAATTTTTAAACCTTTATTATCTATATAACTTTTTATTTGTTGAATTTGCACTTTATGTATTATATTTATCATTTTAATATAAACTAATGATTTTAGAAACAAAGTTTGAAAGTCAATTTAAACCATAAAACTGTTAAAACAGTCAATCCAGTTGATTCACTGATCCTAGTCGGTTTGGTTTGTCACTTTTGAAACCTTAGCTTAAAATTTTTATTAAAATAAATTGAACCATACAATAAGCACCCCAGAAATTGTGGCATTTTTTTTTACTTTTAACCAGTCTTATAAATGTTTATAGAAATAACATGTTTCAACATATGATGGGTTGGGTTGGTTGTGATCCCAAAATATGTTCTAATAACAACCTTCACAATCTAATAATAATATGATCAATTAACTCATCTCAACTTAGTAATCTGCCACAATTACTTTTAATCAGATCAAGTGCAACACAAATGGCACAAAACCTCAAACCCAATAGAGACAGCCGCACACTTGTTATATCAGGATGAATACGAGTTCGTGTATGAGATTAAATTTAAACTTTTAACGGATTTGAGATTAAAAAAGTTATTAGATAATCATTAGCCACAATTTATCCCACCAAAGCTAATTATACAAAAATTGTCATAGAATATAATATTGAAAAGAAATAATAAATAAGGTTAATATAAAAAGTCTCACAACTTCGTATCCCTGATATAAAAATCGCTAGACGCTAGTCAAAAGACTTCAATTAATCTAGATTAATTAGATTGAAATTATCAGATGTAAATTTTAGTTTTATACACGCACACAATCAGATTTTTGTATGTAATTTTATAAAAATGTTCCTTATATACACATACATTTGGCCGGAATTTTCAGGTTTGGTTAAAATACTTAGGGTTTGGATGGAGATTAGTAAAAAAAATTAGTCATTTCAAGGAATGGTAGGAATCTTATCAAATCTCTTAAAATTCATCTATTTTAAAATAGACACGAGACATAGTCTGTCAATTGAAGACAGTGAAATTTTCATTATCATAATCTGTAAAATATCATAATGCAAGACCAAGAAAGAAGATACAATTTCACTATTAAAAGAAAAGGCTACTCAAGCTTGAAGATCATTCCAAAATTTCCTAAAACACGCTCCCTAAACTCTATTAGTTTTCAAAATCTCACCAAAAACTCGTCATAATTGCTAGGAAATTAACAATTTTAGCCGATTAGGACCGCCTAGACCCGAGTTTTGGCCAATTTGGCCGATTACCAATGATACCCCTGATTAGGTGAACACCAAGGTGGTTGGCAAATTTCTGATTAATCACCGATTAATGAGCGCCTAAAACCGAATTTTACTTCCTATACTTGAAATTATTAAAAGTATAAAATTGGTAAAATTGTATTAAATATAATATATTTCAAGTTGGTTTATACGAACAAGTTCTAGATTAGGGTATCTAATACTAAAATTTTGACAAATTTTAGAAATTTCCAAACCTATCAAGAAAACTCAAAAAACACAACGATTAATAAATAAGTATGAACCGAGTTCGAGATACTACTGTACAATCTTACATTACCAAACCCGACTCATATCATCCCGTTCGAACACTTCATTTGTTCGTGTACTATTCATAAATGTCCCAAAAGATAATATAAAAAGAAATTGTGTCATGAATTAGAAGCAACATTACCAATTAACATCAAAGCTAATAATCCATGAGATACTTTTCATAAATCCATTCTTTTAGACCATAATATATCAAAGAAGTCGAAACAAAAATCTTGAATTTATTTTTTCAATATCTAATATTTTTAAAACCAAAATCACAAAATTTGAACTTGCAGAATCTAGCCAAAAAAACAGCAAACTAGCAACAGTTATCTAAAAGTCATATGCAAGATGTAAAATACATGCACAGGTGTAGCGTCTCGTACCAAATAATTATAAATATATATTGCATCAAAGGGTCAGGGAATCCCTCGTCCCAGACAACTAATAATTACTCGTTCTGTATAATGTTGTTTCCTAACACGAAGACAACAAACCAATATTTGAACTACCAAAGGAAATCTATAGCATATGTAGTAGCAAATATAAGAAAACAGCAGCTTCGGGTCTGAGGGGACTGGTCAAAAAACAGCTTTCGTTCTTTGTTAATAAAGAGAAACGAAAAAATTTGTTACACCAGCAATACTTTGGATATCTTCTTCATATACACAACCAATGACCATACAGCTAGCCAGGCAGACACATACAGTAAGGCAACACCAGATGTTCCCAGTGAACATACCTCTGTAAAACTGCATATTTTGGGTCAGGATAAATACTTCAGTTGACTTGGATGGTCAACCAGTAACAATGTTACTAAAAAATGACAATAATTTACATCTTTGAATGACGTTGTATGCTTTAAGTATAGCGTTTGGGAACTAGTGACCCGTTTCATGACATGTTCTCCTTTTAGCTACTTTTTATTTGGCCTGATCGGATAAAGATTGATTAACCCGTTTAAAAGTAAAATACGTCTTTTGAAGTTATAAAAGTTAAGAGTATGATTACTAGAAAGTCAAAATGTGGACTTCTTTAAGAAAGCTGCAATTCAGAACAAAATGGATGATTGCATACGTACCTGGGATCTCTAATCGCCAGAAGGATGGTTAAGGAAGTCATTTGTGTGGCTGTTTTCCACTTTCCCAAATTATTTACAGCAACAGCCTGAAAATCATGCATTGTTTTTCTGAGAGGCGTTACAGAAAAGTATGATGCACCGTTTTCCAAAAAAATAATGATAATAATAGCACTTAATAATAAAAATTATAATAGCACATATATAAATGAAAAACAAATTTGGAGGTGAGTACAGAAACATACCCCTGAAAGTTTACTACCCTGCGAAGCAGCCCATTCTCTAACTGCAGACATTGTTATCTGGAATTGGTTGTAAACTGTTCATTAGATACTTACCCATTTAAAACCATTTTACTTTAACTTTGGTCCACAATTATAGGGGCATTTTATACAATTGATCAATAGCCGAACATGTTTATAAACTACGTGTCAAGTCGAACAATGCATACATTTAACCCTAAGATCAAGAAAGAAACGCAACAGCAAATTATGATTAATTTCATGTTCTGAAGAATATAGACAATATTATTTAAAATTAATAGCAAGTCAGGCAGGGTTGAATGAGATATGATGACTGAGTCTTTTTTCTTAAAAAAAAAAAGTGGGGACAAGGGGACACATCCAAGATGGGATTGGGTCACATGGGAATAACGATGTGTATTTGTTGCCCAAAAAGGAGTGTGATATGTTCGGAACAATAGTCATCATTTGACGGTTAAATCAACCACTCAAAAAAGCCTCCAACCAAGATCTAAAGCAACCATTTTCTGCAAGTCCATCTTTGCCAAATGGAAATGACCTTGTCAAATCGAAATAATTTTTAGATCACAAGATTTTACTTTATATTAATTAAGTCGTGTAACCTTTCAGGCCCGCCTGAAAACTGATTGAATTCACTTCAAGCAGCTCAAAGGATGACTCAAAGGATTATCATTGCCATCTCAGATGGGTCTTGGCATGGCCACATGGTTGTCCAACATACCATCTAAAAAGGCACCTTAAAGTCAAATTTCATAGATGGAGAAAAATGAAGAAAACAGAACAGGCTCCTTCATGAACAAATGAAATGAAACACTAACCAAACAAATAAGACGCAAGATTTGCAAAATATTTGGCAATAAAAAATTAAATATAAAAACGTCTAGGTGTAAAGCTCATAGGTGTAAAGCTCAGATGTTAGCAAGTTCTAAATTGTTAATAATGAAAAACTGCTGAGAAAAGTGTGAGACCCACAGAAGGTCAAAATAGCATAATATATGCATATGCACATAAAAAAAACACATATCCCAGACACCTGATCTTAAGATCATACATGATGGACATAGTTTTTTTTGCCTAATTACAAGTATTGTGGATAAAAGCAAAATTTTGACACCACAACACATATCCATGTGGTGTGTGCTAAGTGCCAACAGAAAAACAAATAATATCCTAACCCGCAATCCCTTTTACAATACTTAGCTCCCTTCAATCAATTCAAAGGGGCATCAAATTGTGTTTGTTAGCTTTGAGCTAAATGCACGATTTATAGCTAACATCATTACTATGATTATTGGAAAGGCAATTATGTATCTATTCCAAGTTAGCTACTTAGATGTCAATAAATAGCAATTGATCTGACTGCAAAGCTGATTTAAAACTTCGGAAAAAAAGGGAGCAATAATTTGAAAATATATAGCCACATGTTACACCTAAAATTGTCTTCCAACTGAAATTTTATATCGTAACATAACTGTATTCACAATGTGTTAAGCTCAAGCATTACCTCTCTGCCAATTACTGCAATTGATGGTACAGTCATCAACCATGGCCATTGTCCAACCATAGCAACTTCAGGAGGTTTTGTACATAACAAGACCAATGTAGTAGCAACCATAAGCTGAACCCAGTAAGCATGAATAATTAAACGAAGATAGAATGATTGTTAGAAATATAGAATATATCCTAGTTGTTGGGAGATTCCCAAAAGTAAACCATGAAAAATATACAATCCAGTTATCCAGCAATACCATCTATCTACATTGTTAAAGGTAACAAGAAAAAAATGAGAGTCAAGGAAAATTACATATGGTTAAGTCCAAAGAAAAAACAAGTAAAGACGTACCTTATCAGCCACAGGATCTAAAAATGCACCAAAATCAGTTCCTAGGTTCATCTAAAATGCATCAAAGGAGACGAATTAAATTCAGAAACTAAAGTTTGCTGCGTAAGCCTATATTGTTTAAAACATAGAAATGCATACTTTTCGTGCAAGATACCCATCTAGCCAATCTGTAATTGCTGCAGCAATGAAGATGGCTGTAGTAGCAGTTGTCCCCAGCCGACCATTCATATAAAATGCTAATCAAATTAAAAAAAGAGGTCTGTTGGTGTCACCAAATTGACAATACAACAAGCAACATGAATCATAAAATCATTCACTATACGATAAATAACAAACAGCAATCTCATGTACCCTCTGGTTATTTCACTCTCAACCAAACCAAATGCAGATGTTAGATACTTTATGCAACTTTCAACCATAATGGGATAGCACGCACACAGTTGAAAGGAAGTCACAACATGCATACCTTTGAATACCAGGTTTAAAATGTAGTTTGTTTTGGCATTCATAACATCCACAGATTATCATGTATCATATACAGCACAGGGAAACCATTAGCAGAACACATAACCCTACTACATACATTATAATATATATTCAGCAAGTGAAATAAAATCAGAATCTATATGGACAAAACAACTAAGCATAATCTGAATGAAACCTAAACATGCAGATATTTAATAAATCAATTATTAAACCTACAGAAATGTCAAATCAAACGAAAATATCACCATCATCTTCCCTAAATTCCACAGCATCCATAACATTTTCATATTGCCTAAATCAAGATATGTCCATAATCATATCAAAAATCATATAATCCTTCGATCTTCGAGCTAAAACATTCTCGAATCTTAAAACACACAAACATCCATAAACAGATGAAGAACAACGTACTGCTGACAATAACAGGAATAGCCACAACGCGTCCAATCGTCAATATCGTAGGTAACGTCAGCAACTTATCCGATCCATTACATTCACACATCACAGCTCTCATTTCACGGTGGTTCTCCGGCGACAATGTAGACATCACACCGGAGCCACGATCATCATCCGCCGTCCATTTCTCATCGCCGTCAACAACATTGTTCACCGATCCCATAGTCACTGTACCACCGTCCAATGCTTTCAACGAATACCTCAATTTTTTCTGACTACGAAACCTTAGCGTGTTATTACTGGTATAATCGTTGTTATTGCTATCGTGCGCCGAGGTCGCAACGGTTGTTGTGTTCCACCGGCTCGAGTGCATTGCCTGCGGCGTCGTGCGGTGGCGGTGGTGCGGTGGTGCGGCGGAGCCACCAGTACGGACGCCGGCGGTGGAGGAGAATGGAGGATATGGAGGGTGGTTTGAGGAGGATGAAGGGGGTGGTGATTGTGGTGGAGGATAAAATAGGGTGCGCACCCGTGGTGTATGTTAGCACGTAAAGTGTGCACGGGCTTAGGTTAGCGTTGTGGTGTAAATATCTTGTCATGATTGCAAAGTATCACTGTTCAAGATCTCGTCTCTCTACGTCAAGTAAATAGAAGTAGAGGTGTAAAAACCGATTTTTTTTACTCAAATCGGGTCCAAAATGTAGAAAGATTAAATCAATTTAGGCTGAAGATTATAAACTCAAAGCAATCGATTACACACCAATTAATACAAGAACGCAAATGATTTCACTATGATTCTTTGAATGATTACAAAAAGAAAACAAGAACTCTGTGTCACTGAATGAACAAATGAAAACTGTTAATTCGCCCGCCTATCAACTAACTATTAATAGGTGAACTATTACAATACTACACCCTACAAACAACAAAGTTGCCACAGTTGATCCTTGTACTATATACACTACATTCTTCACCTTAGTACATGACTAATTCCTAGCCCACATCCAATATCTCCAAACACCTGGTAAACTTGGATCCTGGATCAGTTGCATTATCCTCTGTATCAACATTGTTGGGTTCAGTGGTATCTTGGTTAGATTTATTTATCAAAACGATTTTGAAGTAATTATTAATCATATTAATAATATATAACGCAGCGAAGTAAAATCAAAATACCAAAAGTGAACCCGACAGGAACTGGGTTACAAATAATGCAAATACAGAATGTTATTAACCTACTGATAAAATAAAAATACCTTTGTGGTTAATAATTATCCGTTTGAGACACCGAGGGTCAACGAATTAAGTGCTAGATTGAACGAACCAAACGGAAACGCAAAACAAAACGCGTGGTTCACGGGTCTTGATGTTGCACAGCTACAGTCAATTGTTTTGTGCACCAATCCAAGAACAATTGACAACAATTGTTCAAAAATTGTATACGATGGATTTGGCCTCTACCAAAATCGCAGCAGCCGCTGATTTTGACTTTTTAAACAAGAAGTGGCTGCCGTCCTTTTGTTGTATTGTTTTTCTTCTCCTCGTATGTTATGCATACACGTAAATATATATATATATATATATATATATATATATATATATATATATATATATATATATATATATATATATATATATATATATATCAAATTAGATTTTTAAACCTAATTAAACATTTGTTAATATTAATCTACTCTCGGGCCCCAGGCTCGGTTAGATCAATATTAACCCACGTAATAACGGAGATCCGAAACAATAACGTTTAACGCTTAAACGTTTATAGATAATTTATAACTTTTATAAATCATTTAAACCCGATATAGTTCGTAAACGCCAGTTAAAATAAGTGGACTTAATATTCGTTGCCCAAGGTGTAACTCTTACGGGTCATAGCTCAGTTGGCAACGTGACGTAACCGAACCCGTACATGATCCAACAAACATGAGCAACTCTAACCTCCTTAGATTGAATGACTTCTCGGATAAAATGTAATCTAACATTGATATGCTTAGTTTGTTCATGATATACTTGATTCTTTGACAAACTCACTGCACCTCGATTGTCATAGAAAACCAAAGTATCAACCAACTCGACTCCCAATTCAAATACAAAAACCTTCAACAAAAAAGATTCCTTCACAGCCTCAGTAAGAGCTATATATTCAGCCTCAATAGTTGACAAAGCAACCACATGCTGAAGAAAAGACTTCCAACTCACAACACCACCAAACACCTTGAAACATACCCAGTGGTAGATCTACCTTTATTAAGATCTTTAGCAAAATCAGCATCAACATAACCAAGGATACTAGGCTTTGAACCTTGACAATTACCAAAGACTAATCCCACATGCCTTGTACCATTTAGATACCTCAAAATCCACTTCACTGCCTCCCAATGAAGTTTACCTGGATTTGACAAATACCTGCTCACAATGCTTACAGCATATGAAATATCTGGCCTGGTACAGACCATTAAGTACATTAAGCTACCAACAGCATTAGCATAGAGTACCTTCTGCATCCTTCTAGCATCTTCCTCTTAAGTAGGAGAATCCTTTGATGAGAGCTTAAAGTGTTGACCCAAGGGTGTCTACACACACTTGCTACCAAGCATTGAGTATTGAGCTAACACTTTATCTATGTAGCCAGTTTGAGTCAAGAACAACCTCTGATTGACCAAATCCCTTGAAATCTCCATACCCAATATCTTCTTTGCTATCCCCAGATCTTTCATTTCAAACTTCTTATGCAACAGCTCCTTTGTTAACTCTATTTCATACTGATCCTTACAACACACTAACATGTCATCAACATAGAGTAACAAATAAACATACTCACTAGGCTTGTAGCTCTTGACATACACATAGCTATCATAGCTACTCCTATGAAATTACTGACTCAGTATATAATCATCAAATCTTTTATACCAATACCTTGGAGACTGCTTTAACCCATAGAGAGACCTTTTGAGTAAACACACCTTGTCTTCTTCTCCTGGTTATACAAACCCAGTTAGCTGTCTCATATAGATCTCTTCATCTAGAGTACCATGTAAAAAAGCTGTTTTAACATCAAGTTGTTCAAGCTTTATGTTATTAGCAGCTACCATAGATAGAATTACTCTAATAGAAGAGTGTTTTACCACAGGGGAGAAAACCTCATTGTAATCAATGCCTTCTCTCTGTGTAAAACCTCTAGCCACCAACCTGGCCTTAAACCTTAGTGGGTCAGCCTTAGTTAACCCCCTCTTTCAGCTAATACAGCCACTTGCAGTCAACTAACTTCCGCCTTGCTGGTTTGTCCACCAACACCCATGTGTTATTCTTTCTCAAAGAATCCATCTCATCTACCATAGCACTCATCCACTTATCTCTATCAATTGACTCAATAGTCTCACCATATGACAATGGTTCCATTACACACTCTTCTCCAGCTACATTGAACACAAATGAAATATATCTTCATTGGTTCTATATCTAGCAGACATCACAGGCTGCCTCCTGGCTCTATCTCTAGCCAAACTATATTCACCTAATGAATGTGAAGAGTGAGAACCCTGCTGTGAGCTTTCCCTACTTCAAAAGTACCTTCAAAAGTAACTTTAATACCTTCGGAAGATTTAGAAGTACCTTCAGAAGATTTGGAAAAACCTTCGGAAGATTTTGAAATGCCTTCGGAAGATTTGAAAAAACCTTCGGAAGATTTGGAACTGCCTTCGAAAGATTTGAAAATACCTTCGGAAGCTTTGGACTCCACCCTCAATTTGAACACCATCCACCAGTTCCTCCTGTTCTTTCTTCTTATCAAACCGATCTTTATAAACTACCTCTTCCCTAAAGACTACATCTTTGCTAATTATTACCTTAGGACTACCATCATCAATCCTCCATAATTTGTAGCCTTTTACACCCTCAGGGTAGCACAGCAACACACATCTTTGAGCTCTAGGATCAAGTTTGTCTTTGTTAACATGAGCATAGGCTAAAGAACCAAACACCCTCAAATGACTGCAATCAGGTTTAACACCAGTCCACACTTCCATAGGAGTCTTCATATTTATAGCTGATGAAGGAGACCTATTAACAAGATAGGCTGTAGTTGTCACTGCCTCTGCCCAAAAGGACTTTGGTATTCCTGATTCAGACAACATGCACCTGACCTTGTTAAGCAAGGTCCTATTCATTCTCTCAGCTAAACCATTTTGCTGAGGGGTGTATGGCACTGTCAAATGCCTACTAATACCATGTTCTTTACAAAACTGATTGAATAAAGAACTACAAAACTCCATACCATTGTCAGTTCTTAGTTTCTTAACTCTTTTACCTGTCTGTGTTTCAACTAGCTGCTTTCACTCTTTAAACCTTAAGAATGCTTCATCTTTATGCTTAAGGATATATACCCAAACCCTTCTTGATCTATCATCAATGATATACAAGAAGTATCTTCCTCTACTAAGAGAATTGGTTCTTGCATGACCTTATAAGTCTGCATGAATGTATTCAAGAACATCCCTTGTATCATGAAATCCCCTGGCAAACTTGACCCTTGTTGTCTTGCCCAACACACAATGCTCATAGAATCCCACATCATAACCACTAACTCCTATGATGACTTGTTGCTTCTTTAGTTCTGTCAGTCCCTGATCACTTATGTGGCCCATTCTCTTGTGCCACAAAGCTGCAGTGTTCATCCTATTGACATCAACAACTGATGCAGCACCACATATGACAACACCATCAAGAACATATATGTTGTTCTCCTTTCTTGAGCCTAATAACATAACTAATGACCCCTTGATTACTTTCACCTTCCCATCTTTAGACTTACATTGCAGCCTTGGCTTTCAAGAGTACCCAGAGGTTCCTCTTGAGTTTAGGTATGTACCCAGAGGTTCCTCTTGAGTTCAGGTATGTACCTAACCTGATCAAGAGTGAACTCCACTCCATTCTCCAACTTGAGTATGATAGAAACAATGCCTTTGATCATACATGGTCTGTCATCACCAAGTTGTACATTTTCTAACTTCACCATCTCTAATTCTGAGAAGAATTCCCTTCTTGGGGTCATATGATAGGAGCACCCAGAGTCCATGATCCAATCTTGATCTACCCGTCATTTAGACACCATCAGGACATCCACACTATCATAACCATCAAGGCTACTATCAACAGACATACTACCTTGAGTTCTATGCTATTGAAGGTTGGCTGGTTTATTCCATTTATCTGGGCATTCTCTTTTCAGATATTTATTAGAATTACAGATATAACATCTCCTCTTGAATTTGGAATTCGATCTTGAAGTTGACCTGCCTCTAGAAGTTCTAGATTCAGGTCTTCCCCTCACAAATAAGCCATCACCAACATCATCCTTGACATCAGACCTTCGCTTTAATTCTTTTGAATTTATGGTAGCCAACACCTCTTCCATTGACAATGACTCCCTCCCAAACATGAGAGTGTCAACAAAGTGCTCATACGATTGTGGCAATGAAGCCAAGAAGATGATTGCTTGATCTTCACCTTCTAATTCAACATTAATGTTCTCAAGATCAATCACCAAGTTATTAAATTCATCCACATGATCCTCAATTGACTTACCAGGTGCCAATTGAAACGTATAGAGTCTTTTCTTGAGATACAGCCGATTAGCCAGAGACTTTGTCATGTACAGCCCTTCAAGCTTTGACCACACCCCACTAGCTGACGACTCTTTTGATACCTCCCTGAGAACTCTATCTTCGAGACTCAGAATAATGACACTGTGAGCCTTTTCCAATATATCATTCTTTTCTTTCGCTGATAGAGTTGCTGGCAAGCTATTTTCTCCTTTTAGCGCATCAACAACACCCTGATGATCTTCACTCTCCATAGCCCAAAATCATTCTTGCCATCGAATTTCTCGATTTCGAACTTCGTTGATACCATTCTTCAATCGAATTTTACTTCGACACTTGAATCTTCAACCCACGAGCCGAACCAGGCTCTGATACCAATTTTAGAAAGATTAAACCAATCTACACCGAAGATTATGAACTCAAAGCAATTGATTACACACCAATCAACACAAGAACGCAAATGATTTCACTATGATTCTTTAAATGATTACAAAAAGAAAACAAGAACTCCGTGTCACTGAACGAACAAAAGAAAACTGTTAATTCGCCCGCCTATCAACTAACTATTAATAGGTGAACTATAACAATACTACACCCTACAAAAAATAAAGTTGACACAATTGGTCCTTGTACTATATACACTACACAAAACCGAACCGATTTTTTTTGCCGTGGGGTTAAACCGGTTTTTTTCAAACCGGTTCGGGTTACAAACCTGTTTGGGTCACTGGATACTCAAACCTATCAAACCGATTGGACCGTTTGAAACCAGTTTTTCATAATAAACCGGTTTTAGGACCGGTTTAACCGGTTTCTAACTTTTTAAACAGGTTTATAAACCGGTTTTGAGGGAGGGGTTACCAAACTGGCATACAACCTGGCTGTTCGGGTCGGTTTGGGACAGGTTTGGGCCAAATCGGTTTTTCTTTGAAACCGGTTCTAGTTTTTTTGGCCGAACAGGTTTTCGAAAACCGGTTTTTTTGCCCATGTCTAGATAGAAGTACCTTTCTTAGAGTACTATTGATACAACAGAAGGTACAACTTTTATGTTTAGGAAAAATTACTTTATCTTTTAGTGAAATAAAGACAAAATAAAACTTTTTATATTGTTTTATTTAATGCTTATTAGTTACATGATTCACTATAAACTCCATTGTGTTTGTTCCAAAAAAATGGTGTCTATGGAACCAATGGAAGGAGACCATTTTTGCTCCATTGGTTATTTTCAACGCAAGGAGACCATCCATGCATGAGGTGTTTGAAGGAACTTAAATGGCTGTTTGTTTAAGTTTTTTAATGGTTCAGATGTTTGAATGGTTCAGCACTTAATAGTTCAGACTGTTTGTTTCGCGAGCAAATGTCTGAATGGTTCAGACATTTGCCTCTGAATGGTTAATCATTATACTAATGTTGTATGGTTAAGACCTCTTATCTGAATTGGTCAGACATTTGTCATTGAATAGTTAAACGATATATTAGCTTTTAATAATTCAGACCTCTTAACGGTTTAGCATTTAATGGTTCAGATCTCTTATTGGTTCAGCATTTAATCATTCAGAAATTACCAAACAGCCCCTAAGTCTTTTTAAGTTTTTTGTGGTTGAATAATAGAGCAAAATTTTATGATTGAGGATGGAGCGATTGGTGAATTTTTTTTTTTTTTTGTAATCCATTGAAATGAAGCCGGGTGGCTAGCACATTTTGTTGTATTGGGGTGTGATTAGTGGCTAGTGTCTTGCTAGTCCTAATCGGATTTCTAACAAAATTTGGCTTTCAAGAAAAAATTGTTCGACAAAATGGGGTTTTAATAAGTTTTTTAATTAATAATCAAACAGTCAAGTACTTCAAACTTCAAAGTTCAAAGATTTGAAAGACTTTTTAAAACACCATTAGTTCTTCTTTTTATTCTCAACTTATAAACATAAAATCAAAAAATATGTATGAGTAAATTATATTTTTATCCTATGTCATTCGAGTGAAATTACATGTTATCTATATGGGCTCAATTCCTTTATACATTCTCAAGAATGGTCCTTCGTCCATTAGATTTTTGTACTCGTAACAAGACAACATCTTTGACAAATTTCGACGGCTTAAACGGTCGTCGGTTGTGTTCTTCCTGCGATGCTTGTCGTTGCCACCTTTGTGACCTGCTCGTTTGTGTCGCGACTTGAACAATTTGAGGCTCTGATTCGTTGATGGTGGCAGGCCATTGCTCATTTGAGGCGTGGATTTGATGTTTCTGGGTTTCATCTTCGTCGCGATGTGTTTTTGACATTATTGTTGAGTTTATCGATGATGATGGGGTGTGCCTCATTTGAGATGTTTTGTGCTCACGGCTTCTGCTCTGTGATGGTGAGGGTTGCCTCATTCGAGATGTGTTGGCATGGTTCTATTCCGTTTTCTGCCAATAATGGTGACAACTATGTGTTGCTTGATGACAGATGATGATGGATGCATGCTCCTCTAAGGCCGTCCTTTTAGGATTTGATTGTCCTACTGATGATGGTAACAATTATGTGTTGCTTGATGGTAGTGTTGACGTGTCGGTGATGATGAACACAAATTTATCTGAGGCCATCTCTATTATTAGGCCTTTTGTTACCACTATGTTGTTGAATGTACTGATTATTGACTTGTATATTTGTTAGGTTCATCTCTATAGTTGTTTGTTGTGGCTATGGTGTTGTCTTTGTAGCGATGGTCAGGTAGTTTTTGTCCCTGTTGTGATCAAGATCATTAGATCAACTGCATTTTTGAAAGAAAAAAAAAGATTTGAGTTTGGCTTTTTAGGTTCACAAATAAGAGGGTTTTTCTAGGCTTTGCAAGCTGTGTTAGTAGTAACACTTAGTGTTAACGATCGACAGACAATGACAATGAATAAAAGAGACGTCGTGTTTAATGGCGTAACAAACTATCGACTACTGGCACTAACAGTTGTTTTGGCGGGGTATGCGAGTGTTTGCAGGCATATAGACTCTGCATTTCTGAGCCTAATAATATGGAAATATATCTATACGAAAAGCTGCTGTGAAGCGCTGTTGATGCTACCTAGCGTCCTTGAAACGCCAAATTATCGTTGTCGAACCAAATGGTCATCTTTAAAAGTAAACACTATTCAAATGGACTAGACTTATAGATATTATAACATAGGGAGTAAATCCATAATTTGATCCAAACCACAGGGATCAAAAATATAATCAAATTTCATTCATCATTCCTAGTCAAATACCATAAAACACGTACTAACATATGCAATTTTATAAATAAGTGTTATAACACATAGGGTTTTCCAACTTAATATATTTACAACATTCGTAATGTTAAATATTTAATCAAACTAGAACAAATAGACACATACATTGAAGAATAACTGAACTTTATTATGAAATTAACATGATCATCCCCAAAAAGTTGTGTACAAGTTGTAGTAGGGGTTAAATTTGTTATTTTGATTTGGTATTGATTTATCTAAAAAACTTATTAATAAAACTCTACAAGTTTAGAACACAAAAAAGCAATGAGAATATAGTTAGAGATCTATCACAATACACATTCTATATGAAAATTTACCTTACATGTACTATTTGATTCTCAACAGAAGGTTATTCTTCATTATATTATTTCTAAATTGACAATGCAGAACACTCCTCATTAGCTTTTCTTTAGCATGGTGAATTGAAAATTACGGATACTTATCACTATATCGCTTTTGTGGGGACCATAACATTCTTCTATCTAGTATGGTTGATAATACCACTAACGCATATAGTAAGAATTTGAATGAATATTGTAATATGATATCACGAGCATTATTTTCTCTTGCTAAACTATGCACTTGAGTTTTTTTTTGAGACAGTTTATACGAATAAGAATCAGTCAAGTATTAGTTTAAATTTTGAAGCTTTTGACATGCAAGAGATGAGCCTGAGAGACGATGGAAAGGTTGTTTAAATAGATGTATGAGAAAACATACGAAAAAGTTGACAAACAACTCATGGTCAAACCATGAATCAACCATGTTATTGTTTGCATCTCTTATGTGTTGGAAATTAAATGAAAATTTTTATGTAAAGTGCAAAAAATATGCAGAACCAAAGTGCACAAAATGGTGCACTAAAAATGTGCAATCTGTACAAAAGTGTGCATTGTGTATAAAAGTGTGTGCTATGCATTAAATTATGCATTGTGCCGCGTGGAAGTGTGCACTAAAGCGTGGAAGTGTGCACTAAAGTGGTTTTTTCACTAGTTTTGGACGGAAACAATTATTAGTATTTGTTGCTATATCAATTTTTATTTAGTGCATTTGTATTCTTTGATGTGAGAGGATCACAATAAATCAAACGGTGTTCAAGACGAAGCTAAGATAAATGAGATATCGATACTTTAAAGGTGTGTGGTTGAAGGAAAAAAAAGGTGACATTCATTGTAGATTCTCTACTATGATGCCCATTAGAGATTGTGGTACGAGTAAACTTGCAAATGAATGGTATATGATTCCGTTCTACAGAAGCAAACAATTTATATGTTTAAATTTTGGAATATTAATTCACAATTGACTAGCGTTGATTTGTGCCACAATATGAATTCTAAGTCACATATTAAATAGAGTTAATTTGTGTATTATTATTCCATTAAGTAATTGACTATTTGTATTCTTGGTTTTGTGTATAAATACAAGACATACGAGTCTTGTTTTTAAAGATAGAGAAAAACCACATATGTTTAAGAAACCACACACACTCTCTAAAATTTTTTTAGTATTCTTCACTTTGCACGCTCTTGTTCAAGACATCTTCATATCCAGTGCAACCTCGAGTGCGATGACATCTCCAGCAATACACATACTGTTTACCCTAAGAGACAAACAGGTTCGCCTAAGAAGAGGCTTTAAATCTATTTTAAGGGAAGTGCATTGAAAACGTGCCTCAACCATCTCTAAACATTTTGGTTAGTTCATTGTGCGGTCAAAGTTAAAACTGTAAATAATCTCTGTGGTTTTGAGATTAAGCAAACAAAGCTTTCTTTCTGTTTCTTCTAAAAACTACAGTTTGAATTTGTTTCATTTGTATAAATTTAGTAGTTTGTTACATTCGATTTTGTACGGTATTACATAATTGTATTTCCCATCAATATTGTGATTATCATTATTATTGTGTGATGTGTTGCATTGGGTTAGGTTAGGATTGCCTTCGGTAGTTTTTTTTCCTTTGCTACATAAATCCACATGAAAATAAATGTATACAATCGGAGAGTTAGGTGTGGAAAAAGTATAGAGTTTGAATATCATATATAGTTTTTTTTTTTCTTTTAATCATATTTTATTTAAACAACTATATAGTTGTTAGAGCATTCACAACTCATTCCTTAAATTGATGTTAATGTATTTTCTATATTATATTTGAGTGAATAATAGATAAATTTTACTCTGCATTTTTGAAAAATACTGTTCAAACTCCTATATTTTTTTAATATATTTTAAGTGATTGTGAGTAGAGCAGATAGAAAAAGTAATGATAAAAGTATAAAAAGTATAATTTAATTGAAAATAATAAAGAAAAAATAGTGATTTTCAATGTAATTATATGGATGAGAATGAGGAATAATGCTTTTAGAGCATTCACAATCCATCCCCCTTCCCCATTCTTATAATTACACTAAAAACCTTTATTTTTTCTCTTTTTTTCAATTAAATAATATTTTTTCATATTTTTATCATTGTCTTTTATCTCTCAATCACTCACAACCACTTTTAAAAATATTAAAAAATTTATAAGGGTTGTACCGTGTTCTCCATATATGGGGAATCACGATACAACCCCATAAATTTTCTTTTTTCCTTCACTCACAACCATCCCCTATAATATATGACACACACTCACATAAAAATGAGAAACGGGCCGTGAATGCTCTTGAACCCTCCAATGTTCAAATGGAAACCGCCACTTGCGGCTTCCTCAGCGGGTTAGAAAACCCGATCACATCACAAAAGTCATGGTACCGAGATGGAGGGGGCGTTGTTCCTGCTAGTATCCTGCGGTACCTAAGGCTTGCAGACCCACTTCCTCTCCCCTATATGTTTACAACATTTTAGATCCACAAACTTTTTCATCGTAGATCCAAAATCGAAGACATCTAAGTTGTTAAATATTTCCATAGATGCATACAACATTAGAATCTCTATCCGGGGAAATCTGAAAATCATTTTTTATGTAGAATTTGATTCACTAGGAGGAATAAAACACAATCAATAGGCTTCCTCCTCAATATGTATGAAAACATACATCGAATCCAAAGCAATAAATATACTTCATCTTTGAGCGCAGCTCAAGGCCCCCCAAATGACATCAAATGTTGCAACACAAATCTAGTCCCATATCAATTACGGTTCTTCATCATGTCAAGCTCGTAACCTGATACGAACATGGAAGGAAGGATCATTAGAACAACCGCAGGACCGTAGTCCCAGAGAAGCCTTGAAAGATCAAATTAAAATTTTATCCAAAACAGGAAATGATATAGTGTTAGGGTTGCATACCTTATATAATGCTGGGGTTTAGAGGGAAGCCCATGGGTTGATCATGTGAGATGGGGGGGGGGGGGGGGGGGGGGGGTTACAGGTACTAACAACAATATATGTTTGATCAAATGTTAATGAATGAAAGTAATGGGGTTCAAACAATAAAAGTTAAGAAACTAGTAATGAGATGATCAATAAACTTGCTCAAATAAAAAGATAAACTTGGACAAAAGTTCAAGAACATCAAAGTAACAAACTGCCTATGATATCTAATAGACAAGAACCGCCAAAACATTGAGAAGCCTTGGAGGAAAAATAAAAAATAAACAACTTAAAGCTAGAAACACAGGACTATGTTTTAATTCAAGTTTTCTTCGAATTTATCTTTCCAAAATCATTCACTGCGGTTCTTGTGAATCTTGAAATGCACCCTTCATATCTAGACGGCGGCTAACCTTTGTTACTTATTGAATATCAGAAACAAAGCAAAAGTCAACCGTTACAAATCTGCATCCTCATTGTTGACTCCATGTCTAACAAATTGCCCCCGGACACGTGGTCTCTGCTCTGCTAGCTTCTTCTTGCTCTGGTATCGCACCTTCAAAATCCACCAAAGAAAATACGGTTACTTTTGCTGTTAAACGGGTGTTTGGATTTGCATTTTGAAACTGATTATTTGGCTCGCAGTAATAAGCATTATAGTGTTTGGATAAACAGATTATGCTTTGCACACTAGAGGTGCATGCCAAGAAAGGTAATCACATTCAAATTTGACAATGTAGGGGAAATGCTCTCTATCATCAATAGCAAAGTCGAATATTTGTTAGAAATCTAGATCCTGCACTCTCATCTCTAGTCTCTAGCGAGTGAGAAAGTTAAAACTTTTGACAGATTTAAAGGGTAAATAGGCAAGAATTTGAACTCACTCCTATTGATGAGAGGTAATTTCTTTTTCCTCGCATAGTCAAAATTTGGTATCTAAAATTACATTTCTTTGCAATTTTCCTTTTGATTGGAGATCAAATAATGAGTTATAAATACTAGCAAAGATAAAAATGATTATCTAAAGATAAAAACAAATAACCTATTTACCCCCTCTTTACACTAGTTTGACAAATCTGTACACACATTTCACAATATGTTTATTTTTAAGGGATATGGAGGCCACCCAACTACTTAACTTTTTTCATTTAGGTCATCTAACTATTTAAACTACTTTACAGGCCGCCCAAGTATGTGTCTAATTACTTTACATCACATAGAAAATTTTCCACAAGTTGATAAATTTACGTTGTTTATACCAAATCTGACCCAAAAAAAAATGAAAATTTCATTCAATTTTTTGGAAAATTTAATAAATTTATTTTATATCACATTAAACTTTTTGATTTCCACAAGTGTTACGTTATATTGCCATCCAAGGTTATTTTTTCCCACATTTCCTTCAATTTTTTGGACAATTTGATACTTTACATCACATTAAACTTTTTTATTTCCACAAGTGTTACGTTATATTGCCATCCAAGGTTATTTTTTCCCACATTTGCTATAAACGACATTGGATATGCACCTAGGTGGCCTATAAAGTATTTCGGTAGTTTAGTGGCCTTCATGAAAAAACTTGAATAGTAATGTGGCCTCCTTATAGATTATTGTTTTTTTTATAAGAATGTCAATTGAGATCAAATTTTATTGGCCAAACACTATTGTCTACGGCCGTTGTAGTACAAATAATTATTTGATTGTGAGGACAGAATATGAATACCTTTTCTCAAAGCATCTTTCTTTTCTCTTCTGGCGGAATTTGTTAAGGGCAGCCTCTCGTCGAGCTAAGCGTTCTTGTACCGCACTACTCGCACTTCCACTTCCATCTCCACCGTTAATTTTTTTAGCAACAGCATTATCACTTTCAATCTTACCACCTTCAACTACTGGAGCAGAGCCATTTCCCTTTGGCCAACTGCCACCGTTTTCAACATTGCTCTTGTTATTGCTTCCTGATGCACTACCATAATTAGCAGCATTTCCTCCTGCTGAAGCTGTCAAGATGTTAGACACCATGTTTCTTAAGGATCCATCATCAGGTTCCACTATTTTCTGTTGCTGTAGTTTATGGACGTGGTGGTGATGGTGATGGTAGTGGTGGTGATGGTGGCGGACTTGAACCTGCTGCTGGACAGCCTTTTGTTGCCCCGCGGTGGTCTTAACTGCATCACCCTCAATGGCACAAGGGAGGAGTGGTTTCACAGGGGAAGTATGGTGGTTGTGAACAACAACAGTGGTGGAACTCTTGGGAAGTTGCTTGTCATCTGGTTTGGTTGTGAAAACATTGTTGGTGGTGGACCCCATATCGTCACTGCCATTGGAACGATTATGAGGGGTTCCGTTTGAATTAGATTGTATGTTATTTGGTTTTGCTGCTTCTGAGCTTATATCAGGTGGTGAACAACTGTCAACATTCCCAGTTGGAGCTTGATTAACGTTTGATACAGCATTGTATCTGCATAGTAATGAGCATTAGATCAGAAAAATATCAGAAATTGAAAAGAAAAGAAAGGACCAACTACAAACAAATAACTATAAGTGTCAGCTTCAACCCATTTGAGGGGTGTTTGGATATGCTTTTAACACTGATTATTGTGATATGAATTCGTATAATCAATTCATAAGGTTGGGTTAAACATGTTTTGCTTCGAATTATAGAATTATTTGAGGGGTTAAATAATTAGTTTTGGATGATGGTATTCATACTATAAGAGAACTGATTATCTACACATGTTTACTCGTTTTAACATAATCTTAGAGGATATTACTCATATTTTAAAAGATATATTTGATTATTTTCATCACAAAAATGACATTTTGGTCTTTTATTTATCAATAGCTTAACAATCATATTTTGTCAAATACTTAACAATCAAATTATTACAACGTCATCCATCCATATAGGCATACACCATCCCTTGCAAAACACATCTCCAGATACCCTTCCTAATGAATGGGTTAATTTGGGTTATGTTTCATCAAAGGGTCAAACAAATATACGAAAAAAATGAACTAACAAACGGGTCAAAAGTTACACAAGTGTATTTTTAATGTATAGAACCTCCTATAAAAGCAAAATTTTGTATTTATATGGTTCTAGAGATCATTTAAATATTAACTATTTATAGAAGTAAATTAAAAATCATAGGGCAAGCTTGACCAACCTGTTTTGCTCATAGAAAAACACCCATTTTGACCCATTAACTGGCCCGCCCATCACATATACACATAACATACCTTGAGAAGTCTAAAAGACTGGAATGGCGTAAGATATTTCGTTCTTTGGCACTGACATCAGCATCCTCTACATCTCTTGTCCTCTTCAAACTGAGCTCAAGAGCAGGTGATTCCTTAGAATAAAATATGGATTTATCTTCAATATTAATGCTTTTAAGCAAGTGGTTTGATTTTGGGTTTTCCTTCTGAGCATTACTTGTCTTTGTGGCACCAAGAGGTTCAGTTCCCGATGCACCATTTTCACAACCAGGTTGCATACTGATATCCAACTTATCACCCACTTTCTTCATGTTTGACTCACAAAACTTGTCCATGTTTTTTATGGTGTCTACAACCTCAAAACTTGAACTTTTAGGGACTCCAATCTTCAAGTCTTTTCCCATTTCAATAATTTCTACAATAGAAAACCAAAAGTATTAACACAATTACAGAGGAGGTAAAATTAAACCATTTACTTATAAATGAGCCAATGTGGGTATTTTTGTCTCTAAAAAGGTCAATTGGGTTAAGCTAAAGTATTTCTTTAAAAAAGAAGCAGGTTCTATATGCAAAACAGGCTGAAATTTATTGAAAGGGTAATCAAATGAAAACCACATAAATAATTTTTCTAAAATAGATTAGAAATTTTTGTAATCATATTTAGCACATTATTTATCAAATTAAAGAAAATATGGTTTGTGGTAGGCCTAGCCCAACTTGTTTTTATCAGTGCTTTTACATTACCTGTTTTTAGCAGTGGTGGAGCCATGGTGGGGGTGATGAGGTGCACTGATTATTTAGTTGGCTAATGGGGATGTATATAATTTCAAATAAGTAAAGTTATTTTACATT
Source organism: Flaveria sonorensis (assembly GCA_025506505.1). Classification (NCBI taxonomy): domain Eukaryota; kingdom Viridiplantae; phylum Streptophyta; class Magnoliopsida; order Asterales; family Asteraceae; genus Flaveria; species Flaveria sonorensis. The sequence continues at coordinate 43,631,533 of CM046430.1, read as the reverse complement.
GCCACACCAACAAATGACCTATAACTCGTTCGTCCTTATTGTAATTAACTCTATAAACAAAGCAATACCGATGCATCACCTAGTTTAGACGTTTCAGGCCTTGCAACTTGAGCAGAAGTGATATCATGAGGATTTGGTACTTTGTCCCACAAAATATTTGCTTGGGAACTATCAACTTCTACAACCCTCTTTGGCCAAGGACTCTTAATAACACAAAGAAACAGTAAAATGAGTGAAACATAGCTACTTGAAACTGTGCTTAAACAAAATTACTTGATACAAAATCAGCAAGATTCCTGATAACTCATAAGAAGCTGCATTCCAGGTATATCACATGATAAATAGTGATTCAGAAAGAAACTAGAGGTAATAATTTTGAGCCATTACTTATGAATGGGTCGATTTGGGTTGTTTTTATTTAAAGAAGGTTAAATCAAAAAGTTTAGCTAAAAGGAGAATGGGTCAAAATGGATGAAAGTCGTCCATTCTGAACACATACAACCTTGTAAACCTTTTATTCAAAGATTTATATTATTATTGTACTAGTATAGTTTTTAAAATCATAATTAGCGCATTGATTATTTTAAAAAAGGTTGTAAACATGGACAGAAATGGTTTGGGTCCAACATAACACGATTCGATCTATATCAACCCATACTAAAAAGACTTGTTTCAACCTAAACCTGTTTTTAGCCATTGCTCAACCCACCCATCTTGCCTCCTCCAAAGAAATCTCTTAACGAATAACATGTAGGCCTACTTGTGGCAAGACCACTACCGTTAAAGGTATGAAAAGTACAAGTATTAAGAAAAATGGTATGTTTTTTCCTTCAAGAAACTTAGTCGGAAAATACCTGAGTTCCACTTCCATTGTCGCTCCCACCCTTAGCATTCAACTCTATGCTTACTTCATCGTCTTCGTCGCTGTTGTCACTGTCATCATCAGACTCTTCAATGCTTCTTGATTTTGTAGATTTATGATCCCGTATACCACTCTCGCTCCCACTCCCACTACCGCTAGACTGCTGGAAAGATGAGAAATTAAAGCAAAACAAAATACAGATTTTTAGATTGTTATTGATTTTTTTTTCTCAAATTTGACATGGACAGATGAGCATTTTGAGATGTAGTAACTCAAATCCAGTATGCTCCAAGCCACAGAAATTTAACATACGAAATCAGAACACACCTGAAGCCGAAGTCCAAAAACTGGTCCGTTTTTTAATGATACATAAACCATAGAAACTAAATTAACTCACACTGTGACATTTCCTCCACACATGCTGCCAGAGGTTTTTAAGCTCATTCTTTCTAATAGGTTTGACTAAAAAGTCAACTGCACCTCTGGATAAACAATTAAAGACTATACCCATTGAGTCATCGGATGACATCACTGCACATAAAACTCATTAAACACAACACTTAAATAAATGAGAACCTTATAAAAATGGAATTTCATGAAACTGTAAGAAATTCGAGAACAGGAAAGATACACTCACTTATCACTGGGATATTCTTGCGAGTAACATGGTTCATTATCTTGGATAATAGATCAATACCCGATAAATATGGCATGACTACCTCTGTTAAAACAAGATCAATTTGCTTGTTTAAATCCATCAATAGTTCCCATGCTTCTAGACCGTTAGCTACAGCTGTAACTGGCATTATATATATATATATATATATATATATATATATATATATATATATATAAAGTTAGCATTTGTTAAAAAAAATGAAGAAACAAAAATAGGTAGTAACAAGTTGATCAAGAAAGTGATCAACATGTATATCATATTTAGAACCTGCTTATTTTATTGAATAAAGTGGGAATATTGGATAGACGGATGAAAATACGAATTACAAAACTAAAATTGGGGCTATAGACTTACTTGTATCACTAAAATTGGGGCTATAGATTCTAGGATCCCTGTTGGGAGGGTATACGAATTATTCATATTTATCATCTCATATCCTCGTTATTTTAAGAAACTAGGGATCCTAGAATCTACACAGCTCGCACCCATATCAATATACCCTCCCAGCAGGCAACGATAATTTTATCATAAATATGAATAATTTTTCTTTAAAGAATTAGGAACTGGTGAGAATCGTTAGTTTCACTGAATAAGCATGACTTTTGAAGATAAAATCACTGAACAATAAGACAAACGATGGTGGATTACTATAGGGATCCTTTTACTGGCTATTAAAGGCTGAAATATGAATACCAGGCAGCATCCGAGGTCTCAATGCAAAATCATTAAGAGTGTTTGAAAAATTATATAAACAACTCAATATGGCCATTTGTTCACTTTGGCCCTTAAACCATTAAACAACAGGAAGACTTGAATAACTTCAAGGATGTGTTCTGCAGTAATATAGTCCAAGTCATAGTAACTACAGGCATAAACATAGATATGATGCGTGTGATAAGTTTATTCTGATAAACCAACGGAGTGAGTGAATCATCGTTTGCATCAACACTATAAAAGGTTTTCCATCTAGTTTACATATTATATTGTACCAAAAGCTTTTATCGGCAATTTAAATAGTTACAAACCTTCATAGCCGCAATTGCGGAGCAAAGCGCTAACAACATGACGAGTTGAATCGTCATTTTCAACTAGAAGAACCTTGAGGGACCTAAGAGGAAGAAAGCTCTCCCATTGAACCACAGGCCCTTGAGGTTGTTGATGTTGTCTATGCAAAGCACCATTGGACTGACCCAACTCTGTGGGCCTAATACTATTCACATCCTCATTAATTCTAGGCTCATCTTCTACATACATTCCTTGCCCATCAAACGGGGCTCCATTTCTCACTTCCTTCAAGTCGACCCGGTTATGGTGGTTAAGTTCTGCCAACCCTTTAGGTGCCAGAACATGTGTGTTCATCCCAACACTCCTCATTAACAACAATATTCAACAAAGAGATTTTGGGAAATCAAGACAAGTTCTTTCTTGGTCGAAAAGTGATGCATAATGGTTTTCTCCAAGTGATGAAACTTTTGAGATACACTTCAAAGAATCCTACATATTTGACATGAGAGTGTTAGAAAACATTACAACTCCAAAACCATATTTGCACAATTGAAGAGAAGCAATCTTTTTCATTAGCTGACTATTACTGCCAATTATCGTGTTTAGTTCATCATATAGATTTCATAATTAAACCACATAGAGAGACTTTTCTTACAACAACGTTTTAACTTTCTCAAATGACAAATCCATCAACTTCCTCATAATAAAGCAAAATCTCAAAAAACTGAAGGTCACTTGGATTTACATAATACTTTAAGCATCTAATTCTTGAAAATTAGAAAAAAAAATGTCTGGATCAATCAATCAAACCCAACGCCGATTCATACACATTTCATCATCAACCTACATAAAAACTCAACAACTACCTGACTTACTAATATTCACAATTTCACACAAATCCCACTTTAACCAACAAAAAGCTTGAGAAATACTTTTAAGCTTCCATGACATCTTAAGCAATTAAATTAATATTACTTCAAAACAAACCAAACCTCTAGAACACACCCTAATACTCATCTGAGATTCATAAAAATCAATCGTAAAACTAACAAATCAACCAGTTTAAAAACAGCTACGCACAAATTTCTATATACAAAAACACGAATCACCTCTAAAATCATCCATCCACCAATTTCATCAACAGTTCAACACCATCGAACCCTTAATAAAAAAAAAAACCTAATAACAATAACATCAAAGGCCCACAACACTTCAATTCGACTCTATTACTCAAAAACAGTCACATTACCGTGGATATCGGAGACACGAACGACCGAGCTTTGACTCAAAGCTCAAATCCGCAAAATTCGGTCAAATCACCCACACATCATCACCAATTCACACCAAATTTAATCACAAACGTTTGATTCGATTCATCTACGAAACAAATCTGAAGAAATCATCACAGATAGAAGATTTATATATAGCGTTTGATATGTCGTCATGAAAAGTAAAGGGACTTTCGTGTCTACTGGCTCACAGAGAAGTGGAAGATGAAGATATTATATTCGTTTTGCTGACGTGGATATATCAAGGGCCAGAAGAGTGACACGTGTGTGACACGTCGGATGACACGTAGGATGGAATTGAGGAGATCAAAAAACGGGCTGAGAGTTGTTTTGGGGCGGATTCGGATCTTTTTAGATCCGATTTGGGTGGACACGTGGTGCAATGAGAGGTGAGTTAAAGGTTCTTCGTGCTTTTAGGTTGTGTGGGGTCCATGTAACTGACGGAAAGTTAACGGAAACGCTCTTTTTCGTTTATTAAGTTGAAGAATGTGAGATGTTTATTACGCGAATACACGTAACGGTAACGGATGTATGTTTACATGTTAGCATGAAAATATCTAGTTTTGGACAGGTGAAGTTGGCAAGAATCGGTTCAGACCGGTCTAAGCGAAGAGTTTGTTTCTTTAAAATAATTTTTAATTATAATAAACTAGTACTGTATTTTGCATTTTCGTCATTGCTGTACTGCTGGAGTTTGATTGTTGTTTCTCAGCTTTACGGTGTGTGAGTTTGGTTATTATCGTCTCAGCTTATCGAAACCACAAAAGTGAATACTGGTACCGGTTCTAATTATAAAAATACCGGCAATAATGATATTCGTTCATATCGACTCGGTTCGTAACAGTTCGTAATGATATACACTCGATATAGCCAACGATACTAAAAAAATACTCGATTTTGAATATGATACCGTTTTCAATGAAAATTTATCAAAACATTAACAAAAAAAACTAAAGACAATCACACATTTGTTTTAAAAAGTTTAACAAACGAAAGTTATTCTCACGCGCTACGCAGCAAGAGTTTTGTCGTGCTTCCCATCCGCTACACGTTGTGAGTTTGGTGGTTATCAAACCGGTTCTTCGAAATCCATAAAACCAAATACGGAAAGCGTATTGCAACAACTAAAACAACTTAATTTTTACTATTCCTCATGTTCTATTTAAAAGTTTAAAAGTTCTCTTTTTAAGGTAAAATTAGAATTGAACACCGCGCGTTGCGGCGGTTTTTTTCTCCGTAAACTATATTACGCAACGGATCAGTCTGGTGTTACACCACGTGCGCTACGTAACATATGTCACTCAAAATAATTTATAAGTCAATAATTATTAAATTAACATGGGACATGCTGAAATTTTGATCATTCGCCTTGACATTTTTGTAAACCTTTGGGCACTGCAATCATATTTCTAAATAGCTCAATTTATAAAGGTAAAAGTATGAATATAAATTTAATTAAATCTATTAAAAGATTAATTAAATAATATTTTTGACCGCCAATAAGTTCTACATCAATTGGTTTAGGAGGAGACACCTCATGGTTTTTCAAAGTGGAGATCATGAATTCGAGTCTCACTTGGTACAAAATGCTCCAATTGGGCCGATTGTTTTATCACAGTGGACATTTGGGATATCGGTTTATAATTCATATAGTTTCATTACTAAGTATTTAATATATTTGTTAATATATATTTAATATATTCTTAGTTTCATTACTAAGTATAATTCATCTACTTAATTTCATTACTAAGTATTTAATATATAGTTGTTAACTTGTGTAATATACGAGATACTACTCTAGTATATTGAAAAAAATAATAATTTGAACAATACAAATTAAAAGTTTAAAAAATTTAATATTAATTAATGTAATGTTGAGACTTGATGTGATCTAGATTAAATATATATATTATACAAATATTTCTTACATTTTAAATAACTTTTGGTTAGTTTTTATTAAATATTACTCATTATTAGCTCATGTTTATATTTTATAGGTTTCAAGAGACCACGAGCTAAAATGTTAAATTTTTAACTAAATTTGAGATCGATGAGTAAAACTTTGAATGTATTACATATCTTATGAACATTCATTTTGTTTAAAGCTAATCTTATAATTAAAACTATGGATCTAAACCAAAAACGAATTTAACATATAAAAAAACAAACAAAACTCAAAGAGGTTAAATGATTAGTACACTAACATGAATAAATCATGCTTCTTTTTTGTTTCATTTAATTATTATTAGTCTAGCACTTTCATTGATTTAATTCATGTATTGTTTTCACAGCCCATGGAGAGACGAGAAGAAAAGAAAAATATAGGTTTTTAATTTTTGGATTTAACTTGGAGTTTTGAGCACGAGTAAAGAGCAATTCTAAAGCGAAGAACAAGATTTGAAGGCATAGGATTGATTCAAGCATAGAAGACTATCCGGTTTCAATTTGTTCTTGATTATTTTCTTTGTTTTGTCAATTCATTTGTTTATGTTTCTAAAGTTTAAATTTTTACTATTGTTCTTAATGTTTATAAAAATTATGAGTTGCTAACTTTTTAACACTACGTAGGTTGGGTTGAAAACTATTCATGTTTTGATTAAATATTTGGTTTTAATTTTATATATTTGTTTATTAATCTTAGAACTTGGTTATTGTCTCAATTAAATATGAACATGTATATTGTTTTATGCTTGAAAGTTATTGCTATGTTCGTGTAGGCTTGATCTTGATTGATTGTGTGCCATCTAGATTAGGTTTGCATGTTAAAATTAATTACTTTATGTTTTTAATTTTAAACTTTGATTAGAGATAATCTTAGGAGCATTGGTTGTGATTTGATAGTATTTTTTAATGTGTCACCTTATCTAGAACCTAGGGGTGATAGATATTGCTTAAAACCTCCTACTCATTGCTTGTTAGGTTTGGATTTCGTGAGAGCGTGTTTTGCCTTTCATTCGTGATGTTAGTATTTTAGGGTATTTAATTGGATTTAATTAAGTTGTTCTTTATCTTAGGGTTAGAAAATATAATCTTAAAGATAATGTGATAGAAAACCTAGGGGCGATTTTCCATTAGACATTTTAATAAACCTATCTTGTGCTTCACACGCGTCTTTGGTTTTCTTAGGGAGTAGCAACATGCCTAGTTAACCCTAGATTTGTATTTTTAGAGATAGTCATACGAGTAATTCCTTTTATGTCATTATATGTTTGTTGGATTCCTGCCTAGGTAGTTATTTCACATATTTGATCGTATTCAAGTTTCCAAGTTTGAATTCTGAATTGTTTACTTCTATCGTCGTGTTTAGATTAATTAATTTTAGTTAAATAGTTAATTTTTTATTAATAATTACTTAATATATTTCAGTTAATTAGGTTAGAAGTCGGTGGAGGTTTAGTAACGAAAGCCACCAAACGTGTCTCTAGGGTTCGATATCCGGACTTACCTAAACTTTACTATACCATGACCGGTACACTTGCCGTTTGTGTAAGGTTTAGTTGGGAATTTCTAATTTTTTAAAACTAATTTGTGAAAAACGCTTTCTTAATAAAATAATATATATATTTTCACACATCAAGACTTCAAAAAGAAAAATTAAATTACCTTTTAAAAAATCTCATATTTTCCACACACTCTCTTTTTTAAAAACACACTTTTTTTTATCTCTTTCTTAATCACTGTCTCTCTTTTTTCTCTATTTTTAAAAGAGATCTCTGTCTTTCTAGATTCACCACCACCACTCCACCGCTGCTGACCACCACCACCACCGCTGACACCGCCATTCTCTTCGTTTTCTTTTCTTCTAAGATGACTATGTATCACCGATCAAACATCGCCGTTTACCAACATTTTCTTCCGTTTCTTCTCATTTTTCATTTTAGAGAGAGAAAGTTAGGGTTTCTCCATAGAATGAAGAGAGAGGAAGAGCTTGGCTGCCAGCTCCTAATGGTCAGTGCCCTGTGCTCTGACGGGGCCAGAGGGTGAGGATCGGTGTTCTGGTGGTACTTGTTGGTCGTAGGGCGAAGGGGGATGGCAAGTTTTCGGCGGTGGGGGTTGCCAGCTGGAGGGGATCCGGGTAGGAGATGGATGCAACTTTCTAGTAGTGGAACTAACGGGGATGGAAGGTGATAATTGCTAATGGGAGTTACCGGCTAGAGAGTGTGGGGATTGAGGGTTGGTTAACGGCATGGTGGGTTGCCGGAAGGTGATGATTAGTGGTGGGTTTGAGATTTTCAATTAGTATATATGTTGTATATATACAACAAAGCACATGGTACAACAACTATATGCACAAAAAAGACTTGAAGCATATTATACAACACCAAGATGCAAAAACAACTTGGTAATTAGTATCATTTAAATAATATATATATGCATTGCAATGACTCGAATTTGCGAAATAGGTTCTTTTTTCCCTTTTCATTTATCCTCTCCACTCAAATATAAGAACTAGAGGCATAAAAGATCGTGTGATACTCTTCATGGCTTTATAAAATTCAAATTAAGTCGAGATTAAATAAGCTCACATTTTGGTGGAGCTCAAACAAGCTCGATGAGCTCAACCCAAGACTCATACTTACTAAGCTTGTAAGGTTAGACGACCTATTATTATATATATGTATAACTAATTTATATAGTGTATATACTAACATAATAGATATAATTGTATGTAGTTATCAAAAACAAATAATGCATAGTATGTCATTTATGTGTGTATAGCATATACTTATATGAAAATATTATTATGCATATAATTAAAAATAACAAATGTTTGAAATAAAACATAGACCATTTGGTAACTAATGTTTATTATGACTTCAACTGTAATTCATGCTCTATTGCCGATATGTAAGCCTAAATCGTCTGCTTATAGCTGCCTAACGTTCTTTAGTTCTTACACATCATTACAAATATGAGTTTCATACCCAGTATCAACTATTCAAGAATCAGTAGAGTGTTTATAATTCTATCACAAATGCACATGTAGTCTCACCAACCTTTTTTTACCTTTAAGTCTAGTATTTTGAACAATTTTTCTTCCAATGTCTCATCTCATTACAATAGAAGTACTTATAATCCTAGCTAGTTTCTTTTTAGGGTTAACTTCAAGGTAAACACTATACCTTAGGTATCGCGTTGCCTTTTATTTTTTTTTCTTTTGTGCCTTGTCATTCTTAGTTGGTTTATCTTATTGTGTAGGTTTCTTCACCCTACCATCTAGAATCATAAGAACTTGGGACCTTCGGATGTAATGATAGTCTAGATAGTTTTGAGCATCGAGTGCAGCTTCAAGATAGTCCCTTTTGTTTTGTTCATGTTGTAATTCAATATAAATTGGTTGCATGGTTTTTGTAGTGAGTGCATAATGATATTAGTTTCGAAATCATCTCTAATCAGGAACCCATGCCTTGAAAGTTGCTCGGAATAAACTATTATTGGAGTAGATTACCGCATCTTGCTTAGCTTGCACTTGGAACATATGCTTGAGCTTCATCCCATCGAAAGCAATACAAAACTAAAGTCACTTGAAGTTCAAAAGACATGCTGGCAATTATAAGGCAAGATACATTAGACGAGTCATTAACATGTTTCGCCCATGAGTCTTTGACTACCTTAGATGCATTTGATATGGGAGTTTCGAAGATAGGTCCTTCATTGACAAAGAATTTATATAATACTAATTATCAATTTACTTATGCATTACGGTTTGTACCTTATGTTTTATAGATTGTATCTCATTTTGATTTTTCTTTATTTTTTCAACTTTAACCCTATAGTTTTTGTCTTTTACATTTCACCCTAATACCTTTTTCTTTTTCAACTTTGATCTCATATACTTTTCATCTTTATAATTATTTGTTTTACGTCTCGGTCTAGTATTTTCAAGTTAACATACAGGCACATGCGTATGTGGTTTAACGTTTTTACATCTATTTTGTTATGTTTCACAACCGCGTTGTGTAATACACTTCGTTCTAATTTATACGCATTACCACGCCGCAACGCACATGCATGGGTTAAAGTTTTTACGTCTATTTTTAGTTCGGTTTTATTTCTTTTGTTTTACGAGCTTCTCTGGTATTGGTGGTCGCTAGCAACTGTGTGACATTGATGTTATTTGACACGGTTTTACGCCCCCACCTCAACGCGAGGAGTTAAATACTAGTTTCCTCTTAATTTTTTAGAACAATTCTCAAATTTCATAATCAATTAAGGAAGTTGGAATCGTTGAGCTTTTCCTTTCTAATTAAGGACCCAATCGAGAGATTCTTATGGGTTAGGACAATTGCATTTGACATCTATAAAATTTAACAAAGTTTGATGTAATACTTTTGATATGAAATCCCTTAGTACTAAATGGTATTGATAGATTAAAACTAGAAAACCTTCATTCCTGAACTAGCCTCATGAACAAATCAATCCCAACTTTCCTGTTCAACTTTCTAGTGCGTCTATCTAAGGATAGATCTCAGTATTTGTGGAGAGAAAAATAATGAATCTTACTAATGCATCAAAATCTTCCTTTTGGTTTGTTATAAAGCCTTAATTTCTTTTAAGGCTAAGATCTACGTCACCGTAGGGCGATATTTTAAAACAAATTCCATTACTCAAACCAAAGCCGAGAACCTGATTAAGGAGAACTCAAATCTACCAAACCTAATTAACATTTGAAACCTAAACCCAAAATGCATATTTAGTTTGGTAATTGGGTTAAATATATTAGATTCTGGTTAACACGAATACCTCAATTAAATTATATGTATGAATCCTTTTCAGTTTTTATGTTCTTTTCTAGTCCAACACGTAAACTTTTTCTAAATAATTATTTATGTATTTTTCTTTTATATTTATTATTTTGAAAACAAAAAAGATGGTATGAATATGAACCTTCAACCAGAATTATGATTTTCATTTACAAATCATGGGAATATATACAATCATGAGATCCCCAATACTAGGAGATAATAACAATCTGTATTTGACTATAACAAACTATAATCATTTAAATAAATTTAAAATATTCAAAACTAATGGTGCGAAGCACCATCGGGTTTAATATCCCACCGCAAGATGGACGACCGGTTGAGAAGTCCAATCTTGGACATAAGCATATGATGACGTTGTTTGAGGAGGGGCCTGGTTATAACATCCGCAAGTTGGTCATCTACGGCAATGTGAGTGATTCGTATGGAACCGGCTTGGACTTTTTCTCGTACAAAGTGGAAGTCTAAGGCAAGATATTTCATGTGTGAGTGAAAGACCGGGTTTGCCGAATAGTGTGTAGCACTTAATTGTCACAGTAGATGGTCGAAGTAACTGCAGAAGTATAACCAAGTTCAGAAAGTAAGGAAATGAGCCATTGGACCTCCGTGGTGGTGGAAGCGACTGCCCGGAATTCAGCCTCAGATGATGAGCATGCTAGTGTGGGCTGGCGTTTTGAGCTCCAAGAAATGGGGTTAGATCCAAGATAGACAATGTAGCCTATCGTACAACGATACGTGAGCTTGTCACCAGCCCAATCTGCATCGGTAAATGCATGTAATTGTAACAGTGAGTTACGTTTAAAGAAAAGGCCATGGTGCATTGTTCCATGGAGGTAACGTAGTAGACGCTTAAGAGCAGCCCAATGTGAATCAGTGGGTTTATGCATGAACTGGGATAATTTGTTTACTATGAAGGCAACATCGGGTCGGGTAAGAGATAAGTATTGTAAGACCCTAACAAAGGCTCGGTAGTCGGTTGCTGAGGAGAGAGGTGTGCCATTGGTTTTGTGTAGGTAGTCCGAATTAGACATTGGTGTGGTTACGGGTTTACAGTCACTCATATGAGCTCGAAGTAGGAGGTTATGAATATATTTAGTTTGGGAGAGAAAGAGACCATGAGTGTGTGGAATGACCTCAACACCAAAGAAATAAGAAAGAGAGCCGAGGTCTTTAAAGGAGAACCTAGCTGCGAGAGAGGATATAAAGTCATTAGTGGTGGATGTGCTAGGGCCAGTGATGATGATATCATCAACGTAGACCAGGATGAAGATACGGGAGGAAGTTGTACGATTGATAAAAAGAGAAGGATCGAATATTATGGGTTAGAAATGAACCGAAAGAAGGTAAGTTTTAAGTTCATCATACCAAGCTCTTGAGGCCTGGCGAAGGCCATAAATTGCCTTGTTGAGTTTACAAACGTGATGGGGAAGATGAGGATCAGCAAAACCGGGAGGTTGTGCCATGTAAACAGATTCAGTGAGAGTGCCTTGAAGAAAGGCATTGTTGATGTCTAGTTGGCATAATGGCCAATCGTATGAGGTGGTGAGGGCAAGGATTAGACGTAAGGTAGCAGGTTTAATGACGGGAGTGAAAGTCTTCACATAATCAAGATCGGGACGTTGGTGAAAACCTTTGGCTACAAGTCGGGCTTTTAGTCTATCGATGGAGTCATTGGGTTTAAATTTAGTCTGGTAAACTCATTTGCAACCAACTAAGTTAGGGGTGGAGTCGGGTGGGATGAGAGTCCAAGTTTGATTACATTGTAGTGCATCAAACTCATCTTGCATGGCTTTGTGCCAAAGTGGTTGTTTAAGGGCCTGGGTGATATTGGATGGTTCAAGAAGGGGTTGAGTGGTTGTTTAAGGGCCAAAGTGGTTGCTGTTTAATTGATTAATGCACTTGAAATCAATCAAACAGGATAAAGAACAATCAAAATATAATAATAATCAAACCACGATTGCTCAATAATTACAATCAATCGATTGTAATGCCTCTGCTGCTATTGATTCTATTGTTGTGATTGTTATATGATCTAATGTTGCTTGATCATATGTTGATCATTCTTTTTTTTATATGTTCTTGATCTCTTGTTATATAGAGATCTTATTATGTTCCTAAAATATTGCTAATCTTTCGCTATCCTGTTGCTATAATTAAACTAACTTCCTATAGCTATCCGAATCCTTGCCACATTTATCGGCATACGAGTGCGTGATTAACAATGAAATAAACACAAATAATATTGTTGATGTGATGTAATATCTTCGCTTGAATTAAATGTCTTCTGCTATCATTAATGTTGTTGATCTGCCACGTTGACGTTGACTTTCTGTTGACTACTTGATGATGCGAAATCATTCAAGTGTTAAACAGTCTTCCGTAGGAATTTATTCTTCCGCATGAAATTTGTCTTCCGTAGCAACACTTAGTCTTCAGTGCTTGTTCTTCAGTGGCAAGCTCTCCTTCAGCAGCTCCGCTTGATCTTTGGACTTGTTCAGCTGTTGTTGTTCTTCCGCAGAAGATCTACGGATGTACACTTCAGTTGTATTACTGAGAGCATCTACGGAAGAGTGATTTGTTCATCCGCAGTTGTTTTAAAACTTAGTCAATTTTTCCAAATTGACTACATTTAATGTTTCCTGCAATCACACATAAATCAACACATATATTATGAGATACAATATATCATGCAATTCATAAACTCATCATGTACTCAATGCTTTATATTATATCATAAAGATTATAATTACAAAGAGTGATTACAAGAGTTTGATCTATCATCTAAATATATACAAGACATCTAGACCTAACAATACTCCCCCTTAGGTTTAGACTCTAGTAATCATGGGTTTAGGTTTTTCAATTCTTGCACTCTTGCCAAAATCTTGGTATTGAAGTAGTTCACGGCATTCTTTTGATCTTCATACTTATACTTGATTTGCCGTCTACTCATACTCTTCAAAGTCTTGTATTTCAAGCCCAGGATATCCTCTTCAATTGTGAGTGTTGCAACAACACTAGTGTTAAACACAACCTCCAATTCATCCTGTTCGGAAATTCTTAATTCTGTTATGAGCTTTATCTCTGTTCCAATCAGCTGTCTAGCCTTAAACTTTCTTCTCGTGTGTGCCTTAGCATGCAACTTGTCAATGACTTGAATTAAGTGAACATATAGGCACAAGTCATTTTGAGCAGTTTGATCATGCAGCTTAGGGAAGTGTTTGTCATGTAAATATGAGGTGTAGCTTCGGTGTAGCAGTTTGATCTCCACTGGATCAAATAATCCGATACTTGAGTCTTTCTTCTGTGGGTCATTCCTCAGCAACACCAATTCTTTAGTCATTTCTACATATCCCCATTCTATAATAGGGAAGGAGAACTGGTTTCCCTTAATCACTTTAACTGATGCTTTATTTATGTCTTCATATCCAGTCCTATGTAAAAATTCAGCATCAACATGTTCAGAAGAACTGGAATGAGATCTTTTAAGTTTCAACTTTCTTTTCTTATGTTCAGCATCATCTCTTCTTGCTTCTTTCAGCACATCCCCTTTGAATTTATGCATGAGTCTCCTAACTATTCCAGAGAAATTCCTTCCTCTTGGATTGATGGGATAGTTGGTAATGGGAATGATTTGAAGTGTAGTCAGATTAGCATCAGGTAGTGAAAGTAGAGCCTCCATCCAAGGATAGTATTGCACCATCCCGGATGCTCTCTTGATAGTGGCACAATCCCATTCTGGGTCATATCTCCATGCTATGATTTGGTTATCTTCTGATGATTTGGGAGTTATCATCTCATTAAATAGCTGGATCATTGTATATCTTTGTTTAGTGATTTCTCTCACTGCTGTTCCCAGTGGCCAGATCTTATTGGGAATAATATCCCTTGGTTCTTTGATCAAGCATTCTTTGCTTTTATACATGTCTTTTCTTTCAATCATAGTAGGTTTAGCTTGTGATTGTTTGCCTTGTTGTTGGTATGCTAGGTTTGGTGCTCCTGATCTAAATCTCACTCCTGTATCCAGGTCCACCTTCATAACATGTTCCATCATAACTTTGAGCTCACCAGTTGTTCTCCCTTTAAATTCATGTTGCTTGTAGTTGTGACTTTGTAACCAGCACGTCATGTTATATCTAGTCAGCTTCTTTGTGTCACGATGCCTCAATTCTTTTCTTATTTTCTCCATAGCTTTGAACTTGGAGAAGGTCTCATATGTGTAGATTGGGAGCATCAGACTTGCAGCATCAAATTCTTTTATCATTTGAATCATCTCTGGCATAGACATTTTCTCCACCATGCCATACGAGAATCCTTTATTGATCAGATCCATAAACATTGATAATTGTGGTCTTTCCTCTAATATGTCATCAGTGGTCAGTAAGTCTTGATATTTGGCTTCTTTCTCACTTTCAACAGACTCTTCTTTAGTCAGCTCTGCCCACTCACTGCTGCTTTCTTCTTTAATTTGTTCTACTAGGGCTAGTTGCTCTGTTGACACAGTTTTTGATCTTTTTGGTGTGTCTTCATGGGCAGTCTCTTTAGATTTCCCCAGGTACTTTCTCTTTCTACTGTAAGTGATTGTGAGTTCATCTGTTTCCTCACTTCACTTTCTCCTGTTTTGCTCATTTCACCTTCTCTTAACCTTTTCTTTAATGAATTAATCTTAGCATCCTTTTCTTTCACCTGTTCAGCTTGTTCATCAACCAGATCATTCAGGGCATCAATCACCTCGTTATCCATCACCACATCTTCTCTCAGCCTATTGAGTCTACCTTCCAGTTGAGTGATTGTCTTATCTTTTGTCAGCTATGAGTCTATCTTTCTCACTCAGCTCCTTCTTTATTCTCCTCAATTTGTCTAATTTCTTGCTGCTCTTGAGGATCAGATTATTATATTTAGCTACCAAGTAGCTTTTACTGACATTAATTTCCTCATCCTTCAAGTCATCTTCATTGTAGGCCACAATCTCAACAAACTCATCTTTCTCTTATACCACTTCCTCCCCCTTTTCTCCCTTAGTCTCTATATACATCTTCTCAGTAGTGCCTTCTAGAATTTCCTCATTCTCTTCTAGATTGAGTATCTCAGTGTGAGCAGAGCTTACTGACTGTGAGACTGGTTCAGTGAGTGTCGGTGACATAATTGGCTCAGTGGGTGATAGGATGGGTTTAGGAGAGATTGGCTCAGAGGCATTGGAGTCATTGGATGTTACAGAGTGTATGGGTGTGAACTGAATGACCTCTTCACCAACTACTTCAGTTGACGTAGTGTTGATTGTTGTTTGTGAGAGGTCAGGGGAGATTGGTCGTGTGTGTTCACTTGAAGAGGAGATCAAGTAAGTTATTGGTGATGATGGTGGTTGGGGTTCTTGATGATGTGCTGTAGATGGTTCAGCAGCTGGTGGTTAATGTTGGGAGTGTGCATGGGATTCAGCTGGTGAGTTTTGCTCTTCAGGTTCTTCAACCCATAGCAGTTCTTGAGGTATTTCCTCAGTATAATCTAGTACATGGGCAAATATCTAACACCTCCTCCCTGATATTGCCCTGTTAGTTTATTAAGCAGAGATCTTCCTAGGTGTGTTTGAACAAAGATATCACCCTCTCTTTCAATGCTCCGTAGTTGATCATTGATGATGAGCTGAATGAATCTTGGAAACATGAATATTTTGTTGTCTTTCTACACACGTATGTGATCACACAAGCAGTTGAGGATATACTTTGAGTAGTTGTTCTTTCTCCCTTCGAAGATACCAATGATTCCGAAAGATATATGCCTAGAAAATCTATCCAACCCTGACTTCCGGTTGGATATACACTTTAGATAAGTGTGGCATAGGAATCGATACAGTTTGCACAGCCTGCCCTTCTTGATCTCACCATTGTGGTAGTCACCGTCTTATCCCATTAGTCCAAACACTTTCTGAATGTATTCATGGTCAAATACATCAGGGTGTCCTTCTTCATCATCTCCGAATTCCAGTGCCCTTCGGACTGCACGTTCGTCTATCCGCAATTGTTGAATTCTGATAGTTGCATAAATGACTTGTGCTTCATCTTCTTCATCCACTATTGTTGTGTTCCAGAAGTCGATCATATGTGTTTGAAAGATAAGCGGGTTTGCAGTTAGTGCATAGAAGAGTCTTGTTCTTCTCAAGTAGCGGATGATGGTTCTGCATTCATCTTCCATGTCTGGATTTAGGAACGCGCACACGTTATGGTCCTTTATAAACCGATTAGCCATAGTGGTTGTGATGTTTGAGTTGTGTGGGTATTGTTGTGTGAGACAAGCTCGAATTTGCAGTACAAGATGCAGAAGGGGGTTTTGGATGAGAGGATTTCTAGGTCGGAAAGTGTTTTGAAAGTGAATAGAAAGGCCAACGGTCGAGGTGCCCTTTTTATACTTTTACAGGCTGTCTAACCTCATCCTAATGATGTGGGACCCATTTACCCCTTTTACCCCTCCGAGGTTATCAGTATAATCAATGTCTACAAGTAATTAATATTTATGCAAGGCTGACATTTATTTTGAATCTTCCGTAGAATATCTACAGAAGTCAAGATTCCTCTATTTCAATCTGTCTTTCGCAAAACATCTACGGAGAACAGATATCCTGATTTATCCTTCATTTTGTTTGAAAACATCTTTCAAAAGTGATGTTAAATGTTGATAAACTTTTCTTCTGAAGTTAGTTTTGTTAAACACTTTCTTCTTAAGTTAATTTTCTTGATTTTGCTCTGAAGTATCTTCCGAAGTAACATTTAACTCTTCTTTCGAAGGTAAAAGTTTAATGAAAAAATCTTCCGAAGGAAAATTTTAATTTAACTGTATGAACTAACACATAGTTAGTCCATTTGTGGTTTACTGTTGGACCTTATGACTTTGCTTCATGGCAATTGTGCAAAAGTAGTTGAACACTTCGGATATCCTGCAGCCAAGTTAGTGCTCAAGTTTCAATTTTCTTCATATCATTATGTTAAAATTTTAGTTAAACTCAGTTTCATGCTTTGACTACTCCCCCTAAATTTATGATTAATCATAAACTTATGTATGAATCAAAAATTTATAAGGTTATCGCATTAGAACACAAACCTTGGTGAATGTTCGTTACCAGGCAAGTATATCATATACACGGGATCATACTATAATCTAGACCTGAATATTATATGTGAGGTTATCGCATACTTGATCTAGTGCTGATTGCAAATATGTTGATCCACAGAAATTCAGTCAAGAGTGTATATTCAACTTATCATGTTGGTTATCATGTTTTGGTAAGAATTATAAATAGCAAAGATGAACTCATCATTGAAGTTGCGTGTAAGTTAGTCCTCCAGAAGTGAATCAAGTTATCACTTTATCACACTTAAACTATGTTCTGTAGATTATAAGCTCTACCTTAAGATTTTTTTAAAATCTTATTAATGCTGAGATGATTTGCATGCTCTGGAATAATTATACAGTTGATCACATTGGATTCTTTTAGAGCAGTTCCTTTTGGAACTTTTGATGACCAGCATCAGGTCACCAGGTCTTTACTTACATAAAACAGAGGTGACCTTTGACACAGGTCTTTGCTCACGCAAAACAGAGGGTCATGATACACAAAGATAAAGGTTATAAGGTGTTACAACATAGTAAGTGTGCGTGGGTGTTAACATGATCACATCTGGATTAAACTTACTTGAATGCTTCTCACAATGACTAGTCCACTCTTAGTCACCTTGACTTTATGTTGAGCATGACATTGTTTAGTTTCCACTCAAGCTGAACCTATTCACATATCAAACGCATTTGATCAGTGGTAGTAGTTGGCTAGATATCGGGAGTGAGTGTCCAGTTATAGTGTACTATCATATCCATAGTATATCAACTGCCTTATGTAGTTACTAAAAAAATATGTGCCTTTCTCATAAGATTACAAGTAATGGACAAATATTTCTGTTGTTGTTGTGATCTAATCTAAGTTAAGCATGCCTAAGGACTCAATTAAGAAATTAAATCTAATTGAATCAAAGGCTTTAGTGAACAAATCAGCAAGTTAATTTGTTGTGTCCACTTTGATCAACTTGATTAGACCCTTTTCTAATCAGTCCCTCAGAAAATGGTATCTGATTTCAATGTGTTTAGTTTTACTATGTTGTACTGGATTGGCTGTGATTAACATAGCAGCTGAGTTATCTATGTAAATTGGAGTTTGAAGAAAATTATAACCATAGTCAAGTAATTGGTTTTGCAACCATAAAACCTGAGAGCACCCAGCTGAAGCAGCTATGTACTCAGCCTCAGCTGTGGATACTGAAACATTAGTCTGCTTTTTGCACTGCCAAGAAACAAGTCTTGGTCCAACGAATTGACAACCCCCAGTTGTTGATTTTCTGTTATTGTTGCATCCTCCAAAGTCACTGTCTGAGTAAGAGTAAAGTTTGAAGTCTCCTTCTTTGGGATACCACAGTCCAAGTGCATGTTTTCCTTTGAGATATCTGAAAATTCTTTTTACTACATTCAAGTGAGACTCCTTTAGGTCGGCTTGATACCTAGCACAAACACACACAGTAAACATTATATCAGGTCTATTGGCAGTTAAGCACATTAATGATCCTATCATAGATCTATATAGTCTTTGGTCAATAGACTTCCTTGTTGGATCTGGTAAGATTTTCTCTGTGGTTGATGCTGGTGTTTTGCATGATGAAGACTCGGCAAGGTTAAATTTCTTCAGGATTTGAAGCACATATTTCTCTTGATTGATGAAGATGCCATCTTGATGCTGATGAACTTGCAGACCCAGGAAGAAAGTTAATTCTTCCATGGAGCTCATTTGAAATTCAGATTGCATCAAAGCTTCAAAATCTTCACACAATCTCTTGTTGGTTGATCCAAATATGATGTCATCAACATATATTTGTACAACTAAGAGATCTTGATGTTCATGTTTGAGGAAGAGTGTCTGGTCAATTGTACCTCTTTTGTAGCCATGCTTCGGTAGGAATGACGACAATGTTTCATACAATTTCCTTGGTGCTTGATGAAGACCATACAATGCTTTGTCAAGTTTGTACACTTTGTGAGGGTAGTGAGGGTCTTCAAAGCCTGGTGGTTGAGAAACATATACTTCTTCATCAATTTTGCCATATAAGAATGCACACTTTACATTCATTTGGTAAACTGTGAATCTCTTATATGATGCATAGGCTAGAAATACTCTTATAGCCTTAATCATTGCAACTGGTGCAAAGACTTCATCATAGTCTATTTCTTCTTCTTATGTATATCCTTGTGCTATTAGCCTTGCTTTGTTTCTGACAATTATTCCTCTGTCATCTAGTTTGTTTTTGAACAACCATCTAGTGCCAATTGGATATTGGCCTTCAGGTATATCAACTAGGTTCCAGACTTTCTACTTCCTGAATTACTGAAGTTCTTCTTGCATTGCTTCAATCCAGCTATTGTTTTTTACGGCTTCAGTGATGTTAGGAGGAACTACTTGTGATAGAAAGCAGGAGAATAGACAAGTGTTAGTAGCTCCCCCTTGCCTTCTTGTAGTTCTGCTATTGAGTTCACCAATCATGTTGTCAATTGGATGATCCTTATGAATCCTAACTGTTGGAACATTCTGAACTTGGATAGATGAATCCAAGTTTGTGATAGAAGGATTCAGCTGTGATAGTGAATAAGCAAAGTAATCTAACTCCCCAGTGTAGTGATCTTGCGTGGCTGAATGATGTTCTGCATAGACTTGTGTTTCCGCAGATGTGGATATACCTTCTGTAGCAATTAAAGGATCAGCTGCAGAGTCTATAATTGGTGTATCTACATGTGGCATTGATGTTGGGATGCTTTCTAAAGTGTGAGGAACTTTAAGGAGTTTCAGTGCATCATCTGCAGAAGTGGGAACATCTACGGAAGTGGAAGGAACCTCTGTGGAGGGAGGTACTTCTGAAGTAGATTGTACTTCTGCTATGTAGAAGTTTCAAGGACATCAGACATGTCTTTACTTGTTTGAGCTGAAGCACCAGGATCATTGTGTCTTTGAATATCTGTGTGAACTTGTCTTGGTGGATCAGCAGTCAATGGTACACCCATGTTTGGAGAAACATAAGGATAACATGTATCCGTAGCACCTGTCACATTAAGATAGCCAGTGTTAAATGAGTTAGTTAATGCATCTATATCAAACAACCAAGATGATCCTTTCACAGACTGTGTAAACAAGGATTCATCAAATGACACATTAGGAGTTTCTTCCATAATGTTATCATGTGGGACATATATTCTGTATGACTTAGATGTTGAGGAATACCCAACAAAGAAACCATCATATGCCTTTTCAGCAAACTTTCCTAATTGTTCTTTAGTGTTTAAGACAGACACATGACACCAAAAAGCTCTAAGATATCCAATGAAAGGTTTTCTTTTAAACAAAAGTTCATAGGGTGTTTTGTTGTGTTCTTTGACTATTAATGTCCTATTTTGAGCAGTGCATGCTGTATTCACTGCTTCAGCCCAAAATGTTATTGGTAGCTTTGAATCAGCCAACATTGTTCTTACTGCTTCAATTAGAGTTCTGTTTCTTCTTTCAGCCACTCCATTATGTTGTGGAGTTCTTGGAGCACTAAATTGCCTATCTATGCCTTTGTCCCTGCAAAATGAGTCTAAGACATAATTAACAAATTCAGTTCCATTATCACTTCGTAAAATTTTGATTTTTAGATCAAGCTGATTTTCTATCTCAGTGATAAACTCCATTAATATTTCTGATATTTCACTTTTGTGTTTTAGGAAAAATACCCAAGTGAATCTAGTGAAATCATCAACAATCACCAAACAGTATATCCTTTTTCCAATGCTTAATACATTAGTTGGACCAAAAAGATCCATATGCAATAACTTCAGTGGTGTTGTGTTAGTGCTAATTGTTTTGGATTTATGTGAAACTTTATGTTGTTTTCCTTTAGAACATGATAAACAGTAATTAGAACAGAAAAATTCTTTCTTAGGAACACCAACGACTAAGTCATTTTTCACCAGCTTATTTATATTTTTCATGTTGGAGTGAGCCATCCTTCTATGCCACAGTTGAGATTCATCTTCTGATGATTTGGAAATCAAGCATGTTTATTTACTTGTTATTACTGTATTGTTCATGTCCAACACATAAGTGTTGCCTTTTTTTGGTGCTTTGAGAAGGATCCAGTCTTCTGGAATTTTGTAACCTGGCTTGAGAATGTAACAATTATAGTTGTCAAAGAAAGTAGTATAGTTTTGATCACAAATTTGAGATACACTTAGTAAATTAAATTGTAAATTTTCACAAAAATTGACTTTCTCAAATTTGAGAACTCCATTGGTTACCATTCCTTCACCAATGATTTTACCTCCCTTTTTATCCCCACCAAATGCTACATATGAAGCATATTTATGTTTGAAGTCATGGAGGAGAGAACAGTTTCCTATCATATGTCTGGAACAACCACTGTCTATATACCACTTGTTGTTAGTCCTCCTTGGATGTTCCTGCAAAACATAATGAACTTAATTAGACCGAGAAGCCTAAGCCTTGATGGTCTTGGGCTTGCCATTGTTATCTAATATAGTAACTTTCTCATGAATGAGCCTTGATGTTTCTAAATTAATTTTAATACCAGTTGATTCATTATGTTTTGTTTTGTGTGAGGATGATTTTGGTGATGATGTTGAGGTAATTTTATCTTAATTCATACTGACTTGGTCAGTCATTCCTTCCTTCAGTGACTTCTTCTTTGATCCTAATATTGAGGATTGCCCAGAAAATATTTCTGCATCCTTTGATTTAAGCTGAGGTACATGATTGCCTTTGTAAAGTGATCAAAGAAGTCATTATCTTCTTCAAGTGCTACCTTTTTATGAGGTGTTTTGCTTTGAAATTGTTATTTGTCCTTCTTTTTCTTTGTTTGCATCTCAGCAGCTGTTATCCTTATCTTGGAAGCTTTCTGCTTTTGTTGTTGCTTCTTTTGTTTTGAGACTTTTGAATCTTCATCCTCAGAAGATTGTAGTCTGATTCAGTGGTCTATGCTAGCTTCTTCTTGAGGATATTTGTTTTGTTCTTTTTGTTGAAGAAGCATTCCTGAGTTGAGTGATTATGTTTGCTGCATATTGCACAATATTTGTTGAAGTAACAATCAGAAGTGATGTGATTGTTCATATTATATATTGAGCAATAGCTGCTGAAGTAGCTCTCTTCTGTGCTGTGATTGTGCATATCACACCATTTGCAGTACTTCTCTTCAGCTTCACTATCAGAAGCAGCCTTTACCTTTGCCTTTTTCTTACTCAGTGCCTTCTTTTGCTTCTTCAACTCCTTCACCTTGTTGATGCTGGATGAAGCTTCGGTAGATTCTTTCTTATTCCGTATTTCTTCTACGGATGGATGATTGTTTATGAATTTTCTTGGATTTTACAGCTCTCAGAGACTGCTTCCGTAGGAGATCCGCTGAAGTGAATTTGTTATCTTCCGAAGCTCTTTTTGCTGATTTTCTTTTGTTTTGATTGTTGAGAGCATGAATGCCTTCATTCAGTTGACCAATCTTTATGTAAATGGTCTTCAGCAGATTTCTTTGTTTTGGTGGGTAAGGGAGCTTGATTTCATCCAACACTTTGGGAATTAGATGTTCATTTAAAACAGTTTTACCATTACCCAAATTGGTATTATGAGGCTCATCACTATCCTCATCCAGATCATCACAGTTATCATAATCAAATTCTGATTGACTTTGTTTTGAAAGTTTTGATTTTGATGATTTAGAATCATATGATTCAGTGTCATTAGTTACATCATTATGATTTTCATCTGTTGACTCAGATTTGGTACTAGACACAAAGTGATTAGATAGGTTGTTAGTCATGGACTCAGGTAAAGGAGTGTAATTATCATTTACTGGTGGTGCAACAGCATGAAATCCCAAACCTGGTCTGTTCTTTTACTCAATATGAGAGTTTAATAGTTTCTCATACTGCTAAGATGACAGTTGGATTTTTTGAAGTTTCACTTCAGTAGATGCATGATCTGACATAGACTTAGTTAAAGAAGTAGTCAAATGCTCAACTTGTGCTTTCAAATTGTAATTTTCAGATAAAAGTTTATCTAAATCCTTTTGTAAAGAATTGATTTTCACTTGATAAAGTTTATGTTTCTTACATGTGATTCATTTAAAAGTAGAGTTTCTTTTACTTTATCAGCAAACTGTTGAGCATGTGTTCTATATCTTTCAACTTCATCAATACAAGTGGAAGAACATAACCTTTCTCTTACCTCTGTGGCCATTGGTGGAACTTTGTTTTTCATGTTAGTCATCAAAGCTTGATTTTCCTCCAGTACTTCCTTTTCATACATGCTCCAATCATAAGTACCATCCTGCCAAATAATTAAACCAGATTCTTTAGCATTGTTAGTATCTGTAGTATTGGTTGTTGTTGGTGGGGATGAATTGGTTAGTTGAGCTTGTGTAAAACTTCTTTGACTAGGCTGTCTTGAGTCATTTGATTGTTGTCGATTGCTGTTACACTCCCTTAAGAAGTGTCCATATAAATTGCACTTAAAGCATCTTTGGACTTGTCAACACCAATTAGTTGATCTTCATCCTACAGACAATCCTTTGTTCCTCTTCATGTACATCTTGGCTCTGTAGGCGATCATGGCTATTTGCCATTGTAGATCCATCTCTTCTACCTCATCAGGAGTCAAACTGCTTCCCAGATAAGCCTGAAAGCTTGAACTAAAGGCTGCAAAAGCAGCTTTCTGTTCTTCTGATTCTAGAACCACAGTAATTGGTTCTGTTTGATTGTTGTTCTTTTTATTCTTGGAGTCATCAGCTTTTCCTTTGGACTTTCTGTGCTGATTGTTTTGAGTACTTGATTTGGAAGACTTGGCAGCATAAAAGCTTGTTTCTTCTTCATGTTCACTCTCATCACAAGAGTTATCTTCATCTTTATTGGAGATGAATGCACTTCCAACATTCTTTAACTCTTTGAATTGATAAGGTGCTATAGGTGCTTTCACACTCTTGTTTCTGGTCTTTTCATTTAGCTCCAAAGTTTCAACCTTCACCACCAGTGTGTCTAGTCCTATTGCCTTCAAATCAATAGTGTTCTTGAACATAAACGCAGTCGGTGTCCAACTTTCTGGTAAGGCATGAAGCATCTTTTTGTTCAGCTCTTCATTACTTTACTTAAGTTCAAAGATGTTTATCTCTGTAACAAGTTGCTAAAATCTATGCAATTGTTGAGGAACTGACTCACCCGCAATATGATGAAAGGTTTCATATTGTGAGCGAAGAGTATCCTTCTTTATGCTCCTAATCTCGTCACTTCCTTCACACAGTGTGTGCAGTATTTTCCATAATGAGTGAGTTGTTTTGTATGATTCATACCTGATCAAAAGATCTTTAGGTAAAGCCATAGTAAGCATACTATAGGCTTTGATGTCAATCTTGACTTTCTTAGCATCATCAGGTGATAGATTTTTCAGACTTATGGGTTGATTATTATCCTTATAATCCGCTCCTAACGCAGGTGGAATATAAGGTCCTTCAGTAATCAAAACCCATAAATCAGAATCTGTATAATTAACATGATTCATGAACCTGATTTTCCAAGTTTTGAAATCAGATCTGTTTTCCAGTTTAGGAGGTTGATAAGCACCAACAACTGAATTACTCATGTTAATTAATTTTGAAAAAACAACAACTCTGTTTTAGCAAAAATCGATTAAACAAATCAAACCGATAGATCAATTGATCTGGGTCAATGAGCACCATGCTCTGATACCACTTATGAGAATCCAGGGATCGATATATGAATTATCAGATTTGATTTTAACAAGTATTGATCGCGAAATTACCGGTACTTGCTTTTTAATTGATTAATGCACTTGAAATCGATCAAACAGGATAAAGAACAATCAAAATATAATAATAATCAAACCACGATTGCTTAATAATTACAATCAATCGATTGTAATGCCTCTGCTGCTATTGATTCTATTGTTGTGATTGTTATATGATCTAATGTTGCTTGATCGTATGTTGATCATTCTTTTTTTACATGTTCTTGATCTCTTGTTATATAGAGATCTTATTCTGTTCCTAAAACATTGCTAATCTTTCGCTATCCTGTTGCTATAATTAAACTAACTTCCTATAGCTATCTGAATCCTTGCCACATTTATCGGCATACGAGTTCGTGATTTACAATGAAATAAACACAAATAATATTGTTGATGTAATGTAATTTCTTCGCTTGAATTAAATGTCTTCTGCTATCATTAATGTTGTTGATCTGCCACGTTGACGTTGACTTTCTGTTGACTACTTGATGATGCGAAATCATTCAAGTGTTAAACAGTCTTCCGTAGGAATTTATTCTTCCGCAGGAAATTTGTCTTCCGTAGCAACACTTAGTCTTCAGTGCTTGTTCTTCAGTGCCAAGCTCTCCTTCAGCAGCTCTACTTGATCTTTGGACTTGTTCAGCTGTTGTTGTTCTTCCGCAGAAGATCTACGGATGTACACTTCAGTTGTATTACTGAGAACATCTACGGAAAAATGATTTGTTCATCCGCAGTTGTTTTAAAACTTAGTCAATTTTTTCAAATTGACTACATTTAATGTTTCCTGCAATCACACATAAATCAACACATATATTATGAGATACAATATATCATGCAATTCATAAACTCATCATGTACTCAATGCATTATATTATATCATCAAAATTATAATTACAAAGAGTGATTACAAGAGTTTGATCTATCATCTAAATCTATACAAGACATCTAGACCTAACACCCGGGTCATGGGTCGAACCTGAATTTTCTTATTTTGTTTGCGGTTTAGGGGCTGTTTGGCAATTTCTGAATGATTAAGTGCTGAACCAATAAGAGGTCTGAACCATTAAGTGTTGAACCATTAAGAGGTCTGAACAATTAAGAGCTACTATATCGGTTAACTATTCAAAGGCAAATGCCTGACCAATTCAGTTAAGAGGTCTTAACCATTCAGCATTACATCTCTTAACCATTCAGCATTAGTATAATGCTTAACCATTCAGCATTAGTATAATGCTTTACCATTCAGCATTAGTATAATGCTTAACCATTCAGAAGCAAATGTCTGAACCATTCAGACATTTGCTCGCAAAACAAACAGTCTGAACCATTAAGTTCTGAACTATTCAGACATCTAAACTATTAATAGGCTGATTCAAATTCTACCAAACAGCCTATTAGTTTTTAAGGTTTTAGATACTTATAAAGGGTACACAAAGTGAGTTTTTCTAGGCCATGTGAGCTCAAAAGAAACATTTTGACTACAGTAAGACTAGAACCCATAAACTCTTTAAAATTCAAAAATTTAACCACATTAGCTATTAATTTGCTTTTGACAAATGTGGAACTTAAATATATAAATTCACTATTATACATCTCATCAAATTGTACTTCATTTACATTTATTATCGATTGTATATATTAGTAAAAGTCTTATGTTTTGTATTATGTATTATTATAAGATACTCATATTTTGTTTAAAATTACATGTTTATATAGTTTTAGTTCTTTTATAATTTATAATGATATCCAACCAGTGAACTAATAAGACGACTGTTTTGTCCAGTCCTATTCTAAAAACATTGGTGTTAAGAATTCTAAGCTGTCATTGGTCATCTTGCTTTGTCACTCGTCATCCAGGTGGTTAGAAGAATGGATACCCACAAAATGTTTGTGCAAAGGGCGAATGCTTTTAAAAACGATAGCATAGGCTTAAGCTTAAGTTTTTAAAGGTACGTTTATGTTTTAAATAGTCATAAAGTTAATAGCAAAATAATTTATGTAACGAATTTGCATGCATGAAATTGGTTACATTTTCATTTTGCTTATTGGTTATATGTTTTTATTAAAATATATTTTAAATAATCACATCATGTAATTTTAGTATTCTATAACACTTCGTCGGTCTTAAACGCGATAATACAAACCAACGTCAGTTTTGTAATGAACTCTATTATTTTTAGTCATTTTTATTGAGTTTGGATATACAGTAAAAGCTTCAAGTTTTACAATTGCTATTTTTAAACTTAATAATTACTACGTGTCTTTCTGAAATATTATTTTAGAGTATTATACATCCTTTTAAAATCCCCATTTTATAAATTTGCTTAAATTTTGTGTTGTAAGCTTAATATCTCTTATTTAATAAAATTGTTTTGTGGTTTTATTTTAAAATTATTATTTTACCAAACTCTTTACTTGCATTTAGGGCTGCAAATGAACTGAAATTTCAGCGAACAGTTCGTGAACCGTTCGGCGGGAAGTTCGTTTAAATGAACGAACACGAACAAGAAAATTTCGTTCGTTTAGTTAAACGAACGAACATGAACATGAGCCATATTCGTTCATTTATGTTCGTGAACGTTCGATAATGTGTTCGTTTATGTTCGTTAATGTCCGTTCGTGAACGTTCGACAATGTGTTCGTTTATGTTCGTTAATGTGTTCGTTTATACTCTTAATTTTTGTGTCAGTTATTTTTATGACTATTATATCAATATTTTTTTTATATTATGTTAAGTACTTGTTTATTTTGTATTGATTTTGTGTAATATTTGTAATATAAATGTAAATTTTATTCTAAAATAAATCTATAATCATTTGTATTCGTTTGTGTTAATGAGTTTTTTTGTGTTCGTCATGTTCATGAACAGTTGTTTGTGTTCGTTTGCTTATGATTGTATCATTTGCGTTCGGTAAGTGTTCGTAAACAGTTCATGAACATGTTCATTTTCTTAATGAACGAACACGAACAAAAAATCTCGTTCGATAAGTGTTCATGAACAAGTATATTCTTAACGAACGAACATAAGCAAGTATATTTCTTAATGTATGTATCGTCATTGACATAACTTAAGTTCCCATTTTCCACATCATCTAAATTAACCGATGTCGTGGCACAAGTAACCCGTGATTCCCCATGCTTTAACCAACAAGTGTATCTAGGCATAAAACCATTTATAAACAAATGATAATCTATTTAATTAATATTGTTAGTCAAATCTTTGAAAATTTTTACAAATCGCACATGGACACCAAATCCATTTAGTGCCAACATTCATCCGATTAGCTTCAGCATTTTTAATAAAGCAAGAAACGCCTTTCGTATATATTTCAGTAGTACGTCCACTTTTGTACATCTAATATTCTCTACCTTCCATCTAAAAATTAAAACAATCAAATAAGTGATATGCAATTTATGTACATGTTTAGGTCTTCTAAGGTTATGGATCCTAACCCACTTTTTGAGTATTATATCTCATATATACACATTTTAACGAGTGACTGTTTAAGAAAAAATCGGCAGCATTTCCCTTTAACTCCTCAAGTATGCAGATAAACTGCAAACTCGAAAGAGTTAAAAGGAAATGAAACCGATTTTTCTTAAAGAGTCACACGTTAAAATATATACACATTCTAATGAAATATAATACTCAAAAAACAGTCCCAAATAGGGGACAATCCGAAATTTATCTCTATTAGATAAATTTCGGACGGGTATAGTTTTAAATGGTTATATATTCTAAATGAATATGCATAGTAATATACAAATATACATATATATAAATTAATCTATATTTTTAATAATAAAGTTTAAATTAGAATTTACTAACCTTTAAAGAAGATTCTAAAAATATGTTGAATATATGTAGAGATGACTGATATATAGATATAAATCAAATCACTAAAAACAAAAACATAATAACATTTAATCAAAAAATATAATTATTAATGTATTTATATATGATGAGAAAAAAAACTAAAAGAGTACAAACCTTTAAACAATTTAGCAACCTTCAAATCTTACTTTCTTCATAAAACATGTAGAGAAAAAAAAAGAAAAAAATGTTGAAAGAGATGGTAGTAGTTGAAAAAAATGGGAGATGGAGAGATTATGTTACGATTTAAGAGGTTGAATAAGTCGACGAGAAGTTTAAATTTCAAACAATTTTTTTCCGGGCGGTTTTTTCTTTTTCTAGGCGGTTTATTTATTATTTATTATTAAAAGTTAATGTTTTATTTCTCTGGGCGGTTTTTGTCCCACCAACCGCCCAAAAAAATAAATCCTTGGCGGTTTTTTTATTTTTCTGTGAGACTTTTTTATTATTTATTATTAAATTTTATTGTTTTATTTTTCTGGACGGTTTTATCCACCCAACCGCCCAAAAAAATAAATACTTAACCGTCCAATAAAATACTTTTCCTACTAGTGATCCTTTTTATTCAAAGGACACAAAATTTCATACTCATTGAATATAAGTTTCCACTTGATCCAATAACTTCTTGTAATATAAGCCTCCATCTGCGTAAATCTCACATTTGGTTCCATCTTGAGTCTTGTTACATTTACAGGGAAAAAAAATACAATGCCTATACTAGTAAAATAACTTACACCATATTAACACTTAATAAATTTGTTCCATCAATTGAAATATAGAATTACAACCAAATAAATGTCCAACACGTCAACATAAACACGTGGCCTAGGCCTAGTCATACAACAATAATAACACAAAATACGCTAATATCATCATCTTGATAAAATAGCAACCTTTTTTTACCATCTTGCATGCATGCATATGGTGGTAATATATAATATTCGACAGAAAAAGATTCTGCCCATTTTACAACCTATGGGCGGTCGACCCTAGAAGTTTTCAAGTTGCTTATTTTTAAAATGCTTTCAAGATGTTGCAAAATTTGTTTGATACTACTGTTGGGTTTTGTATGTCCTTTTGAAAGTATTTAGAAACACAAGATTTGATGATATATAACATTTCAAAATATTTATAAAACACTAACCATGGATCCATTAATTTGAATAATACTAATTATCAACCTTTTTTGCATATTAGGTTGTACATCTATGCTATTTGGGTTGTACACTAATCATACTAGTTGAAACTAAAAACAAAACAACCTGGCTATGGGGAGTGGTTGTCATTTGATGTAGGGTTGAAAATCAACTAAATTGTATCCACACCAAGAAAGTGACTCGAGCAAGGTGCTAGCCAAAATCGAGTGTCAAGATCTATAAAACAAAAAACCGTTCTTGTGTAGCAGAAAGTGTGATGATATATTTGCAAGTATTAGTAAAGAACATTCACCAAAATGATGTATCTCAGTATCTCATAAAGGTTTGATGAACCTCTTAATGCGTGTGTTTTTCTCAATTGTGTGTCATAATGTATCACTTTCCCCCTTCTCATCCTCTCTTGACAGAACACTCATCCAAGGGGTGTTTATGGATTGCCACGCCATTAACATATATCTAAAAAGAACCAATCACATTAGAGATTTCAAACCATGGCATAACCTCATCCTTGACCAAGACTTGTGAAGTCTTCAAGGTGGTTAATGGAAGTTTCTTCCATCCTCATTTGGTATTAGATGAATAAGGAAGAAGGGTAAGCTTCCTTTCATACGAACCAACACTCTAGAACTATATAGTTGGAACTTAAAGTAAAGTCCTATAGTTTAATTAATCTAGACGAGTTACTAATGGACTAACTAGATTAAAGCACAGAAGCTTAGTAACAAAAGTTACTTTTAAAAAGATATAAATCAATATTTATACTTTACATTAATGTATCATAAATATAATTAATATATAGCAATCTATATTATTAGTTTATATCACTCGTACTTATTATTTCACTAAATAACAAAACGTCTAGTACTCTTGACACAGTTTAATGTTTAAATCATACTAAACACGCACTCGATAAAGATGTTCATTTGTAGATAACGATGTGTAGATGTGTCTAGTCATACGTTGATGACTAATTCATGTGCATATAGGTTTGCTTTAGATGATCACCCATGCATAGTTAAAGATGTTCATTTGTAGATAAAGTATACCATGCGTAGATATAGTTATTTGATGCATACATCGTTCTCATGCATAAGTGTAAAGTATGAAACAAAGAGTAAAGCCTAAAGTAATAAGATAAAGGATGTATAGTTATAGAGCTAAAGTTAATCACGGTTAAGAAAAAGGTAATGAATAGTTGAACAGCTAAAGTTAACCACAATAAAAAAAGAAGCAAATGTATAGTCAAATAGATAAGATAACCATATTTAAATAAAATATAATGTCATAGTTTCACATGTGAAATAATAAAGAAACTTGAAAAATAATTTAAGAATAATTACCCCGCTAATGAATATAGGTAATTCACCCGTTATTAACTCCGGGTGTAGGTTTTGTGTTAGTATTGTGTTGAACATGTGTTTACCATCATGTTGGGTCTAGATCTTATACAATCATTTGTCTATAATGACTGTTTAGGGTTTTTATGTTTAAACAATGTTTAATATGAAGATTCAGCTTTTGTTTATTTAACTAGTGATTCTATCACTCATTGGTCATATGATCATTATCAATTGGATGTTGTGAGGTTTTATATTTATTGAATTAGTTTTTTCTTTAGATAATGTCTTAACATGTGTTATTTATTGGTTTTTTTATCATCAAGTCAACACAACATATTTTCATCCTTTGTTAATCTTACAATTTTTAATATAGTTTTGTCTTTATAACTCTAGTTTGGTATTTCATAAGGTTACATGTTTTGCTTTCATAAGCTGATCCTTTGGGATATCATTCTTTTAACCATTGTTTGCAATTCAAGTTTAATTTCAGTTTATGCTTTTAATAACCGATTTTATTATTTTCATCAACCAATCATGGCTTAGGATTATTGTGAATAATCACACAAAATGTATAAAACTTGACATATGCTACTCATGGATACGATGTCTGATTTACATTTGCTAACAAAGTTAATTAGGTTTTTGCATGATCCTAATGACAAGGGCATCAAAATGGCGTGGTTGTGGGGACCTAGTGTTCTTAGTATTGCATTGTTTGTTTGATTTTGTTTTTACTATTTTCTTTAAGTCTGAAGTTTTAAAAAATTAAAAATTTTAAAAAGACAAAAAAACCAATTTTTTTATTCCATCTCTTTGTTTTTTCCTGGGCTATTCTAATTTGCTTGCGCATGTTCTTTCTATGCAAATGCATAGATGGTGAATGTTAAAGTATGCTAAATGAGTCTTGCAAATATAAATGTCTTGATGTATTACAAGCATCAACATATAAATATTGCATAATGGTAAACAACAAGAGTCTTGTATTCATTGCAAGCTACAATTAAAAGAGTTTTGTATACCATTCAAGCAATGACTAAAGTAGTTTTGTATGAGTACATGCTCATGATAAAGTAAAGATAAAGAAAAGATAAAATATGGTGTGTATAATAAAGCTAATACATAGTTAAAATATGATAAAAAAAAACAATTAAAGATAAAGTAATAGTCACAGTTAAAGTTTTGATAATGTAATATTTGTTAAAGTAAAACTATAACTCACTCAGTAACATTAACTTTTATATGTATACTAGTTTGATAAGTAAGCAAAGATGAATAAAGATGTTCGCTTGACATAGATTCCAAGACTACCTAACATAAAAATCTAAGATGACATCCTAGCATAATTGTTATGTTTAGTTAAAATTTTCAAAATATGATATAATGAATTTGGTTAAAGACAATCCACTACTTCAAGATTAATGAAATTTTGGTTTAAAAAATTATGTTTCTAGTGTTTAAATCTAACCGTGACATCTCTTGGAAATAGGGTCTTACAACAAATATTTAAAGGGCACCAACATATATTCAAAATTATCTTAAAATGAGCATGTCACTAAAATGTGTAGCTCGCTTATAGGGGTGTTTATATTCGAATCAGATTCAAATAACTCAAAATTTAATTCGAGTCGAAAATCACTGATTTGACATTCTATTCGAATTCGATTTGATTCAAAGTCTAATTATCGAATTTGAATTGAATTGCGAATTTGTAATTTTTGATTCGATTCGAAATTCGTATTAGAAATACACACACTTACACTATTTTATATATTAATTTAGAAATATGCATATGAGAAAATAAGAATTAAAAGTTCAAAAAATATATAATCTAAAATTTTAAATCTTAATTGGTACATTTTGACTTATTTAAAACTTAAATTATTTTGTATGCCATGCTTATTTATTTATTTTAGCATTTGAAAAAAAAAATTCGATTAATTATTTTTTGATAAATACGAATCGTATAAATTCAAAGTCAATTCGAAATTCGAAATTTTTTTCAAATACGAATCGAATTCGAATCCTATCTAAAAGTTTCGGATTCGATTCGATACAAATTTTACTTATCTTTTTCGAATTCAAATTGAATTCGAGTAATGTTTGAAAATTTAAAAATTTGACTTATTCAGTTTGATTAACTTGAATTTGATCCGATTCGATTCGATGAACACCCCTACTCACTTCTTATAGCGGACTTTATATAAGGATACTAACTTTACTCCACTTGCACTCACTTCTTGTATACTTTCTATTTTTTCTTCTTAATCATTTTTCCCAACATTCAATGGCGTACTCCTAACATCCAATGGTGTGCTCATAACATCCTTGTAACACATTTTCTTTAATGTGCTACTAGACATACTCTTTGATGTGTTATAGTACACTTCTATGCTACACCTCACAGACATCTTACTAAGTGCTCCTCCTATATCCATATACTTTGATAATTCTACTACAATGTCATTTTTAACTAAGTGTGTTATTTTATATTATTATCTTCTTATGATACTATACATTGTGTTACATGCATGCAAAGTAAAGACAATATCAAATTTATAACATTTAACATTATGAAAACGCTTCCCACATGCATTATGTTCTATGTAAGTCAACCCCTCGTGGAAACGAGTCTTGAGATTAGACTTCAAGCATCAACCAAAATACATGGGTTAAGGAATATAAGAAATTCAACTACAATTAAGAGCATATGCAATGGTGTCTACAGCCTCAAGAGCACAAATGAAGAGATATATACTAGGGGGGGAGAGAAAGAGAGGTTTACATGTGGCTACGAACAATTAATTAAATGTGAGAAATGTGAAGGGGGAGGGGGGAGAGACAAATTGGAGATGCTTTACATTTGAAGAATTGAGGTTCTCATAATTATATATATAAAGAGAATTGTCATAATAACTAGATGTTTGATGATGGCTTATGATGTGCATCTCGTGTGGATATGTTAACAAGAAGTTTTGATCGATACATGTTTGAGAAGGTTAATGATAAGAAAAAAGAGAAATTTTTATGCATAATGTATCTAAAAAGTTATTCATAATAGATTCAGTGTTCACTAATTAAATATTTGCTCCTTGTTTTAGCATTAATGGTCATAAAAAGAAAAAAAGAATCGAGCGAAAGACATCTCTTTAAGTATCATGTCGGGCCTAGCTTGGTGAAACTCATTGGTGTTGGTAAGAAATTTAATAATATCATCGGTTATACTAATTTTCAAGTAATGTGAAATTTTTATACCAATTTTTCTATTATTATTGTTTTTGTTGATGTTTTAGCCAACATTGTAATATATATTATATTTACAAAAAAAATTTTGCTTCAATGGGCTTTTTGGTTTATTTTTGGTCACAAAAGTTTCTCTCCTTTTTCTTGGCATTTTATTTTTTTGTGAAATGTCATTTTTGGTCCCTCTATGTTTCTATAAAAGTATAGAATAACACTTGGTTTTATATAATTATATAAATTCACTATTTTTAGCCCTTTTGGTTAAATTATTTTTTAAGCATTATTATAGTGACGAACCGAACCAATTTTGAGCAAAAAGTATAGTTGAGGGCATTGGTGTTACCCAAACTGGTTTTGATATATCTTTTTTATGGCTTTTAATTAGGCATTCATTTTTTATGATTTTCAACGAGCTGAGAAGATAACGATCAAACTCAAGCTACGTAGCTCGAAGAAAAATTGATCAAACTCCAGCCGCGTAATGTGGGAAAAAATCATAGTTATTTATATAATGCAACAATTTCAAATGATAATATTATACTATAATAGCAGGTAATCTCCATGATATATAAAAAAATCATGTATTATTATTTAAATATAATTAAATAGTAAGAATTGTCAAGTATAACATCACATAAATTTCGGGTATTTTTTTTCAGTATTATGGAAAAGACCAAAAATATAATTGGATAACCAATTTCTGTAAAGCCACACGTAACACATGCATAATCTCTTGCATAATATATTAATAAACGTGATTAATCAATTTACATAGGAATTAAATCATGTTCGGTTTATGTGGATATCTTAAGGGATATATTTGGAATAATTTCACATGGAGATTGACCACAAGAATTTATAGCGTCCCAAAATAATAGATTCGGTCACTATTTGTGTGGCCATGAGGCCATCTGCTAAGATTAGTGAAACATATGAACAACAAGTGGCTTCCAAACATCTCCCTTATTCGAAAGAACAAAAGACCCTATTTGAAAGACCAAAAGTGTTTTTTGCCTAGTTAACGTGGCAAACATGCTTTGGTTTATAAATTAGGTAGTTTTCTTGTTATTCATTTCAAATATAGGCATATGTGTTAAGAAATATGTTTTCATTCTTTACTTGATACAGAAAGGTATTCTGTAATGGAAAAAAACATAGAATATTTTATGGAGTTAATCAAACGATGGTTTATTTGCATTGAGCAAAGTAACAAGTTTAGATGCTAAATAGAAAACGTTACAAGTTTGGGTATTATTTTTCAGTTTTATAACGCATTTTGGTATTAGCTAGACTTTCATCAACTTTTCTGTTAAATTAGACTGAAATATAATACTTAAACTTGTTACTTTCGTTGGTGGAATGTTGGTTTTAATACCCAAAATCTTTATAAATTAAAAGAAAATATACAAACCTATTATTATCATTATTATTATTTTGCTTGATACTCATACCTATTACTTTATCTAAACCACAAGTACCATCTATCTATTTTACTCTCTCTATATATATAAAACATGCTACAATATTTGTATGATACATTTTAGATGAATATAAGAAAACTAGAACAAAAACAATACTTTTTGTCGCTAATATCAAACAAACTAAGAAGCGTTAGAATTGGTTAAAGCCTTGTGTTTGACACGGATCTTTTAAACGACTTTCGTCCTCTCACGAAAGTTAAAAGGTCATGTGTTTGAAACCCATTAGTTTTAAAAAAAAATATATTTTGTAATAACATATGAAAAAGTATAGTTATTGTATAGTTGGAAGAAGCGTTGGGACTTGGGATCGAGCATGTTGGGCTTTATTTGAATATATTCTCATTGTTTTTTATAATAAATAAATATTTTTATATTTAGTACATTTGTATAAGTTAAATATATAAAACTTAATATATCAAAGTCATTTTTTATTTTCTTTCTCAAAATACCGTAACAAAATATCTCTCTCTCTCTCCATAATTTTTCAAGATTTGAAGCTTTACAAGCATCTAATCTTGCCACTAGGACCATTATCCTTAGCTGATATTCCCACCAAACCATTATGATGTAAACACATCAGTGATTCTTTTCATATAATTCCTCACTATATTCTATGTTATTATCCTACCTCAAAGTTCCATCGTTATAGTCAAACAATCGTGACCAAATTCAATTAAGGTCCACTTTGATTCACTACCTTTTATATTATCCATTGCCAGTTGGTGCAGTGTTCAAGATAAACTTACAAACCATATTGAGGTGAGTCATCATGATTACCTCTAAAACTATGATAGTATACTCGTTGTATACATACCAGTAATAATGAGAATGTTGTAATATGCACTAGTCTGGAGGTAGTGGATCCTATTATACTTAACGGCATGTGTTAAAAATAAGGCCATTGTGCTTATAAGCTGATATAAGGTATACATAAACTATCAAAATGAATTGTAAAACTAAGAAATAAGTTCATCAACATTAGCTTACGTCCTTTTGAGTTTACTTATTACAGATAATCATGAGGTATATTTACAAGATCTACTTAGTGATATTATCAGGACCAAGAAGTTTCAATTTGTAATAGAAATGATTTTGTAACATAACAAGATGCTTCAAGTTTAAATAAAAAGCTATATATTCTTTCGACATTGGCTTGTAACAATTATGCATTTTTTTATTCGCATATCGAGTGGGGTGTTACACTTGTACTATTACAAGACTCTAGTTACACACTTTCTACAAAACAAGGTTCCAGTGGCATGCATGTTCATCAACAACATTCCACTTACATTCCTGATTAACAGCAACATTCTAGTAACATGCATGTTCAGTAATAGCAATATACCAGTGACATGTAAGTACAAAGGAAGCATTCTGTTAACATGCTTGCAAGACTTCAGTAAGGCTTACCATACCAGCATCCTTCAAAGCATATTCATTCAACATTGCATGAGCCTATATTGGACTCATAAGAATTTGCACATCGACATTTTGTATTCTTTAACATGTAAAATCAGTGGCTAGCATGACACATACTTAGCATTTTTGATGTTCTTTAATCTTTGATATTCTTTGACTTTAGCATTCTATGATATTTGATATTCTATGCTCTTTGATAGGCATTACCAATAACAATCATTAACTATCAGTGGGTGTAAGTTAGTAGAAATAATGATTATAAAAATGTACTTTGATATATAGATGTTTAAATCTAGACTGTGAAAATACTCTTGTCACATTAGATACGTATGAGTAATCAAATGCAGATGGTTTAGGTCCACATGTGGATGAGTAAAGTCAAGTTTGGCTAAGTATTAAGGGGCATGCGGATAACAAACAATGATGTGGATGAGGCAAACTTATACGGATGAACAAATCACATGCGAATGAACAAGTCACAAGTGGGTGAGTAATCTTTTATGTGATTGTTATAATCGTTATTGTGGTTAATTATGAGATGCACATGAAATGTTTAGGTGCAGATGGGGTATTTAGGTGGGGATACTTTTGATTCTGTGATTTCGTCTCAGTATGATTCTGAGAATGAGTATCTCTAGTGCGGGATCTATAATTTGGAATTTAGTTAAGTTTGGGATGCCAACAACAGTGCACATGCGGATGACAAGAATCACATACGAATGACTAACTCACCTACAGATGACTAAAGGACAATCATCAGTTCATTATGTGACATTTTAAGCAACATTTTCCAACTATGCATTTAAATCTTTGAATCAAACATCATATTATTAGGGTTTTCTCGTAACTTTGGCATGCATGCATATAAGAACATCATAAACGTAAACCTTAATCATAACATAAATCAAGGTGCAAACTTTAACGTAAAACTTTATAAATCAATGAACATAATCACATTGTCTATGCAGTGCATATCAACCTTAAAAACATTAAGAAAATATGTAAAAGTAGGGATCTAGAACTCATAATGATGAACAATGAACAAAACCCTAGAAATGGCTCCTTTTCACGTCGAGATTTATGCAAACATCCAAGATTCAA
Organism: Flaveria sonorensis; assembly: GCA_025506505.1. Classification (NCBI taxonomy): domain Eukaryota; kingdom Viridiplantae; phylum Streptophyta; class Magnoliopsida; order Asterales; family Asteraceae; genus Flaveria; species Flaveria sonorensis. The sequence continues at coordinate 43,592,459 of CM046430.1, read as the reverse complement.
ACTTTATCAATATAAACTTCATCAGAATTTGTTAAAACATGTGTTTCATGCATAGATCTATGCATTTCACTATGAATTAAAGCATAAAGTCTTATATGTTCTTTGATCTTTGAAGTTTCTCTCACTAGAAACGGGTTTCTCTTTCTAACTCATGGCAACTTCTCACTTTTTCTTTTCTTTGGCCGCAAGCTTTCCAAAGAGAAAAGGCGCGGCTAAGGTTGCTTTTATGTCGAGGAAATATTTGGTTTGCCACTACTCAAAACCCCTTTAAATCCATAGCTTTGATCATTTGACACTTTTAACCCAAACCTTAAACTTTTGCTTCATTTTTCTATAAATTGGGGTATTGATCACTACTAAAAGTTGAGATATTTCCACAATTATAGAAGGTAAGTTTTTGTTCTAAAGCAGTATATGTTTTTCTATAATAGAAAATTAAATATTGTTCTTGTTTAATTCTCTTTTGAATGATTTCCTAATGGATTTTGGAGAGTAGCATCAACTAATCTTAATCTAATAGTGGACATACATATTCAAAGAGATATCTAGACCCTTCACGAAGTACTAAATCTACAGAAGATCAGTTGTGGTATATGTTAGATTTCTAATCACTAATCTCGTGCCTTGTTATGCCAATTGTTTTAGGAATATTTATTTGAGACCAATGTTAATCAACTCTAAATATTTATTGGAGACCAAGTTAATTTACATGTTTCAATCCAATTGAGTATTAATCTTACATTTTTCGTATGTGATTAGAGTTAACATGTATTTAACAAGCCCACCACATTAATCTTGTGACAGAATTGGATAACCAACCTTTATAGGCCATTTAAAACACATGCATAATCTTATTATGCTAAGTAAACGTGATTAATTATTGTAACCTCAAGAATAAAAGCATATTAGGTATATGTGGATATCACAAGGCATATAATGGCATTTGAAAGGAATAACTTCACGTGGAGCCAGTGACGGAATCAAGAATTTTTCCTAGTGGGGTCACTATTTTTCGGTGATTCGTTTTGTAACAAGATAATATAAAATTATTGGGTTGTCCGATCGGGTCGGGTCGGGTAGGTTCGGAATGTAATTAAATTGCATAGAAAATGTTAACAAAAATATAATATCAAAAGAAATCAAATAAAACTTACATTTTATAGTTGTTCTCTACGCGTGTTCATTTTTTGAAACCGTTCCATTACATCTTCAATCGACACCTTTGCAAAAAGCTCATTTTCAATGTACAAATACACGAGTCGTTCATATATTCATCGCCCATACGATTACGTAAATCCGTCCTCACATGCTTCATTGAAGAAAAACATCTCTCAACACTTGCCGTTGCAATGGGTAAGACAAGTGATAACTTCAACATACGATAAACCAAGGGATAATCAATATGCCTCCTTGTCTCCACCATTTGTTTTACAAGAGCAGATATACCATTAATGTCGGCAAACCTTGTATCTTCTTTGATGCTTCTAATGTATATCCCGAGTTCATATTTGAGCTTGTCTTTTTCTTCAAAATCAAAATCATATGGATACATTTCCGCCAACCTTAGTATCTTTGCAATATCAAAGTAACAAAAAGTGTTAGACGGGCTCAAAGAACTCATACAAGTAAGCAATTCGATGGTCACCTCTTTGAAACGGTTACTAAGCTCTTGGATTTGCATATCTAAAACCGTATTAAAGTTATCAAACTCGTAATAATGTCTGTTGGTGATGTTAGTATTTCTTCTTCGATATTTCGGGTCAATGTAATCTTCTTCCATATTGACCACCTCAAAGTCATATTTTTGACAAAATGATGTGACATCTTTTAAAAGCGAATTAAAACCATCAAGTCTATACGTTTGTAGTTCTTCTTTTGTCGCTTTAATCATTCCGATTGCATTTAATATGTCTTGATCCTTTCTTTGAAGAGCTACACACAATATATTAGTAATCCCCAATATGTGTTTCATCAAGTGTAAATAATACACAAAATCAAAGGTTTTCATATATATTTGAATTCCGCGTGCTTGTTTTTGGCTAGCATTAACAACTCCCGAATTTTCAATATGTTCAAGCACGTCAATAATACTTGGATATAATTCGAGCAAAGGAACAAGTGTCTTATGGTGAGAACTCCAACGTGTGTCTCCAGCTCTTGCAAGTGAGATTTCTTGATTCTTCCCGCTTCCACTTTCAACTTCTAAACGACCAATTTGCTCTTTCACCCTTTCCTTTTGACTCACTCGAATCACATCTATTCGTTTGCAAGATGCACAAACCACATTTGTCAAAGTTGACACTTCATCAAAAAAATTATAAATCTCCACATGTTTGTTTGCAAGGGCGACAACAACTAATTGAAGTTGGTGGGCAAAACAATGTACGAAATAAGCGTATGAGTTTTCTTTTAAAATTAATGCTTTCAAACCATTAAACTCACCGGACATATTGCTTGCACCATCATATCCTTGGCCTCGAACTTTAGTCAAGCTTAAATTGTATCTAGCAAATAGTTCATCGATAGCCGACTTGAGAGACAATGAAGTTGTTTCCATGACATGAACAAGGCCAATAAATCTTTCTTTGACAAGTCCCACTTTATCAACAAATCTTAAAACCACTGCCATTTGTTCCTTTTTAAATACATCTCTCGACTCATCAACTAATATAGCAAAAACATCATCATCAAGTTCTTCAAAAATCTGCTTTAATACCGCTTGTGCAAAACAATTACAAATTTCTTTTTGGATTAGTGGAGATGTCATTTGACTATTTCCTTAAGCATTTCCTAAGATCACTTTACCAATTTCTTCATTTAATTGCCCAAACAACTTTAAAAACTCAATAAAATGTCCTCTATAAAGTGAATTCGCAGACTCAACATGACCACGGAAAGACAACCCATCATTTAATAATGCTTTTGCAAGAAGAACAGAAGCACTTAATCGGATTCTATACTCTCTTTTTTGTTTGTCACTTTGTTTTTCAAATGCAACATGTATGGATTGATCTTGTTTAACCAAGTCCTCACCTTTTTTGCGTGTTTTATTGTGAAGACTATTAACATCACCAATATGTTTGGTAAATCTTTCAGTTTTGTTCCAACCATTAAAACCTTCATTCACAAATACATCTTTTTGACCAATTTCCTTAAAAAAATATCAAAATAAACAATATGCTCTATCCGTTTTCACACTATATTCTAGCCAGTTTCCATATTGTTTAAACCACTCGGGATTAAATCGTCTAGATTTTCCACTAAAATCTCGTTGTGGAAACTCATGCCCAATAGGTTGACATGAACCTCTAAGCAAGTATGCTCTTCTAATTTCATCTTTTTGATTAGGGTGATATGATGAGATTGGCTTTCGTTCAGAAGGATCCCATGGAAGATCATCTAAATCAATTCTTGCCGGAATACTATTACTAGATGAAGAAGCAACATTCGATGGTTTTCTTTTCACAACAACTCTGTCCATGTTTCTAAAATATTCGATGCATCACACATATTATGAGTTGTAATGAACTAAAGAACTAACATAGTAAAATACCCAATTTAACAAACAAATTAACTACATCCTAGATTTCTAAATGCCTAAATGAGTGACAAATCAACTAACAAGTTAACTACATCTAATTTTCACTTGATTTCACTAAGAAAAGCACAAACAAGGTTCTAGGGTTTAAATCTATATACTAAACATAAATCTTGATAGTAAACTCAATTAAACAAAATAACAAAAACTAAACACAAATCTAGATACTAAGCTCAATGAAAAAATGTGTAAATCTAGCCATAAAGCCCATAAGCAATCTAGGGTTTAAAACTTCTAATCTAAACAAAAATTAAATAAACATAGAAAGTTAAAAGCTAACCTTATTAAACCCTAGATGGTCCATCGTCGATTGGGAAATGGGGATGGTCGGCACTCGGCAACAGCGAGCGATGGCCGATGGGGGAGTCAATCGGCGATGGTCGATGGGGGAGGCAATCAGCAGTGAGCGCCACGGCAGGCCAGCAATCGGCGATGGTCGGCGGTCACTATGGTGGATTGGTGGGGAGGCTTGAGGCCAGAAAAAGAATCGAAGATAGGCAGATAGCAAGCAGCGAGCGATGGCCGATGGGGGAGGCGGAAACCTTACAAGTTGGGGTTAAATGTTTATAGTTAAGGGTAAAAAAGTAATTTTACTTATTAAAAAGGTGTTTTAAAAAAAGAAAGACCCTTGCAAGGGTCGAACTAGAGACCTCAAGGATGCGCGAAAGAGGCTATTGCGCAGGTTACCAGTAAGCTAAGTCTAATTAGTAGTAATATTTTGAACTTAATTATATTTAGAGGTTTACTTCCTGAAAAACTATGGGTTCACTCTAATTTTTTGTATTATACGGTACAGTACCCGCTCAAAAATCAATGGGGTCACTTGACCCCGTTCCGGTACACGTAGTTCCGCCCCTGCGTGGAGCTTGATCACTAGAAATTTTGGTGTCACAAACACAAGATTCTGGCATTCTTTGTGTGGCCAAGATGTCATTTGATTAATTTGTGAAACATATGAACAACAAGTGGCTTCCAATTAATCATTTCCTCTATTTGAATGACCACAAGGTCCCCTGTTTGAAACACCAAAAGACCTTCGATCTTATATTGCATGCATGCATTCATTCGTTCTCTCTCTCTACATATATGTATATATGTGTATATATCTTATAGCATCACACATGTTTGATTGTCAAAAGTGATGTTACGTTGCCTCTATCATTCAACAACTTTCCTTACCAATATGGGTTGAGGTGACAATATTCTTTTCACTAGCATAACTTCTAATAATATTTTTTTTAGTTTATATTTTCTCATTGCGTCCTCAACATGTATTAAACCTAATATTTATTTCTTTGTAACACTTTTATTTCTGATTATATATTACATATATAAAATAAATCTTCCTCTATGTATGTATGTTATAAACTAAATAAATAATTGATGGTGGTCCATTATTTTCTACAATTTGTATAAGGAATTATATAGGTTAATTCGGTTATGAATTCATTTATTTTAAAGGGGATCATATATAATATTATCTTACTTTGTTGATTTATATAAACTATATATCTATTATGTATATTTTTAACTTATGTTTATGAAAATAAATCAGTTTTGTCGTACTACTACGTGTCGAATAGTTAATATAATGGGTGAGGTTATTCTACAAAGTGTATTTTTGCTACAAAGTATGAGAAGACACAATGAGACTAAAAAAAGTCACAAAAAAAAATTATATCTCACAATCTAAATCGAATTTCAAAAAAGTACTTCGGAGTCTCTGTTCCTCTCGTCGTCCTCTTTTAGAAAAAAATAAAAATAAATAAAAAAAATTCATTGTATCTTTTATGACACAATGACGTCATTGTATCTTTCATAATAACACAATGACGTTATTGTCTCTTTCATAATGACACAATGACGTCATTGTGTCTTTCATAAATGACACAATAAAAAACGTTAATTTTTTTATTTTTTTTATTTTTCGTTTACCTTTTTTCTTAATGAGGACGGCTAGGGGAACAAAAGCTCGGAATTACTTTTTTGAAATTCGATTTAGATTATGAGATATAATTTTTTTTTGTGACTTTTTTTGACTCATTGTGTCTTTTCACATTTTGTAGCAAATATACACTTTGTATTTGAATCTATTTCTAATATAATTTCTATTGAATTTTGTGTAAAGAAAATAATTGTTTTCATATGCAGTATATCTAGAATTATAAGTATATTGGAATATATATTGAGCATATTTTTTAATCCTACGGACGAATAAACCTCTAGCGCTGAAATATTTCGCATCCATTTTATATGTTTTACATTTATCTTTTTCATATTTTATGCTATATATACTATATTGTGTGTATAATATAAATTTATGTGAGAATTATATAATAAGACGTTAGATCCAAAAAACATATACTTGTTAACAGATTAAAGAATAAAGAGTTACGTTTTGAAGAAATGTTAAATATAAAACAAACAAACAAATTTAGTAATATCTCACTCATAAGATAAGATTTTAAAAAACGAGATTAGAACAAGTCTTTAAAATTATAACAAGTCTTATTCACAGCTAAGAAATAGAGAGTTTGCTCTCAAAAAAGCTCTAGCTCAACGAACCAATTATGAGCAAATAAACATATATAATATCATGTTTAGTTATTACTAATTAAACCCAAAATCAAATCTATTCTAATCATGATTAATTCTAATGGGCTTGGTCATCATGTCATGCAATGGAGAAGATTAAGAATATATTATATAATTGCACTCTTTATTATTTTATATAAGAATTTAGACTTGCAATTCATTAATATGCTTGTTCTTCATATATTCGTACAAGTATGCTAAAAAATTTTGTGCCTCTTGAGGTTCAATTTGACCAACACATGAGATATTCAATAAACCAAATACGTATACTTAAAACATATATCAAGATGACGATCAAAGAGAATATACATGTATGGTAAAGTACTTCGGCACTTAAGTTTACTATATTGAATTTTAAGAGTTAAGCATTAAGCATCATAACAAGACAGTTTGTATAAACAACTTTAAACAAGTAATATATTTTTTTTTCACTAATTGTTCCAATACTTAGTGATTGTAAATTTTTAAGCATAAGGACACATCATAATATCACATATGTTAGTTCATTTAAGATCAGGTCGTCCGTGATATGAGAATTTTTAAGCATAATCATATACCAAACAAACAAAGATAAAATATATTATCTCAATTTTGATTGTGCACAGGTTGGCAATTGTCATGTTAATAAGCAATCTTAATTATCTAAACAAGCATTAACATATATGTGCTTATCCATGTAATTATATGAGGAGCCTAATGGTTAAAAAGAAGGTAAGAGGCTTTGCCTCTCTGAAAGGTACACAATTTAAACCTTTACATTAATGAATTATTACTAACCTGGTGTTATTAACTTCTAACACTTAGCATGTCGTTCAAAATAACCTTTAACATGTCGTTCAAAAAAAATTATACGAGCACGTGTTATGCTATTTATTCAAGCACGTTTTTAGACATATGATTTCATTGCTTAAATATGATGAATTAAAGTGGTTAACTCCGACACCTAGGTTGCTTTTTATTAACTTGACACCTTTTCATTTAACCATATGAAATATTTATGTGTTATAACAATACCATATTAAACACTAACTAAGAGCCCTAAAAACCTTGCTTCCTAAGCATGCTGAGAAAGTTTTCTATAAGACTTATCATCTTACCATAATTATCATCTTTACTAATATTGTCCTTTTACATGATCTATACTACTTTATAAATGGTTTAAGATACATTTGTTATATATAATTGTTCCTAATTTGTCTTCTTATAATAAACTTCTCTTAATTAATACATTATTTAACACACATGAGATTTTTTAATTCACCGTATCAAGTATTATCTTATTATAATACTTTAAATCAACATTTAGTTTCATAATTACTATTTCTATTTTTATAATTATATATTATTTAAATTAAATAGCATTTTCTTTAAATACAAGTATATGATTATTATATATTTACATGGAGTACTACTACTGCCAACCCACTAATATAATGAAGTATTACTTCTGTACAAGATATCATATCTATACTTATTGATAAAACAATAATTTTGGTATCACGTGGCATTCTCTTAAGGCTTTAATTTTTTTAATTCCCGTCTAAATATGTATCTGTTCTCAATAGTAGTCTAGATTCATTCAGAGACATTTGGGAAAATTTTGAAAACTTAACCTTAAATTAGAGTGCATCTTTTTTTAAAAATGAAATCAAACCTGATTATTCTTTTTTCTTCAAATAATTCATCTACAAAAACTGCAGATCACTTTCAAATCCATAAAGTACTCGGTTTATATTTGAATAGTGACAAAAATTACGGGATTTCTTCATCGAACCTCTTCAATTCGAAGGAATTCATGGGTATCTTTCTTTAGAAATAAAGTCATATCCGATTTTGTAACACACAAATTGAATAAATAAAATATCAAATAGTTTGTATACAATTTTACAAAATATAAAATAATATTTTCATATAAAATATGATTAAATTAAATATGTAAATATTTCAAGTAAAACAACAATAATATCTTTTTAAACTTTCGTTGATGAAATTATTTTTTTAACTGTTTCTTAAAAAATAATTATATTTTGTTTAAAAAATCATCCTTAAAAATCTTTAAAAAATGGTATCTGTTTGGAACACTCGCAATTTGTCTTTATAAACTCTGATGATGGCGCATTCGACAAACTTCATCAACGTTATCATTTTGGCTTTCGGTTTCTTCAAGTTTTCTTCAAGAAAACGTATTTATTTTTTTGTTATATTTGAGCTTTCATTTTCTGCGATTGTGTTTTTGGATTGATATTATTTTTCTTTCATTTTTTTGATTTGAAGGTGATCTGATTCGACAATCTATCTTTGAAGAGGTATTACATGCTTGATTTTCAAACTTTTTTATTTCTTTTTATGTTTACTGCCATATTATTATTATGTTTGATTGTAATTCTTTTGATATGTGCAAATTATTTTGATGCATCTGTAGTTGGGCAAATGATGGTGAATTTGTTTTGAAACTCTATCTTAGCTTTCTAGATAATCTATTCAACACGTTTTGAAACTCTATATCTTGAAACGATTATAAGATGTTGTTTCGTTCATCACTTAATATTTGATTATGTGATATTAAGCTTTAAAAGAATTGAATGATTAGTGTCATTTGTTTACTCTGCTTAGGGTTAAAACATTATCTTATATATTTCCTAACATTTACTTTAAATTATTATGATTTTTTGTTGTGTTTGTATCGTTTTATATTACTATGAGGTAACATTTAGTTTAAATTATTATAGTTTTTGGTTGTGTTTGTATCATTTTATCTTACCATAAACATCAATGAAGCACATTCTTTTACTTTCTACTTAGTCATACACAATAGGGTGTTTTAGATGCTTACTTTATCTAAGTTGTATTGTAATTGTTTAGTTATATGAAAGTGTCAAGTTATCATGCCTTTAGATATATATTACTTAAGATGGTTCAATCATATGAGCAAACTATTATTTTAGATGTTTACTTTATCTAAGTTGTACTGTAAATGTTTAATGATATATAACTTTCATTGTTACTTTGTCTGTTTTTTGATATTCTATTTGTAAGTTGAAAAAATCATAACATATATACCTGCAAGTTTAAACTTATTATGTACCTGTAAAGATTGTTTGATGCGTATTACAACTTGCAACCTGTTTATATACCAGCAAACATTGTATATCAATTTAAATCTTTAATTACTTTGTTGTTTAATTGAATCAATACATTGTTGTTTATAATAATTTTGTATCTAAATTCATTTGCTAATAATATTTTTATTATTTTAGTTAACCCATCTGTTGACCATATACCTACCGGTTGACTATATGCTGGACAATTTTAATTATGCATGAAATTAGTTCATGTGTGTGTGTGTGTATATATATATATATATATATATATATATATATATATATATATATATATATATATATAACATTAAGTACAACTATCTATACAATTAACACAATCTTTTGATGAGGTATGTATAAAATGTTATGCAGATTAACTAAAGAGTCAAATTTTATACTATTTTTAACTCATTGTTTGTATCTGTATACTATGATGTAACATTTGGTTTAAATTATTATGGTTTTTTGTTGTGTTTGTATCATTTTACCTTACTATGAACATCAATGAAGCAGCTTCTTTGACTTTCTACTTACTCATATATAACAGGTTGTTTTAGATACTTACTCTACCTGAGTAGCATTGTAATTGTTTAGTTATGTGCAATTGTCAAGTTATCGTTCCTTTCGCTATATATTACTTTAGATGGTTTAATTATATGCAAACTGTTGTTTTAGATGTTTACTTTATCTGAGTTGTATTGTAATTGTTTAATGATATACAAGTTTCATTGCTACTTTTGTCTGTTGTTTGATATTCTACCTGCAAGTTGAAAAAAATTATAACATATATACCTATAAGTTCAAACTTATTATGTACCTGCGAAGATTGTTTGATGCGTACTGCAACTTGCAACCTGTTTATGTACCAACAAGCATTGTATATCAATTTAAATCTTTAGTTACTTTATTGTTTAATTGAATTAATATATCTAAATCCATCTGCTAATAATATTTTCACAAAAGTCTATATACAAAGTATTATCAATAACATTATAACTTACGAACCTTTTTAAACAACAATATTTTTGGATTGAACCCGTGTGTTACACGAGCCTTTAGCCTAGTTTACTATATATCATTTTGTACGCCACTGACAAAACCATTTCTAAACTTTCAAATTATATTTTAAATTTTCAAGTTTAACCCTTGAAGTATATATAATATATCTTTTTAGCTTAATTATTTTTTATTTTTTTCGAATTTGATTTCTCTTCAGTGACTTTAGCTTGTTAATATTTTTGTTAAAAAATGAACTTTTTGTTGTGTGCATCTTTTATTCTTGAAGTCCTGATATAAATTTTGTTATAGATGGAGTTGTTCAAATCGAAAGTTATATCAACTCATGGTTACTTGCTGGTATTATAAAAAAATTAAAACATTACCGAATAAAGATTATTGGTATCATTGTGTATATATGTGGTCAGAATTATTACAGAACCACTTTTTATTTTCAGAACAAAAAAAACTATTGATTTACATAAATGTAAATTACGAACCACTGATTTACATAAATATAAGTTAAGGTCGGTTATATTTAGTTCTTTTACGTAGTTTTTTATTCATGTCTAATATACACATATGTAAAACAGTTTATGTATCATCAAACTTACATTTATATAAATCAATGATTTTTTATTCTAAAAATAAAAAATAGTTCTGTAATAATTATATTAATATATATATATATATATATATATATATATATATATATATATATATATATAATAAAAGGCAACGTTGGCTTCACTCATATGGGATACTATTCCCATTTTACACCTTTCTAGGCTTTAGGTATAATAATGCTATTTATGCCTTTACTATATAAAATTATGTATATTATCAACATCCTTTTTAACTTGTGATAAAGCTAGTTACTTGTTTTTACAGTTTAACACCTCTTATAAAATATTGAGCGTTATCAACGACGTTCAATTAGGTTTAATTTTACTTATATAAAATTATATATGTTATTTACGTTTCTTGTACTTGCTCGTTACAACGTTTCAACCTTACATTTTTATGATTTTACCCCATTACAATACGAGAGTCATAATACTAGTTACTTAATTCGCATGCTATCCCATAGTATGCAATTCACTTTTCAATTCAACATGCATGCTATATCTTAGGTATGATGTTGTTAAGATAATTTAATTTGACAATTATTCTTTTGAAATAAATGCTTTAAAATTTTGTGAAAATCTAATCCTAACTCAGTATTATCTATTTTCAATGTGAGAAGTTATGTTCGTTTTCTTAATATTGTATGCATTATAATAATTTATGTTCAAAGAATGTAATGCATAATAACATGTTAAGCAAATGCATAATAATTTGTATCTGGGATATGAATTAGATCTATAAACTCTAAAGAAATGTTAAACATATAAACTATTATTTATCATCTTCTTTGAATAAATAATATTCAAACGTTTATGCGCAGGGCCGGCTTAACGTTTTTTGGGGCCCCAATCGAACTATAAAAATGAGACCCTTTTGAAAATCGTAATCTAAACAAAAGCAATCTAATCAAATTTCTTTGAACAAAAGCAATAAATCAAAGAAAATTTGGTATACCAACTTAAGCCAACTTAAGTCTTTGATAGTTGATTTCTGTAAATAAAAAAGGGCTAGACGAAGTCGATCAAATCAATCGGAGAAGAAGAAACTTAGGAATGGTTGTTTGCTTTGTGAATTGTGTAACTGTGTTTCTTCAATAACTTATGAAATTATCAAAATTTTATCGGGACTCAATTATCAAGTATTATTCCTGTTTCAAAATTACATTGAGTCATATAATACCAAAACCCACTATAATATTTATTTTTATAAACATGAACCATTATTTTTTGGGGGCCCAAACTCAATACGTCACAACTTACATTATAGAGCGGTCCTGATTATGCATCTTATGCTCTTTTAAGGTGGATTTTCTTGGTGGCGGAGACTTCATCACTTTTGATCCCTTTTTCTATGAGCCACGCCTTTTACCCTTGCAGACAAAAAACGAACATATCCCAAGCAATTTTGACCACTGTTTTTATCCTTTATAATATTTTCTAAACATCGATATTTTATATCAAATACTTTTAAAAAATCAAGTTAGTTTATGGGGTTAATAAAGATACACTCGTTGGTTATTAGAACACTCTCTTTCTCTCCGGTGACGGATCTAGAAATTGTTTTTATGGGGGCCGAAAATTTTTTAAGATAGCTTAGCTATCACAATATAATTCGGGTCGGATCCGGTTCATCGCCGAAAAACATTATTAAAAAATGGTGTGTACACCCTTGTATTTGCATATATATCAAGAACCTTATTAAAGTAACTAATTTGAGAATAATGTTTAAACGATTTTCGAACTTTTGCATAGTTGTTAAGAACGCCAATTAGTCTTTAACATTGATGACCTTCAACATGTTTGAAAATAATGTCTGTTAAAGTAAATATAATATTTCATCCATTATATCTTGAAACCAATATGAATTTCACTTGTTTTATTGTCAAAAACATCTATCTCGATATATTTTTTTCTTTTTTTCTTTTTTTTCTTTTTTCATCCTACTAACTGCTTGATTATTTGATTGTTAAATTACTAAAAATCTACTCGGTTACAAGTTAGTGTGAAAACATAGTCTGTCGGACTAGGGGGGCACTTGTAATATTATAAGGGCGATCAGGATTTTCATATGTATATACAACTGTAAAAAAAATTTAGGAGGGAGCGGCTCCCCCCACACCTTCCACTAATGTAGGTATGCCCCTGCTTCTCTCTATGTCTTTGTATACATATATACATATATATAGAGAGAGAGAGAGACAGTGATTTTTGACGAGCTAGTTCTAACACCGTTTAAATTAGTTCAACTGAAGTTCATTTGAGTCGGGCCCGTGGTTCTCTATTTATTTTGAGGTTTCATTATGAAACCTTTTAATATATATGTGTATATATATATATATATATATATATATATATATATATATATATATATATATATGTATATACATATATGTGTATATACATGTATATATATATATATACATGTATATATATATATATGTATATACATGTATATATATGTATATACATGTATATATATATATATGTATATACATGTATATATATATATGTATATATATGTATATATATATATATATGTATATACATGTATATATATATATAAGGAGGATCAATATAATTTAAGTATATTATAGGTATAGTTTTTTTAGAGTAAATTACACTTTTCGTCCTTTAGTTTCGTAGCAAATTTCAGATTTCGTTCTTAAACTAAGGAAATTACAGTAAACATCCTTTACGTTTAAAAAAGTTTGCAGGTTTCATCTTTTCCTATAACAGACGTTAAATTTAGCCGTTAACTCTAGTCATGTGACTTGCACATGAGGGCAACATGGTCATTTTATTCTAATAAGGACTACCCTTGTAATGTAATCAAACAATAATAAAAATTAAAAGAAAAAAAATTAAGTCCCCTGCCCCTCTCCTCTCTCTCTCTCTCTCTCTCTCTCTCTCTCTCTCTCTCTCTCTCTTTCTCTCTTCAGCCATGATCCACCCGATTATCCTTTCCACCACGACCCACCTTCTCCGACCCGCAGTTGTCGGCTTCTCCCTCCCCATCCCCTGCTCCGATTATCATTTCCACCACCACCACGTATTTGGGTTTTGACTGCTATCACCGCCACCGCGATAGATCTAACCACCACCATTATGAAATTTGGGTGTGGATATAGTACCTGGGGTACGAACAATAGGGAAACTGCTAAGAGCGTGTGGTTGTGGATGGAAGAACATGTGATTGTGATCAAAAAGCAAAAGGGATGGGATTGAATGGTGGAGTAAGAGTAGTTCAACATTGTTTTCAAGTAACATTGCCTTGGAACAAATCAGAGAACCATGTTTATAAGCATCATAAAGGTAAGGTAATTTGCTCTCAATCGATGGCCATATTAATTGTGACATCCGGTAATTTTCCGTTACCAAACTCCGTTAGTACCGTTAAGTCTTGCATACACGGGTCGTGAGCACACACTAGTTGTCGTTGAACGTTAGTGACTTAATAATAATTAATAATGATAAACAAATAATTATTTAACTAGCTATGTTGGTTATTAGTTATGATTACACGATTTAAATATTAAGTGTGAATTTTATCGCGTAATGTAACAACGTGTGTATTTAATTCGTGTATTTTGTAACTAGTAAAGATAATGCATATGATTATTATTATTAGTTTATATGCTTGTTATTTTAGTTAAAAACCTTTTAAAAGATTTTAAAAGCTTAGTTTTTATAAAATACAAATTACAAGGGTTTAAATGGTAATTATAATAAATTAAATTAAATAAAAGAAAATCCCAACCCTAATACCCACCCCTCGGCCGCGAATTGCATCAACACACACAAATACTTGCGAAATCGACCCAAGAACAAGCATTCACCATCGGATTTGATTGAATACAAGCTATACAACACGTTAACAACATCGAATCTTGTCATTATACGTTTAAAGGTTAGCTTTTGGTGTTCTTTTCACGTATTTTGTTATGGCCGAGAGTTTTGGTTCGAAAATCTATAATTGAATGTCGATTTTGTGTTGTTTGATGATATTGGGATGTTAATTAGATTGTATAGATGCTAGTTTACGTAGATTATGCAAGAAAGTTGCGATTTTGATGCGTTGTTCATACGTTACTAATAATAGTAACTTTAATTGCATGAATATGGTGATTTGATGATGAATTGATGTTGTTAAAGTGTGTATGATGTTATATGGATGTTAGAATGATGATGATTATGCTAGAAATCTAAGAATGGATGGTGTAGTTCATGTATTACCAAAAGTAGAAACTTTTTATTTATGAAGATTTGTGTTAAGGTAAATTGCAAGTGCTTGATGGTCGATCATGATCTTTATGAACTAGATAGGGTATGTTAGTGATGAACATGTGTTGTAATTCATAAAAGGATAGATTTTGGGATGCACTTTCCCAAAAGAGAAACTTTATTTGTACAAAATCTTGGATATGATGATTTGAGCATGTTTGTGACGTTAGGATCATGTTAGCATGTTCATGGATGATATCTAATGTGGTGGAATGTATTGTTTGGGTTGTATGAATGCTTAGTTGGTTAATGGGATATTTGGTCTCTTTGTGGGTGCACATGGTGATGGATTATGTAGGTTATGATAGAACTATTGTTTGGGTTGTAATAGATCATGGTTGAACATTTTGGTTGATATGGATTCTGTTGAATAATATGATGATGATCGTTATACACGCATGCGAATCTGAGGCCCTCTTAGTAGGATTGGCAGGATTTAGGGTGTGAAGTCATGAGTGGCTTCACATGGTATGTTGTGCATGATTTGATTCTGTGTATGATGAATTAGCTATGGTATAACTATGTTGAGCATGATGATTACTTGAGATTCATATGACTTGTATGATAATCTAGTTGTATGATGATCTAGGTAGTACATGTGGTTAA
This sequence comes from Flaveria sonorensis, assembly GCA_025506505.1. NCBI lineage: Eukaryota > Viridiplantae > Streptophyta > Magnoliopsida > Asterales > Asteraceae > Flaveria > Flaveria sonorensis. Next base: position 43,576,656 of record CM046430.1, on the reverse strand, counting down.
TGAAGTGGCATACGTGAACAACTTGTATGATAATCATGTGTGATGAACTATTATGTTTAATTGAATGGAATTTCACCAATAATGTCACCAACTGGTCAACTGGGTCAATGTGTCTTGTTTTTCCAAAACCTTGAGTTCTTTGGCTTATAGAGCACTTAGGGTTTCATGATGTTTGTGTGTACACATACTCATGTACTTGCGTGTTCTAGGTAACCTCTGAAGGTTGTCTTTCCTCCCTTTTCAAGTTAAGCTCTTAAGTATTTCTTATGCACACCAGGTGAGTTCATGCCCCACTCTTTTTCATACTATCTTTTGGGGGAGATAGCATACTGGTTTTACAAACGCTTTATTAATATGAGTTGTGTATAGTATGATATACTGCTGAATACCATGAAAGTCCTCACATTTTCAGATTGTTAATAATGTTAATTAGCGGGAAAACTTGGGTAGTACTACTGGGTCTGACGAGCCCCACCTGTGCGACTCGAGGTCAAACGGGTGCAATTTTGTCCTAATACAAACATCGTCACGACCTGGTAAGTCGTGACGGGAGGCAACAAACGAAACACAGTTAGCTTTAATCGTGAAATCACTATGATTATTACTTGTGAATATAGATTAGCTATATATTTCAATGCACCTCTTATATTTTGCAATTATTACTGATTTATGATTAACGCAAACTCTTGAACTCACCAACCATTGTGTTAACTCTTTTAGTATGCTATTCTCAGGTTGAGGTTTCCATTGCCAAGGAGCACGAGCACGGGTCAGCATCATTGTGATTGTTAGCATGATTGAAACTATGTTTTTGGTTGTGTTTGTTAAAACATTTAAGATTTGGCTTTGCATAATATTTGGGCGCGTGTGTTTGCGCATTTTGTATTATGTTACATTGTTTTGGGTTTTTCTGGTTTATTAAACGCTTCCGCATATTTTAAAGTTAAAATCTGATTTTGAATGTTTGTTCATATAGAGTCGTTTTGAGTAACTAATGACTGAGTTCCTGGTATGTTACACGCCTCGCGGTAAATCCCTGCACATGAATTTTGAGGGTGTGACAGATTGGTATCAGAGCCATTGGTTATAGGAAACTAGGTTGCATACACACTAGACTATAACCGCACAGTTTGTTAGTTACTCGTTACTCATTCTTTACTGTATACTCATTGGCATACGCAACACGTACTTCGCAGCATGGCATCATCATCCCGAGATTTGGGTAAGAGACCGGCGCGATCTGAGTCACCTCCTACTTCTCCCGTACCTGATAGGGGATTTGACTGACCCCGGTATCCTTATCCTCCTGGAGAGATAGACTGGGATCAGCCTTTCATACCGCCTGAGCTTGATCCTCCGCAGAACTGGGATTTCTACCCCACCTACATACGTCGTATGGCTTATAGAGAGCGTGTACCACTTGTAGCTCCTACCCGACCTAGGACTAGGTCATCGACGGCCTCTGCATTGCCTACTCTTCCTACCTTGGACATCCCTCTCGAGCAGGCATTTGCAGCTTTGGTAGCCACTCTAGACACAGAGCGACAGCATATCCGAGGACTCACTGATGAAAACTCTGCCTTACGATCTGAGATGCGTCAGTTGCACTACCAGGTAGAAACGCTTCAGGAGCGACTCCCGATGGCCATTGGTGGACATCATACCCTGGCAGGCAACGTTGTAGCACTTACTGGGCGCATGGACGAGCAGGATCACCATAACATAGTGATCGATGATAGGTTTGCTGATCTAGAGGCACAGCTAGCAGCAATTCAGATTACTGAAGCCCCTGCACCTTTGGCAGACCCCGATGAGGAAGACCCGAAAGAGGAAACCGGAGGAAGCCCTCGAAGAAGAACCAGCAGCGATGGATGAGGACAGTGATGGATCTGACGTGTTGGACTGATTCTACTCTTATATGACTTGGACTATATAGTGTTTCTTTCCTTTTGAAACCTATATGGGAAGGGTTGTTTCCCACCCAACTGAAAAACTAAAATTTTGACATTGATGGAATATTTTGTGAACCATTTACAATTTATTTATCTTTGGTTATTATTTTGTTATAAATGTTATGGTTGTGACAAATTCATCATTTCTTACTATTTACCATACTTTAATGAGATTAATGTGATGGATGTTACTCACTATTTTATTTGTGAATGTAAAGTGAAATATGGACGGAAGCGGTAGAGGACGTGGAAGTGGTAGTGGACGTGGTGATGGTGGACGTGGTGCTGGTGCTATCAACATGACTCCTGCTGAGTTGGTTGCTCTGATTAACGAAAATGTTCAAGCGGTAGTGGCTGCTACACAAACAGGATAGCCAGCAGGTAAATGATATCAGTGATCTAACCGATATCTCTGTTTTCGTCCGGGATACTCAACTAATGTTTGATTTGTCGAAACAGGACCCCCACCTTGTACCTATAAATCCTTTATGGATTGCAAGCCCCATACCTACAGCGGGACTGAAGGAGCCGTGGGACTAGTGAGATGGTTTGAGAAGACTGAATCTGTTTTAGCTAAGTGTAACTGTCCGCCAGCTGACCAAGTGAAGTTCGCGACTAGAACCCTTGAAGGCGCATCTCTCTCCTGTTGGAATGCCCAGGTGCATATGTTGGGCCAGGATATGGCTAATGACATAAATTGGGCTGAATTCAAAGCAATGATGACGGAGGAGTATTGCCCCCGTGATGAAGTACAGAAGTTGAAAATTGAGTTTTGGCAGCTTAAGATGCAAGGTTCCAAGATTGAGGCCTATACTACACGGTCTCATGAGTTGGCCACACTATGCCCAGGGATGGTTAATAAGATGCACAAAAGGATTGAGCATTACATACGTGGACTGGTGCTCGAGATTCAGAGTATGGTGACTGCTTCCAATCCTGACACCATACAGTAGGCTATAAGGTTGGCCCATAGGTTGACCAACCAGGCAGTAGAGCAGGGAAGATTACCCAAGAGGGGCGCAGTGGCTAGCGTACCCAATAACAAACATAAGTAGGAGAATACTGGTGATAAAGGCTCATCCTCCAGCAACCAGCAACTACAACAGCAGCAGTACGTTCAGATGCACCAACCTCACCAACAGCAAAGAAAGTTCGATAACAATCGTAACTATAATCAGTCATCTTCAGCACCACAGGGACAAGGAGGCTATGTTGGGAAAAATCCCAAATGCAACCGATGCAATTACCACCACACCGGTAGGTGTGACAACTTCTGATGCCAACGTTGTGGTAAAGTTGGACATGCAGCGAAAGAATGCCGGGGTGAATTGATGAAGAAGCCTTAGCAATCTCAAGAAACTCCAAAAGGTTGTTTCGAGTGCGGAAAAGAAGGCCATTACAGACGCAATTGTCCACAGCTTAGGAGGAATGGAAATGGGGGGAACAACAATGGCAACAACAACAATGGGAACAACAACAACACCGGAAATGGCAACGACAATAGTGGAAATAACAATGGAGCCAAAGGAAGAGCCTTCGTTATTGGCTCAGGTGAGGCTCTAAACGACCCTACAACTGTAACTGGTAAATTTTCGATTCATGGTCGTTTTGCTACCTTATTATTTGATACTGGAGCTGATAGAAGCTTTATTTCCACTAAGTTTAGTAGTCTTTTAAGTGATATGCCTTCAACATTAGAATCTAAGTACACCGTAGAGTTAGCAGATGGTAAACATATTCACGTGACACATATCCTTAGAGGCTGCAAGATAGAACTTGCTGGTCAAACCTTCGACATAGATCTCATGCCTATCATACTTGGGAGCTTCGATGTAGTAGTCAGCATGGATTGGCTTTCTGACAAGCAAGCGGAAGTCATATGTCACGAGAAGATTATACGGATTCCTAACGGTGAAGAAATTCTCTCGGTCCAAGGCGATAGGAGTGGTGCAGTGATGGGCATCATCTCGTTCATGAAGGCCTAGAAGTTGTTACGGAAAGGTCGACTAGCCATATTGGCACTTATCACAGACAAACAGATAGAGGAAAGGAAGATAGAGGATATCCCCGTGGTTCGTGAGTTTTCCGAGGTGTTTCCGGAGGACCTTCCTGGACTACCACCTCATCGTCAAGTCGAATTCCAAATTGATTTGACTCCAGGAGCCGCTCCGATTGCGAGAGCACCTTACCGGTTAGCTCCAAACGAACTGCAGGAATTATCTGCTCAACTCCAAGAACTGTTGGATAAAGGATTTATCCGACCCAGCTCGTCGCCCTGGGGAGCGCCAGTTCTATTTGTCAAGAAGTTTTACGGTACATTTTGAATGTGCATTGACTATAGGGAACTGAACAAGGTTACGATCAAGAATAGATACCCGCTACCTCGTATAGATGATTTGTTTGATCAACTGCAAGGATCAAGCTATTATTCTAAGATTGACCTGAGGTCTAGGTATCATCAGCTGAGAGTTCGAGAGGAGGACATCTCGAAGACTGCCTTTCATACATGTTACGGTCATTACGAGTTCTTGGTCATGCCATTCGGGTTGACGAATGCACCAGTGGTATTCATGGACCTCATGAATCGCGTGTGCAAACCCTATCTTGATCAGTTTGTTATTGTCTTTATCGATGACATATTGATCTACTCAAGGATTGAGGAAGAACATGGAGAGCACTTACGGTTAATCTTGGAATTACTTTGAAAAGAACAACTGTACGCCAAATTCTCTAAGTGTGATTTCTGGATACGCGAAGTGCAATTCTTGGGTCATATTGTTAACTAGAAAGGAATACATGTTGATCCGGCAAAATTTGAAGTGATAAAGAATTGGTCGGTTCCTAAGAAGCCAAGTGAGATACGACAGTTTCTTGGACTGGCAGGATACTATCGACGGTTCATCGAAGGATTTTCTAAGATTGCTCAACCCCTCACAGCTTTGACTCACAAGGGAACGACGTATAAATGGGGCGAGAGTCAGGAATCTGCTTTCCAGTTGCTGAAAGAGAAGCTATGTAGCGCACCGATATTAGCGTTACCGGAAGGAAGTGACGATTTCGCAGTCTATTATGACGCTTCCATTCAAGGACTTGGGTGTGTATTGATACAGAGGGATAAGGTGATAGCTTACTCCTCTAGACAACTAAAGGTTCATGAGAAAAACTATACCACCCATGACTTGGAGCTGGGTGCGGTAGTTTTTGCCTTAAAGATCTGGAGACACTACTTGTACGGTACTAAATGCACTATTTACACCGATCACAAGAGCCTTCAGCACATCTTTGAGCAAAAGGAATTGAACATGAGGCAAAGACGTTAGGTAGAGCTACTGAACAACTATGATTGTGCCATTAGATACCATCCGGGGAAAGCAAATGTAGTCGCTGACGCGCTGAGTAGGAAAGAAACTGCTAAGCCTCGACGTGTGCGAGCTTTGCAACTTACCATTAGCACACAGTTACCGAAAAAAATCTGAGAGGCTCAGACAGAAGCTTTGACAGCAGAAAACATTGGGTCTGAATCATTAAGGGGAATGAAAAAACAATTGAAATAAAGGCGGATGTAATTCGTTACTTCATGGACAGACTTTGGGTACCTCTGCATGGAAACCTAAGAGACTTGGTTATGAGTGAGGCACATAAGTCTAAGTACTCTATACATCCTGGATCTGACAAGATGTATCATGATCTGAAGGCGCACTACTGGTGGCCTAACATGAAGGCGGATGTAGCTACATATGTGAGCAAGTGCCTGACCTGCTCAAAGGTAAAAGTGGAGTATCAGAAACCATCTGGGCTATTACAACAACCTGAGATCCCTATGTGGAAGTGGGAACAGATCTCAATGGATTTCATTACCAAGTTACCTCGGACTCCTACTGGTTGTGACACGATATGGGTCATCGTAGATTGATTAACGAAGTCCGCTCATTTCTTGGCAATAAAGGAAACGAACAAAATGGAGAACTTAACCCGATTTTATTTGAAGGAGATAGTTTCAAGACATGGTGTACCGGTTTCAATCATTTCCGACTGCGATGCCCGTTTTACATCGCACTTCTGGTAGTCGTTACAGAGATCTTTAGGTATGCGGTTAGACATGAGTACTGCTTATCACCCACAAACCAATGGTCAAAGTGAGCGTACCATACAGACGTTGGAGGACATGCTACGTGCTTGTGTGATTGACTTCGGGAATAACTGGGAAGTTCACCTACCATTGGTGGAATTTTCTTACAACAACAGTTATCATACTAGCATAAAGGCAGCACCTTTTGAAGCTTTGTATGGGAGAAAATGTAGATCACCAGTTTGTTGGGCTAAAATTGGTGATAGCCAGCTAACGGGTCCTGAGTTGGTACACGAGACCACTGAGAAGATTGTACAAATAAGAAACCGTGACAGACAGAAAAGTTATGCGGATAAGCGATGGAAACCTCTAGAATTTCAAGTTGGTGACAAAGTCTTATTGAAAGTCTCACCGTGGAAAGGCGTGATTCGGTTTGGTAAAAGAGGAAAGCTAAATCCGAGATACGTTGGACCATTTGAGATATTGGAAAGAATAGGTCCAGTGGCCTATCGACTAGCCTTACCTGATTCATTGAGTGAAATCCATGACGTATTCCATGTTTCAAATCTAAAGAAGTGTTTAACGGATGAAACGATGATCGTACCGCTTGAGGAAGTCCAAGTAGATGAACAATTACGCTTCATTGAGGAACCAGTTATGGTGATGGATCGTGAGGTAAAGACACTTAAGCAAATCAAGATACCCATAGTCAAGGTTCGTTGGAACTCGAGACGTGAACCGGAATTCACGTGGGAACGTGAGGACCAGATGAAGCTTAAGTATCCTCAGCTATTCGAAAAGACGATGCCAGCCGGCGAAGGTATTGATTTAAATTTCGAGACGAAATTTCTTTCAACATAGGGATGATGTGACAACTCACCCGAAACTCACTCGATTACTTTATGCCAATGCAGTAGACCAGTGATGGAGCACATACCATGTAACGCAATTTTCAGGCTGAAAATTCTTTCAACATGAGGATAATGTGACATCCGGTAATTTTCTGTTACCAAACTCCGTTAGTACCGTTAAGTCTTGCATACACGGGTCGTGAGCACACACTAGTTATCGTTGAATATTGGTAACTTAATAATAATTAATAATGATAAACAAATAATTATTTAACTAGCTATGTTGGTTATTAGTTGTGATTACGCGATTTAAATATTAACTGTGAATTTTATCGCGTAATGTAGCAACGTGTGTATTTAATTCGTGTATTTTATAACAAGTAAAGATAATGCATATGCTTATTATTATTAGTTTATATGCTTTTTATTTTAGTTAAAAACCTTTTAAAAGATTTTAAAAGCTTAGTTTTTATAAAATACAAATTACAAGGGTTTAAATGGTAATTATAATAAATTAAATTAAATAAAAGAAAATCCCAACCCTAATACCCACCCCTCGGCCGCGAATTGCATCAACACACACACATACTTGCGAAATCGACCCAAGAACAAGCATTCACCAACGGATTTGATCGAATACAAGCTATACAACACGTTAACAACATCGAATCTTGTTCATTATACGTTTAAAGGTTAGCTTTGGTGTTCTTTTCACGTATTTTGTTATGGCCGAGAGTTTTGGTTCGAAAATCTATAATTGAATGCCGATTTTGTGTTGTTTGATGATATTAGGATGTTAATTAGATTGTATAGATGCTAGTTTACGTAGATTATGCAAGAAAGTTGCGATTTTGATGCGTTGTTCATACGTTACTAATAATAATAACTTTAATTGCATGAATATGGTGATTTGATGATGAATTGATGTTGTTAAAGTGTGTATGATGTTATATGGATGTTAGAATGATGATGATTATGCTAGAAATCTAAGAATGGATGGTGTAGTTCATGTATCACCAAAAGTAGAAATTTTTATTTATAAATATTTGTGTTTGGGTAAATTACAAGTGCTTAATGGTCGATCATGATCTTTATGAACTAGATAGGGTATGTTAGTGATGAACATGTGTTGTAATTCATGAAAGGATAGATTTTGGGATGCACTTTCCCAAAAGGGAAACTTTATTTGTACAAAATCTTGGATATGATGATTTGAGGATGTTTGTGACATTAGGATCATGTTAGCATGTTTATGGATGATATCTAATATGGTGGAATGTATTGTTTGGGTTGTATGAATGCTTAGTTGGTTAATGGGAGATTTGGTCTCTTTTGGGTGCTAATGGTGATGGATCATGTAGGTTATGATAGAACTATTGTTTGGGTTGTAATAGATCATGGTTGAACATTTTGGTTGATATGGATTCTGTTGAATAATATGATGATGATCGTCATACACATGTGCGAATCTGAGGCCCTACTTAGTAGGATTGGCAGGATTTAGGGTGTGAAGTCGTGAGTGGCTTCACATGGCATGTTGTGTATGATTTGATTCTGTGTATGATGCATTAGCTATGGTATAACTATGTTGAGCATGATGATTACTTGAGATTCGCATGACTTGTATGATAATCTAGTTGTATGATGATCTAGGTAGTGCATGTGGTTAATGAAGTGGCATACGTGAACAACTTGTATAATAATCATGTGTGATGAACTATTATGTTTGATTGAATAGAATTTCACAAATAATGTCACCAACGGGTCAAACAGGTCAACTGGGTCAATGTGTCTTGCTTTTCCAAAACCTTGAGTTCTTTGGCTTATAGAGCTCTTAGGGTTTCATGATATTTGTGTGTACACGTACTCATGTACTTGCGTGTTCTAGGTAACCTCTGAAGGTTGTCTTTCCTCCCTTTTCAAGTTAAGCTCTTAAGTCTTTCTTGTGCACACCAGGTGAGTTCATGCCCCACTCTTTTTCATACTCTCTTTTGGGGGAGATAGCATACTGGTTTTACAAACGCTTTATTAATATGAGTTGTGTATAGTATGAAATACTGCTGAATACCATGAAAGTCCTCACACTTTCGGATTGTTAATAATGTTAATTAGCGGGAAAACTTGGGTAGTACTACTGGGTCTGACGAGCCCCACCTGTGCGACTCGAGGTCAAACAGATGCAATTTTGTCCTAATACAAACATCGTCACGACCTGGTAAGTCGTGACGGGAGGTAACAAACGAAACACAATCAGCTTCAATCGCAAAATCACTATGATTATTACTTGTGAATATAGATTAGCTATCTATTTCAATGCACCTCTTATATTTTGTAATTATTACTGATTTATGATTAACACAAACTCTTGAACTCACCAACCATTGTGTTGACTCTTTTAGTATGGTATTCTCAGGTTGAGATTGCCATTGCCAAGGAGCACGAGCACGGGTCAGCATCATTGTGATTGTCAGAATGATTGAAACTATGTTTTTGGTTGTGTTTGTTAAAACATTTAAGATTTGGCTTTGCATAATATTTGGGCGCGTGTGTTTGCGCATTTTGTATTATGTTACATTGTTTTGGGTTTTCTGGTTTATTAAACGCTTCCGCATATTTTAAAGTTAAACTCTGATTTTGAATGTTTGTTCATATAGAGTCGTTCTGAGTAACTAATGACTGAGATTCTGGTATGTTACACGCCTCGCGGTAAAACCCCGCACGTGAATTTTGAGGGTGTGACATTAATGTCATTGTACTTGCTTGGATCTTCTGTTATAGAACTTTTCTTTTTGTTAATCTATTATGAAATTTGGGTGTTCTTGCTTGGATATGTTGGGGGTGGTAGTGATAGGTGGTGGTAGTTGTGTTGATGCCATGGTGGCTGACAGTGGTGGTTGTTACCGATGGTATAAGGTGAGGTGTGGCCGGAGGTGGTGGCGACCAGCGGTGGTGACGTCGATCTAGTGTTCGCCGGTGGTATGTGAAGAAGGTAATGGATCAAGGGTTTAGGGCGGGGAGAGAGATGAGATTTGGTTTAAGTTTTTTTTCTAATTTTTTATTAAATAGGTACAATGACCACATTGCCCTCATGTGCAAGTCACATGACTAGATTTAACGACCAAATTTAACGTTCGTTAGAGGGAATGATGAAATCTGCAAGCTTTTATAAACGTAAAGGATGTTTACTGCAATTTCTTTAGTTTAAGAACGAAATCTGAAATTTACGACAAATCTAAAGGACGAAAAGTATAATTTACTCTTTTTTATTTGAAAAAATAAGCATATGACCACAACTTGTTCATACCCTAATATTATTTTAATAAATTACACTATAAAAGTAAGCATTTTATTCTTTATAATTTAAGTATAGTATTGTTATAGTTATTTTGTTAATTTAAAATTTTACCAGATTGTCATAACCTTTATTTAAAAAAAATTATGCCATGAAATCCATTTTTTATTTTTTTTAATTTGAGTATAGTATTACTATAGGCTTTTAGTTAAAAAAATTAACATGTTATGTGATTACATATCATTACGTGATTACACGTTCTACTAGTTTTGTGTTAGTGTTTCGTGATCTCAGCCGCATCATGTGAACACCCCTCTAATGTGTGTGTGTGTGTGACACACATACTAGGATAGAAACTACGCATTACACTGGTTGAAAAAAAAATTAAATTTAATAGTTAGTAATTAAGATTTTAAAACCCATATATTGTGCAAAATTCATTTCTCCTGTGCCGGATTCAATTTTTCAACTTTTTGCTCTAAGCTCATGCGCCTGATTCTCTTCTCATGTACCAGATTTTCTTCTTGTGCATCTGATACTTTTTTCTTAGGCCTCTTCTTTTTTTTAAAAAATACTTACAACCATAAAAATATGAAAACTTGTTTTTAAAATTATAAACTGAAATTTATTTACAACTAATTGATTGAAGTATGCAAGTATTTTATTAAACTGAAAATAATTTGATTTTTGGAAAGTTTTAGTATTTTTATCTTTCATATTAAGAAGGTTCGATAACTATACCCTTTAATAGTATTGAAAAATTATTTTGAAAATAAATACATAAAACTGCTAAATCTTAATAAAATTGAAAGAACGAATAACTAAAACTATATATATATATATAATATATATATATATATATATATATATAATATGCTTGTTTTAGATATTGGAACATTTTAAATTTATCTTTATGTTACCTTTATTACTTTATTTGTTTTTAAAGTTGCATAGAACTATATTCAAGTACTAAAATCTCTTAATTATTTTAAACACGGCATTCAAAAATAAGCGTAAAACATCTAAATAATAAATAAGTGGATATAGGACTAGCGTCTTGCAATGGGATCGTTAAATGGTAAAAAGCATAAAAATGTTGAACCACACACGCACGCTGCGGCGTGTTAACTTTCAAAATTTAGAGCGAAACGTAAAACAAATACTTTTTAAAATATGAAAGTATAAGGGACTAAAGTTGAAAGTAAAAAATATTTGAGTTAAATTGTAAAAGATGTAAATATGTTGGGTTAAAATAAGAAAATGTTAAAAATTTAAAAAAAAAAAAGACAATAGGTAGATACAACCTACTAAGCACATAGTACAACCTATGATGCATAACCAAGTTGATAATTAGTATATATTAGTACTAAGCTCCCCTTATTGTTACGGGGGCGTAAAACCATGCCAAGTAGCACTATCATCACATCACCGTCAACGATCTCCAGCAACGGAAAAACTCGTATGGAACAAGAAATAAAAACAAAAAGAATTAAAACCAAACGGAAAGTAGACTTAAAAACCTTAAACCACTCACGTGAAACAAAAAACAATAAAAACAATAACTAACACGATGCGATGGAGCCGTTAAACAGGAAAAAATAGCGTAACAATGTTAAACCACACGCGCATGTTACGACATGTACTTCTCAAAGTTTAAAATTGATGTTTTATAAAATCAAAGTTTTTGTTTTGACATAGTTATTTATTTGAAACAACGAGTTAAATACTAATATACAACTCGTCAAACCTAATCTTACAAATTTCAACAACTACGTCGCAGCACACGAGGTCACCACCACACACCACTTATCATGTGTGCTTTTTCTTTTTTGTCTTTTTCGTTTTCTAATTTTCATTTTATTATTACAATTATTATTGTTGTTTTATTTTCTTTTGAATGATGAGCACACTAAAAAGTAAAACTCTCTATTACCTTTCATGTAATTTTATATATCAAACTGGCAGGAAATAAACTTTATTTAAAACTTTTTATAACTTTCAATATATAATGTTTTATAAAATTATAAATATAGAGTTACGACGTTCTTATTTACTTTTTCCTATGTTTCGATAAACCATCGTAACGCACGAGCATAACCTGCTAGTTTTATATTTATAACTCTAAATTTGTTCACATGTCTTCTTTACTTCTTTTATTATAGAGTAAATTACAAAAAAAAAAAAATTCCCTTTAACTATTACTAAAATTACGGTTCTTGATTTTAAACTTTGATAAGTATATTGTGTATCCTTTATTTGAAATTTGGACACGCTTTATGTCATTTTCAGTAAATGAAGTTAATTTTCTTTGTTAAGTTTAAGTAAATAGTATTTTTGCCCTTACTATTTAAATGATAAAATATACAACTTAGCGCATTTACAGTCCGTTTCTCATTTTTATATGAGTGGGTGACCTGTATTATAGGGGATGGTTATTAGTGATTGTGAGTGAAGAAGAAAGAAAATTTATGGGGGTTGTACGGTGATTCCCCATATTTAAGGAATCACGGTACAACCTCCATAATTATTTTAATATTTTTTAAAGTGGTTGTGAGTGGATGAGAAGGAAAATGTAATGATAAAGGTATGAAAAATATTATTTAATTGAAAAAAAAAGAGAAAAAATAGAAGTTTTTAGTGTAATTATAAGGATAGAAATAAAGGATAGATTGTGAATACTCTAATTTTATACTAATTTTATTTTTTTTTTCTTTCTGTTATACTTACTTTTCTTTTTTCTCCTTTTCACACCACTTTTATCTTAGAAACTTATCTTAAATATTATTAATTTAATTTAATTTTTTAAATATAAGTTTATTTATAGAATTTTAGTTTATTATATTTTTTATTTGTTCAATTTAGTTATTTACTTGTCTAGTAAAACCAATAAAAATTAATGAAATCATAATATATTTTTAAACTATAAATAAAAATTACATAACCTGACAATAAAAATTACATAATTTCTAAAATATAATTGATTAAAACATAAACATAAACATAATAAAATTACATAAAATATTGAATCAAAGATAAGTAATTTTGATAAACCGACTAAATTTTAGATGTATAAACTATGCAACATTAAGCTACAAATAAAGATTGTGTAGATTTATGAAATACATGTAACTAATTTGATTTTAAAATAATATTTTAGATATACAGATAATTATATAGATGACATGTTCCACAAAACTCATAAACTATTTGATCATGAATGATTATCTTCCTAAATGATCTAAACAGTTCAAAGACAATGGTCCCACAAAAACCCATCCGAGCCCGTCTGAAATTTCGGACACCATCATGTTATTTTACTAGTATATTTAATGTATTAATATAGCTTATATTTTTGTTATAATTATACCAATTAATCAAGACAATTATAAACAAAGTTATATTTATAATAAAAAAAATTAAACTCTTTTAATTAATAATATTTAAAATAAGTTTACAAAACAAAGCGGAGAAATAAAATAAAGAAAACAAAATAAAGTAAATAAAAGAAAAAAGAAAACAAAAGATTGATGAAAAATACACATTTAGGTATTTAAAAGTAACGGTAAAATTGTTATTTAGAGAAATTTAACTGAAATTTGTAACTTATATTACTGTAAAGGATAAAAAATGTGATAAATTTTTAAATAAATGACACTTAGTTTCGATCTTGTCGACTTGTCTGCTATAAAAATGATGTAAATTAGTAAAAGATTAAATAAAATCTATTGTTAGAAAAGAGATAGAAATCTTTTAAACTTCTATTCTATTTAAAATAAACACTTGGGCATAATTTATGAGTGGCTCGTATTCAGTGTGAATCTATCACCATTCACCAGGACCAAAATTTCGATTCCATAACAAAAGTTATGTTATATTCGTATCAGAATATATCAGTTCAATTCGAACTTCAAAGTGATGATTGCAATATGTTTTATTGTTTTAATTAGTTTTCTCACCCGCGCTACGCGGCGGGAGTTTTGTCGTTTTTATCTCACGTTCCCGGGTGAGTTTGATCATTATTGTTTCGGTTTGTCGAAACCATATAAGCGAATACCAAAACCAGTTCCGATAATACCAATATTAGGAACTATATTTTTCACTCATAATCGATTCGATTCGTCACCGTACGATAAGGGTAACTGCACTACGATGTCAAAAAAATACTCGATTTTAAATAAAGCGAATGAATAGTTCAATTCACCATTGTACGACAATGGTAACAGCACTCGCTATAGCCTACGATATCAAAAAAGTTACTCGATTTTAAACAAAACGGACAGAAATAAAAGTTAAGAAAAATTAAACCATTAGAATTGTGTGACTGAACAAAAGTCTATGTCAAACATTTTAAAGTTTCTATTAGTCAGTTGAATTTTTAAAGTATATACTAATAAATTTATTTACCTACAACAATTTGAATAATTAAATAAAAAGTATAATATGACATCGAATAACTAAAATAAATTTTTAAAATTAAAAGTTGCTAAAAACATAAAACAAAAAATGTTGTTACCAAATTCCAAAAATATAAAGTTCACTGTAGCAATTGTAGTTGCTTCTTTATATATTGTATAATTATGTTTATATTGCAATTTCTGTTATAATAGTTAATCGATATCATTATCATATGTGTTACAAAAGCGTTAGCATTCTTCTCTTATTCTTTTCATTTCCTCCTACCCCTTTGATCCGCTACCATCACCGGTTGATGGTCGATCCTCTGCACCTATTGTCCTTTCTGTATGACGATTTTTTTTTCTTCATATCTATCTATTAGTGCCCTAAGGATACTTTGTACATACGTACGTATATTTAGTTTTATATATTTTCTCGTGGCGTTGTTGTTATATACTTATATTGCCATCATCGTAGCTCTTGTGGTTGTAGTTGTAGCTTTTATCATCATAGCATGTAGTCTTGTCTCTTGCCACCATCGCTATGGACTTAATTCTTCGTCACCATTTGTAATCTCAAAGTTTTTTAGTTATATATGTTTTATGATTCTTTTCGTGACTTAATTTATTAAGATTGATTATTTTTGTATTGTTTTTCGCAGCTTCCGATGACGAATATTGAACAAATATATCGGGGGGACGAAAGTCACTGTACCCATAATTTTTTTTCCTATCGTCACATCAGGGACCAGAGAAGTATAAAATTTTCAGACGAAATACGTGTAATATCCACTTTTGGGCGAAAAACAGGGGAAGCTTCGCCCATGGCAGCGTCGATCCGTTTTATGAGGAAGGTATTAGAAAATATATATTATTAGAGTTTATTATTTAGATCAGATCTATTATAACTATGACATATTTAAGAGTTATGATCAGGTCAGGTTTTTTATCAATTATCAACCTCATAATATTCATATCAATAGCAATTCTACATAATAACTTACGTAGTTTCTTATTATTCTGTAGTAGCAAATAACAAAAATGTTAAAATTGCCTACAGTGTTTAAATATTTTGTATTCAAATCTGAAATAAACAGGTAAATGAGCTTTGTAACGTAACTCAAATTGTTTGAACTTTAATGGAAATTAACATGAGTATGAGAAAATTTTGGGCGCTCTAAATGATTTATGAAAAGATGAGAAGTATCATGTGAAGAAGATACATTCTACTGCGGCATCATTGTGAATGAAGAACTCAAAACACACGAAAATGATGAGAATACCGATAAAAGCTCAAAATATGGTGTCTTCATGCAAAGTAGAGATCCCTGAGTATTCATAATGGTATATATTGTCGGTAATTACTCAAATTTGCCTTAAAGTCTAAGTATGAAAGAGATCATGTGCAAGGGTAACTAGGGGGTGTATTAAATTTTGTGAAGAAACTATATAAGATGTTCGTAGGCAATTTGATTGATTCGAAGTACATTCTAATCTAAAATGTTAAATAGGAAAAAAATTTAATTAAAATGTAAGCATGTGAAATTGTCAAGACGAGTTGAAGTTGTCAAAAGTTTTTGCGAATGCATTGATATCAGAGAAGACTTTCGTATAGATGAACATATTGTTGTACTAGAATAAATCATAATGTATATATTTACATGTAAACATAGTACAAGAATGATATCAAAGTCTAACAAACTAATAGAGTTAATTACACGGACAGTACTTGAGGTTTGCACGTATTTACGGTTTAGTGTCTACTTGAAAAAATTACAGATGCAGACCTGAACTATATATATATATATATATATATATATATATATATATATATATATATATATATATATATTGCATATCGATAGTCCCTAACACTAATAGATGTTAATTTTCTCTGTTAAGTGCGTGAAAATAACAAAAATACCATCGTACAAATAAAAGATAAATAAAAAATTAATCAACTAATAGTGAAACCCATTTAAAAATCTAACCCACCCCTCCTCCAACCGAGCCATCATCTCTTAAAAAATAAGAACCCTGAAAACTTTCTAATACCACTACCACCCGTTGCCGCCGCCGCCACCACCACCACCACCACCCTACGGTTTCCTCCAACACCACCACTGTGACAACTCGAGTTTTCGGATTAACACCGTTTCCATAACTTCATCTCTCTACTATTTTATAATAAATAAATTTCATCATTATTAAATGAAAAGAATCATTTTTATATTATTACTAATAATAATATTTTTTTATGTAATCTAGTCAACCCAACCCATAACCGGCCCACCCCGAAAGCCCGCAAAGGACCCCTTTCAACATGCAAACTAATGCAACCTCCATGCAAACTCTAAACACCCCTTCTCCCTCTTCCATTCGGCCGTGAGCCCTCTCCCTCACCCTCTCCATCTCGATCAACCTCTTTCTCCCCAAAGCCATCGCCGATCACCACCTTTCATCTTTAATCGACCATCTTCTCTTCTCATACGCTCACCCTCTTGATCCTCAAGCCTCTACAACGTGATTTTCCTACTGCCACTTCGAGTTACAAGGTAAGAATCGAACCCTAGGGGCTACATTTTGCTATGTCATGCGTGTTACGTGTGTTACACCTTGATTTGATCATGTCTTGTTACATTGCTTGTTAAAAATCATTACTTTGGTGCTATGATTGATATAAACCCAGATTAGGGTTGTTTAGGAGGCTGGAAATTGATTATTGTGGGGGTTAATGGTTGTGTTGGTCGATTATTATGAGTAAGCAAAGTTATCGGGTCGGGTAACAATCATTGGAAAGAGTTTGAATATGAATCGTATGGTTTGGGTTTTGCTAAAGCCTACGAATGAGCAAAAACACTTGGATGAGTGTCTAAACTTTTTGTTAATTGATAACATGGCCTTGTGAAGTCATTGAACATTGTTAGGATGAACGTTAAGTCTAAACTTGATGTTTTCTGATTTTGGCAGAATCTGTTAGTCAACTTGTGCATGATGTAACTTGATGATAATAAACTCAATAACTTCTTTCTTGGGTCCAAATTGTGTATTTTTGAGTCTAGTTTCCAGAAAGTCCAACCACACTTAATTTGGACGTGTGAAACTCGAGTTATTGCCTTTTTAGTGAAGGTAGGTCGAAACTGTTTTTTTTACAGCAAACAAAGGGCCAAGTATTTTGACACATGGGTCGTATTTTGTTGAGTATATGGTTAAAATAATTAATTTGGGAAGTAACCCATGAGTATTAAAACACCTCCAAGTGGATTCAACTCAAGATAGTGTACAGATGAATCGTAACGAATTTTTTTGTGAATGGTTGCCAAAGCTGAGTTTGTGCATTGAATATTGTTGAGCTTTGTGGGTTATGACTTGGGCAATGTAAGCATATTTGGTTCACAAACTTATAAACTTATTTGTGTAATACGTTGACGTTACTATTGTGGTATTTGGTTTCATTGTCTGCCGTGCACCCTAAGGTGAGTTTACAGCCTCACTTTTCATACTATACTCTTTTGGGGGAGAGAAACATACTATTTTTCATAAACTGTACGTTACTTTAGATTGGTAATATTGCATGTACTGGTTTACTATTATGATATCACTACGCCTCATTCGGACCGTTAATATGGTATTAGCGAGGTGATTGTTAGTAGATCTACTGGGTTTGACAAACCCCGCTCGGGCTAGTCACGCTAGCTTGACTGGAGGTCAAACGGGTGAATGGTTAGCCTGTTTTACTGTGTTATGGTTTGGTACCCATAGCCGGGGCATTCATTACATTATTACTATCAGCTCGATCGCGAAATTCATTCACATAGTGACTTGTTGTGGGCTAGCTACCTACTTATATGCTTTGATTACTAAATCTGGATTTTCATTACTATTACTTACTGTTTTCTGTTAAACCTGTGAAGTCATCAACTTTGTGTTGACACTTTAGCATGTTTCTTTCAGGTTCTCAAGATGCGCACGCTTAGGATCATATCATTTATGCATTTATCGTCTCATGTGATACATTACGTTTTTTCATTAACTTTATTTAATTGGTTTGCGCGTGTTGCGCCATTTAAGATTTAAAAGTTATTATGCTTCCGCAACTATTATTATGTTTACATAATTGACTGTCTTTGGAAATTTCAAACATTAACAAATAATTATGTTTTGAAATTAACGTGTCGTTTGGTGTAACTAGTGGCTGAGATCCTGGTATGTCACACGCCTAATGGTAATACCCCATTTGTGGAAATTGAGGGTGTGATAACCACCCTACGGTTTCCTCCAACACCACCACCCCATCACTACCACCACCACCTTACGCAGACTGCTGAAAAAACTCACACTTTTTTTTACATGTATAGCAAATCTACCCTTTGTTTCTCTCTCTAAAACTATACATGTACTATATATATATATATATATATATATATATATATATATAGACGCAGATAAACACAATACCATTTGGTAGATCTATTTGATTTTGGAGTTTTCTACTTAAGATAAAAGAGAGTTTCCAATTGGGTGTTCTTGATTCACTCCCTTGAAATTCTCTTAATTATTAAAATGGGGTTTGATTTTAATCTGATTTTGGTTGTGTTTTCTTGGGGGTGAGACGGATTGATGGTGTTAGGACATTTCATCATCATCATCATCACCATCATCATCATCTATCAGTTCATCATCTTCATCATCATCAACATCATCTTCATCATCACCTATTAGTTCATCATCTTCATCATCACCAATTAGTTTATCATTTTCATCATCGTCGATCAGTTCATCATCCGCGCTACAGTAGCAAATCTAATCCAAAAATGCCACCACCGCCACAGATCTAATTTGAAACAGCCGCCACCAAAAGTAGTGTCGCCGGAAAATGTGGACATTGAAAAAGAAGGTAGCCATCGGAAGCAACTATTGATGTCGGCTGGAGATGTCGATTAGGGTAGGGAGGGGGCGGGGTTGGGTGTTTCTTATTTATTGTATACTAATAATTAATAGGGTATTTTTATTGTGTTTAATTGTTATAAGAGGGTCATTTGGGACATTTCACAAGGATTTGACAAAGAAACTTAACATTTGGTAGGGAGGGGGTGGTTTGTTTTCATCTGGCATTCCTCCAACCTTTGTCTCTTAATTCCTCTTTCTTTAATTTCAGAATTATTAGGTTGGACAGCAGGTGTTATATCAAATGTTGGGTAAAGGGTTTCAGGATCCTTGTTTTCTTGCTCTTTAACTTTCTTTGTTGAAAACTTCTTCCCCTGTCGTACCCTTTTTCTTGGCGTCATGATTGTTTAGCCTCCTATTGTTACTGGTGCACGCCGGACGTAAAACTTTGGCGCTGTGTTGGTCCGGTTCTCAGGTTGAGGTATTTCCACTTTGGTCTGAGGCTCTATCTCAGGTGTTGTTTCTCTATGGTTGCTGTGATCCAAAGAATCAGCTTCTCTAGGATGGCTATCAGAATTACCAAAACTCATACTGTAAAAATCCTTAAGATTTAATTTATGTAAATAATATAAAATTTATAGATTTGCACATATGAATCATACATATCTTAATATAATCACATAAAATCATAGAGATAAAATATCATCACATAAATGACTTATTATCATATGAGCTTATGGTTATAGTCTAGGCATTTTATTAATAATACCTAATTCTCTATAACCAATGGCTCTGATACCAAGCTGTCACATCCCGGCGGAAGCGTGTAGTACTTGATGTGACTTTTTGATACAGAACACATTGATTACAAGCGCAGATATAACATCCGATCATACTTAATCATAAAACATCCATTTTATATATATATATCATTTGGGTTACATACAAAACATATTACAAAATTTGTCATTATAATGACTTTTACATTTTTGTAACCCTAATACATTAGAACATCTTCACATCTTCAGTAGTAGTGAACGTTTGCGTCCACGAAAACACGTAGGTCATAAAGATGCATTGTAATCTTTACACATGATAAACCGATAGCTTTTCATACCACCCATCGTAAATATCAAAAGAAAGTAACACACTATCAATCATTCTGATTACCTAAGCATACTCAAAATAATCAACATAAAGTTGGTGAGAAACATAGGTTTAATGACTCACAAAATGTATAGACGCAAAGTAAATAAGACTACAACCAAACCAACTTACATGCCAGGTGATTCATAACTGTCACGAATACAAATCACAAAATCAGATAATATAGCATCACAACACTCATCCTGTTGGTGCAAAAAATATTTCCTAAGTAGCGCTACCTATATTATCGGACGGTTCCTCATCCGAATTAATGGTTGTAACTTATGGCATAATGACAGTATATCTCAAATATCTTATTTAACAATTGCATCAACCAAAAATAGTATGTTTTTCCCCAAAAATTTGTAAAGTAAAAATGGGGCTATGAAACTCACCTTATTTCTAGCAAAATCCTATAAAAATTAATTTATGGTTAGAAATAAATAAATTTATTTCTTTAAAATTTTTAGCACCTCAAATCATAACAAATATGATATAATTTATAATAATCAGCCAAAAACTCATCCCATTTCACCCAATATCAGATCTAACTTCCAGTATATTACCCAAATAATTTAAATAAATAATTCTAAAAAATCATTTTTCTATAAATTTAACAAAATATTCTCATGACATAGCAGAATGAGGTACGGACTTCTAAAAATTATGAAATTTTTAGAGAATTTCATAAATATTATATAAATACTTTCATAAAAGTTTCAGAATTTTTCATACATTTTAACTATTTATTTAGATTTTCTTCAGATTATATTTTCAAAAATACATAACTTAATTATGTTAACGACTTAAATCATGAAATTTATTCATAAATTCTAAAATAATATATTTATTAATATAAAATTTTTCCATATTTTTATCACCTTTAAATATTTTATTAAGCATTTTTCCTTCATTTTTAAAGAATAAATCATATAAATTCATATATCAAGTATTAAGTTCCCAAAATTTCCAGATTATTATTTTTGATAATTTTTGTTAGATTTTAATTTTTATTCCCACAATCACATTCGTTTAGTATTTTTACTTATTTTACTTAATATTTAAAGAGTTAACCTTTGTTTTTAAATCTCAAAATCCTATTTGTTATAAGTCTCCTGGATTTTCAGTTTTTGTTCACTTCATTACTGTGATTTGACAAAAATTAAGAGTTTCAAGAGATTTTGGGATTAGTTTTGATGTTTAAGCACATCAAACTAGTTACATGTGTGTGTATAACACATGTGTAACCATTGGTTTCAAGATAGACTGTAGAGATTTAAAACCTTGTAAATGGTTAGAGAGAAGAGGCTGATGATGAGTAGAGATGACTGCGAGTGACTTGAATCCTTGGACTCCTAAGAACTCTTGATCTTGAGAATGTCTTCCAAGTAATTTTGATGTTTTGATAGGATAAGAACCGAGAGTTTTAAAGGTTTTTGAGGGTGATTAGTGGGTTGTGTTTGAGATGATGGAAGTCATAAGAAAACCGAGGATTTGGATATGAAAATGGGTGTGAAAGGAAAGTTTAGTGTTTGCTTTCGGGAGTTTATAAAGGAAACCGAAAGTTTGTAAAGGATTTAGGGATGTTTGCGGTTCACACATGGATCATTTCAGAATTTGACACATAACCTCTTTAGTAATCATGATTACTAGGTGAGGTGTCACTATAAGAGATGTGCTCGGTGTTATTAGCATGATGATGATGCACAAGGTCGGTTGAGGTTTTGTCAAGTAACCGAGGGTTTGAGGAGGCTTAGTGGAGGTTTCCCATATTGAGTTAATAAGGAGATGACACCAAATCATCCTAGTAATGATATACATTAGATGAGGTGTCATAATATGAATTAAGCTTAGTGTCCTCATGATGATAGTGCCTCAACCAAGAGTTTCAAGGATGGATGTGGTGGCGGTTGTACACATCTAGCTAACCAAGAGCTTGCCACCTTTTCATTAGTAATGATGACTTAAGGTGATGTGTCAAGCATGGAATGAGTTTAGTGGTGATGGTGCATGGTAATTAACCGAGTGTTAAAAAAAATGTTTAGTTTGAAGAGTCGGCCGAATGGTACACTAAGATGGCTTCTAAGCTTGCCACATATCACTCCTAATGATGTTTAGGTGATGAAGTGTCCATGTTAAAGGGAGTGCTAAGTGTCCTTAAGAGGTGACTAAGCTTTAATTGGTTTAAGGATGATGTAGTGGTGTTTGATTTAATCTTAGTGTTTTAATTCAATGATGTGGCCGTTGGTGTTTGGTTTAAGTGTATCATATGTTCTTTAGATGTTAATTAGTGTTGTGTTGATTAATATTTATGTAATGTTGTAGTGAGATTATTGTAACCCTTTATATTACTAAACATAACTTATAGCTAGACATGTAAACACATTATATAACTTACAAATATTGTATCAAATTAATAAGATTGTTGCATATCCATATAGGTTATGTACAAAGATATCATGATATGTACATATAACTAATACATATTATCAAATATGTAATTTCAGTTTAGATCACATAAGAATAATCTTTAAAATATAAAAGATTGAGAAGCATATTTCTAATACTCACAGAATCCTATTAAAATTTCTAACCTTAATTTTTAGGGTTGTCACAAATATGAAGTTGAAAATAAAAAATCAATTAATCAATAAATATAATCATAATTATAATTATAAGAAAATATATGAAGTAAGTTTGATTTTATAACTTTTGGGTCAATTTTTTTTGAAAAATAAAGGTTTAAATTGTATTTTGCTTAATAAAATAAAGACCTAAGTGAAAAGGTTTCAAATCAAAAACTTTAATTTGTATTTTAACTATTAATATAAGGGCCTAGGTGAAAAAAATATTTGATTTTAACAAAAAAAAACTACGCAAAGCGCGTGTTACATTTATTTTTATATAACGATTTCATTAAGAAGTTTGTTTAATTAAATTAAAACGCTACGTAGCATGATTTTAGGTTTTCGTTTAGAAGTGTATAAAAGATTTTGTTAACAAAATAAAAAGCTTAAATTTATTAAAAACGAAATGATACTTGTTGTAAAACACTTTTTAATAAGAGATTGATATTTCAAAATATGATTTGTATCTCTTCTTAAAACTTTAAAGTGATTATAAAAAAATTTTCAATTTGAATGTTAATTTGTTTTTAAAAATAGTGTTGTTTAAGAGCAAATGACTTGAATTCGCGCTTGAAAAAATCACTTGAAAGTGCATTGGTTGTAAACCACTCAAAATTGAACTAACTCTAGACATGGTGTCATCCCCAATTTCTCCAAAATTACATTATCTTAATCTAATCTAAACTTATATATTTAAAATATTTTACTTAGTTTAAAAAAAACCTAAAATAACATCAAATAAAAATAAGTTAAAAGGTGAAATAAAATATTTTTAAACATATATATCTAAATTATTTAATTAATTTTAAGAAAACCTAAAAAACTTACATCAAAGAATAAACAAATCAATAAATAATAATAATTATAATTATAACAAAATTATATGAATTAAGTTTAATTTTATAATTTTAGGGTGAAATTTATTTTAAAACAAAAAAAAAGGGTTTAATTTATGTTTTACCTATTAAAATAAAGACCTAAGTGAAAATAAATCAATTCAAAAAGTTTAATTTATATTTTAACTATTTATATAAGGGTCTAAGTGAAAAAAAAATCCACCACAGGATCAGGGGTGGTGTTCCAAAACACGGTAAATTTGTTTTTAACAATATAAAAAGCTACACAAAGCATGTGTTATGTTTTGTTTTATTCTTATATAAAGTTTTTGTTAGGAAGTGCTTTTAACAAAATAAAAGGTTTCGTAACGTGTATGATAGATTTTCGTTGAGAAGTGTTTCTTGTATCTATGTTTTTATTTTAATTTTATTGAAAATCATTAAGCCTCCTACCGTGAAACGCAGGTTCTCCCGGTAGTAAACTTATATGTTGAACCTTATCACTACTAAGATACTCCCTTATATATATATATATATATATATATATATATATATATATATATATATATATATATATATTAATTGCTCTCAAAGTACCTTTTTAACAAATTCCCACGGTTCTAAATATTCTCTTTCTTTTCCTCCATTGTATTTTTTAAGACCCATCATCTATTCTTCTATTACACCTTCAATTGACATGCTCGTCAAGTATTGATCGAGTTCTCATGGTTAGATAAAAAAAATTTAATTTTTAGGACTTAAGTATCTATAACTAGTATGGGTAAATAATGGTTTTCTTCACCGGGAATCTATAGAAAGTGTAAAACTTTATACCTAAGAAACTGAAACACAAAACGAAAACATGAAAAAGCAAATATTTATGGGTTTTTATTTAAAGTGCAAGTTAGATTTAACGAAGACAAGTAAGAAAGTAACTATCTTGATTAAGGGTTTTAAACTTATGAGAAAAAGGCAACTACTTTCAGGATTTAAGTTTAAAGATCCACACTTGATTTCGTAAGAATTGATTGTGAATCACATAGACATGACCTTGCAGAACCATTTGATTAAATTGAAATTATGAAATAACCTTTTAAGACACACTCGTTCACATAATTACCAATTCATCTATGTAAAGAATTCACATACACAACAACGTTCTCTTAATGCAAACAAACCAAATTCGAATGTAGGCACATGAATACTTAAACATAAATAAGCCTTTAAGTTTAAACAAACTCACAATTAGATTCTTGTGTCAAATGAAAATAACCCACAATATCAATTCAAACTAAACTTAATGCTTCACTTACAAAAACTTTCCTATTAAAACTAATTCGAATAAATTAGCTACTCATTGGCATGTTAGAACCTTTGATGGTTGATTAGCTGTTATTGGCGCTTAATGAGGGTGAAATCATGGTGGAAAAAACACTTAAAATTGCCTCTAGAACATCAAAAATCACAGGTAGAAAGTTAGGTTCGTAACAAAAGATTGCATTTAAATAAGACTTGAAATCCCATAATTTTTCAAAGCTGATAGGCCCCAACCCATGATGCGTGGGGGTGGGGGGACATGGTCCGCTAGCCTATTCTCATAAATTGATTTTTTTTCCTATGTAGTGCGCTGGCATTGGAGTACTATACACTGGTATCAGAGCATTATTTCTTGAAGTTAGATTCATCATTTCCTGTTGAACCTTTGATTTTCGTTCATCGGTTATTCAGTAGCCCATTGGTTCCAGACTTCACAACATCGGATTTATGGGTATGATTAGAAAGTGTGTGAATTAGTTGTAATAAAACAAATAAATTTTTTTAAAAGTCTTAAAAAATATTTAAGTTAAATTCGATTTTGCTCTTTGAGGTTTGACAAAAATAATTATTTTTCTTCAAGAGATTAAAAAATCAATTTCAATCTAAATATTTCATTATTTGTTTTAATTTCAGTTTAAAGGTTTCTCATTTAGGTATAATTGGACTGAAATTAAAACAACAGCTTAAACTTTGGATTATAATTGAAACGAATTATGAAACTTTTAAAGGTATATTGATATTTTTATTTTTGTAAAGAAAAATAATTACTTTTATTAAAGCTCGTAAAACCGAATTTAACTCTAAATATTTTGATCATATTCAATAGTGACTTGTAACTTCGGTGGATTTTCTTTATGATTTATAGTCTCTCAAATCCCAAACTGGGTTGGGCTAAAATATTTGGACCAGGTTTTGTTCTCTTTCGTTTATTAGCCTTTTGTTTTCAACACAGGAGACTAGAGATGCACGAATCGGGTTTTGGGTCGTACCCGGGCCGGGGTACAAACCGGGTGAGCCAAACCGGGTTTTTTTGTACCCGGGTATTGGTGAACCCGTGTACGAACTCGGGTCGGGTTCACATTCATCCATACCCTACCCGATATACCCGGTTAGGTCTGGGTCGGGTTCGGGTCGGGTCCAAAACCAGGTACAATCCGGGGTTTTTTTTTGTATTATTATTAATATAAATCATCATCATCATCATCATTATTATTATTATTATTATTATTATTATTATTATTATTGTTATTATTATTATTATTATTATTAATATTGTTATTATTATTATTATTCATCATTTATTATTTTTGAAAAAAAAACAATGGATTAATCGTCATGTATTTCTATAACAATATTAAAACAACTTAAAAATACATAAATGAATCAATAAAAAAAATGACATAAAACTTTTATTTAAGTTATCATCTAATGTTTATTTTCTACGAGATGCTTGATCAAATGTTAATTCTTCATCGGATATGTCAGAAGATACTCCTTCTTCTACCTCTTCATCGTGTACTTTAGCTTCGAGTGTAATTTCGTCTTCGAGACTTGTTTGGTCTTGTATACGATCCATCGTGTCTAAGTGATCCTTTAAACAAATGCACATCTCTACCGCTTTCGGAGTTAGTCTTGTTCTTCGTAATGATATTATCTTGCCACTAAGAGAAAAAACAGATTCCGAAGCTACCGTAGAAGCTTGGACGCTAAGTAAATCACGGGCCATAGCAGAAAGAATCGAAAATTGAGATTCTTTTCCTTTCCACCAAGCCAAAATATCAAATGCACGATAATCTTCGGTAGTCATAGTGGAAATAAAATCCGTTCCACTATATCTACCGAGCTCACTTGTTGGGGAGTTACCCCTTTGTCGTTTAGCCGTCACATCCCGAACGACATTCAACATAGTTAAAACCAAGTATTTAACCGAGGTACTAGCACTTGAGGTTGATTCACTTGGCATGGTTATGTTTACGTTAGTCCCATATCTATTTAAATAAATTATAAATTGTTTTCAAACTTTCATTAAAATTTACTTTTGTCTCGTTTGAAAAATTGGGGTTTTCGTCATGCATATCCAAATTGTCATTTATCTCGTGTGTCAAACATTCAACCCCCGCAACATTTAAAAATGGATTTAAAGCGACGGCACAAGTAAAAACGGGTGGTAACTCATTAAAATATTTTTTAAACTTTTCTTTCATTGGTTTTATCATTTGGCTAAACATATGATTTTTATTTTGAAAATTTTTAAAATTCAAAGCCATGAAATATAATTCTTGAAGCAGTGAATAACTAGTGAGATAATAAACTCCCGATAATTTTGTTGTTGAGTTTTTAAACACCTCAAGAAACTCGGATAGACGTTGAACATTCTTCCAACCCGCATCCGGAAATGGGTCGGCTTCACCATCATCCGAAAGACTATTATGAAAAGCTTTCAAAGTGTCATTTTGTTTTAAAAATAAACAAACATGTGACAAGTCGAATTCCATCGAGTAGGTACATCCCAATTAGGACCTAAAAATATAGATTTTGTATCCTTACAAAATTGTTTATAATCTTGACATCTTTTTCTACTTTTTTTAAAAACGTCATGTAACATAAATCGAAAAGCTTTAATAAAGTTATCAACAAATTCCACAGATAGCCCGTCTTGCACAACTAAGTTAATAATATTTTCAACACAACAAGTATGGAAAAAATCACCGTTTGCAATCGGAAGATATTTTAATTTTAATTTTTCAACCACGGTTGTGTTGTTGGAGGCGTTATCAAATGCAATTGAAAAAATTTTATTTTGTAACTTAAATTTAGTTATTACATTATCCAAAAAGTAAAACAAAAATTCTCCGATGTGTGAATACGGAAAAAGATCAAATGCACTCGTACGTTTCATCATTTGCCATGAATTGGGATCTACCCAATGAGCGGTGACGCAAAGGTACGATTCGGGTAAACCGTGTGGGGCAGACCAAACATCACTAGTTAAGTTTAAACCGGTATTTAAATTTTCAAATAATATAATTAAATCATTTTTTGCTTGTTTTCATAATTTTAAACAATAACGTCTAAGTATAGTACGACTTACGTGGGTGTAACGAGGTTGAAGCGTCTCTCGAATTAAGTTGGTCAACCGAGGATTGTCGAAGTGACTAAAAGGCAAAGCTTCTTGAATCACGAACTTCGCTATTCGATCTCGAACCATATTAACATCGTAATTAAAGATTCCGCCTTCTCCACCCAATTGTGTTTGTTGCGAATCCGGATTACTTTTCAATGACTTACAAAACTTTTTACTAATATGTTTGCTTAAAGTCGTGTTAGAATCTTTAGCAAGCAAAGCACCACAAAACTTGCAACGAGCCTTTAAAGACCCGTCACTCAATTCAAACATATCCCAATTGCACCAAACATCCATGTTACGATTGTGTGCAAGAACATGAACGGCGTTTAGAGCGTTGGATGAACCTTGACCAACGGAAGATTGTGAGTGAGCCATATCAAGATTCAAGAGAGTGAAAGTGTAAAAGGAGGGAGAGAAAATGTAAAACAAGAGTAAACGAGAGTATTTTTTACGTTTTTTACGTATGTTTTTGCGTTTGGGACTTGGGTACTCAACCATATTAACCCACACCTATTTATACTAACTTATGGGGCAAAAATGCCAAAAAAAAGGGTCAAAAATCTTTTCTAACAGCTATATAGCCGTTAAAAACGGCTATTTTTAAAAAAAAAAAAAGACAAAAAACAGTCAAAACCGGGTTGAACCCGGGTACAAACGGGTCGGGTTCGGGTCGGGTTCGGGTCGGGTCCGGTCGGGTTCGGATTGGGTTTTTGAAAATTCCATAAAACTAAACCCGGTTCCAACCCTCCGGTTTTTTTTTTCGGGTTCGAACCGGGTACACCTTTTACCAGGTCGTACCCGTACCCGGGTCCGGGTCGGGTCCGTACCCTGGTTTTATGCCCATCTCTACAGAAGACAGGAGTCTCTTAAATTATAAAATGAGCTGGGCTAAATTAGTTGAAGTCTCTAATCTCTTGAAGTAATTTGTTTATTTAATTTTGAGTTAAATGTGTTTTACATCCCTGAGGTTTCATAGAAATCGTCATTTGAATCCAAAAGTTTAAAATGTTGTCATTTGCATCCAAAGATTTTACTAAAATTACCATTTGAATCCATTTGGCTACATCTAACTAACACGGTTAATTTTTTCCGTTAAGTTTCCAACATGAGAGTTATTTTAATCAAAAAAATTACGAAATAAAAATCCAACTCACATGAGAGTTTTTATATGTTTAGCCTCTTTTGATAATTACAATTATGATTTAACTTTATAATAGTATTTTATTGTTTTGTCTTGTTAATGTATTTTGGTTTAGTAATCGTGTTACTTTTGCCCGTTTTATTAATTAAACATAGATTTTTTTGGTTCAAAGCTTAATTATAATTACAACAATTGATGTTTTATGATTATTATTAATGGGTAGTTAATGTCATATTATGAATTGTTCTTATACATTTATGATAATTTGTCTTTTATGGTTATAATTCGAATAATTTATATTATATGGCTTGTTTGTTTATTTATATATAAATTTGTTTTGTATGTTTTATAAAGTTAGAAATGAATCACTTTTAGTTAGTTATACTTATATTTTATTTTATATAATATGATGTCCAGAAATATCTTTTTTGATGAAATGAAAGAAATGCTGACCTATCATTCCTGATAAATTAAAATCATAATGGTGATTACCAAAGTCAACTAAAGGCCTAAAACTTATCACGTAGAGCTGATTTTTTATTTTGTAATTATTTTGACTAAAATACCTCTAATTCAAGAGACTTAAAGGAAAAACTTAACGGCGTTAAGGAGTAGTTAAGTGGATTCAAATCGTAATTTTTATGAAACTTTGGATGCAAATGGCAAAATTTAAACTTTTGGATTCAAATGACAATTTATATGAAACATCACGGATGTAAAATGCATTTAACTCTTTAATTTTTCATTTTTACCGTTTAGTTCATATAATTTTCGGTTTATTTCTAATTTCATTTATTTATTTAGTTTTTTTAACATAAATTTTTTTATCCTCAGTATCACTTAACCTTGCACTCGTAAAGACTTAAACTCGTATAGGTTTTATTAACATCAACCACCGATGTCACTAGTTTAGTTGATATTTTCATTTAATAGAGGTTTTTTCTGTTTTCTTCTTCGTATGCTTCTAACTTTTTATGTTTCAACTTGTTTAAATCCAAAACATATTATTCTTCCGTTACTATTCTTCTATTTAAAATAGTTGATTATTACTCTTTTTTTTTCAAATTTCTTCGTATAACATGACAATAAATTACTCTCCAAAGACTTGCATTTCATTTTATTTTTGAATGGATCCCTTTTTTCTATCCTTGCACAAGGACAAACCCATAAAAAAAAAATTAAGTTTGTGGTAACAGATTTTGAAATAACTTTGTGGTGACAGATTTTCAATTATGTTCTCTTTGAGTTAGATTTCGAAACAACTTATGAAGACATAACTTGAAATGATTTTGATAAAGCAGAAATCAAAATTGGTTTTTTAACACATTTTTGAACAGTTTGTGTGAGACAAACTATAAATAAATTGTTTTTTTTTAACGTAATTTATGATATGACAGTAAAACTTTAACAATAACAATGGTAATAAATTTTAACAATTTGTATAAAAAGCATATACCTTAAATTTAGAATCATGTGTTGTTTAACATCAAACATACCATCATACATACTATATTCTTACAACATGTTAACAATACCAACTACTAATTCACATGTTCTACCATCATTTAAAATGTTGAAAACAATTTTAAAACTAAAAGCAAGTTATATGCATTGGTATTATTTCCTTAATAAAATTGCATTTTTGATATTTTTACAAAAAAAAACACTAGGTATTATTTTTAATATGTTTTGTATCTAACAAAAGTTATTAATATTAAATTGTCATAGAATATGTTCATATGAAAAATATAACACACTATTATAAACATTACATATAACTTGTTTAAATCACATGAACTAGAAAACCAATCAAGTGATATATTTTGTTTTTGGTTATATAATTTTATAATCAACAATAATAATTATAGTTTAGTAAGGTGACTATTCAATTTAATTTATCTTTCATTTCAAATGATATGTCATATTTAGTTATATGTAAAAATAATGTAAATCTTAAATCAAGATAACAACATAAATTATAATTTATAATGACATAAAATTCATGAACTCATAATATGATAATTAATTCATAATTTTCATAATTTAATAGTATATTACTTTCAAAATGTTTACAATTAGCCGATGAGTTTAATATGCTAAAACAAACAAATTCAAACTCTGTACATGACTTAAATTACTATTATCTTTTTATATTAAAATTTTTATACAATATTATGTTTAATAAGATACCTAACATGATAGTTTAATCAATAACACATTGATAATCAAGTTATCATTATCTTCATATATTTAACATGTGAACCAACATGGTAACAATATTATACTTTTTGAATATATTATGTAAAAATAACCATAAAATTATAATGCACGTACTCTTGATAATCCTTTCTGAATATATGAAATATATAAACGTGGGGATAATATGATCATAGGGAGAAAATGATATGAAGAGTAGAAAACCTCTTTCATATTAAGATAAAATATCAAATACAAAAGCCACTATTTATAGGGCTATAATATTAAAACAAACATAATGAATTTGTAAGTTACAAAGTGGTATTGATAACCATATTTATAAATATTTTAACCCCTAAGTTTTTTTATAAAAGTTTGAGAAATACCACTTTGACCCCCTTGGGTTTCTAAAGCTTCGGTTTTACTTGTTGTACGTTTTTTCTTAAAAAAAATAATTTCTTACGTCCTTATTTTTATGATATGCGTCGGTGTAAGTTCGAGTTCATTGACATTTTGACGTAAATTTTGTTCGGATAAGAGTTGAGTCAAATATAAAACATTTATTTGAAAACGAGTGAGATCAAATATAATATGTTTTGACAATATACTTTATCACACCGCATACAACCCGCCGCAAACACTCAGGTATATTTACTAGTTCTACTGTTAAAAATTACCGATTCTGATTGTAAACTAAAG
This sequence comes from Flaveria sonorensis, assembly GCA_025506505.1. Taxonomy (NCBI): domain Eukaryota; kingdom Viridiplantae; phylum Streptophyta; class Magnoliopsida; order Asterales; family Asteraceae; genus Flaveria; species Flaveria sonorensis. The sequence continues at coordinate 43,544,122 of CM046430.1, read as the reverse complement.
AAATTTTCTTGTGTGGTACATTGAGAATACTTTATGTGCACAAACAGTTTAGGGTTTTTATTTGTACGTGAATGAACTAAGAATATAAATATTCGTAAAATATTGTGGTGTTTTTGGTAAAATGTGTTTTTAGGCATGATGAACATACACACGGCTTGTTTCGAATAAAACTCGTATAGAAACATAGGAAAAAGATAAGAATGACGCAATGGTTTATTTAAGAATTCATAAAACATTATACATAGAAAGTTATGTAGAAAACAAATTGTATTCATAACTAAAAAATTAAAATACATTATACTAGTACTATACGTTGATAAATTACAAGCATATCAAAAAGCATATTTAAAATTTTATAAAATACTATATTTTAAAAGCTATAAGAGAAAAAAAAAAATATGAAACGGTATTTATAAATATTAAAATATTAAAAAAAACAAAGAATTAGTATACAACTCAACAGCTTACGGTTTTAATATACTACCTACCATGCAATAATTATATTATACTATATGTTAATAACTAAAGGAAATGAACAGTGCTAGGGGTAGTTCTGTATGCTCTAATGCTAGACCAGAGGCTTTTGTTCTCTCACCTATTGAATCTTTTTTTTTCTTAACCTTTCTTTCTACGATTGAACAAACATTCTTTATCACTGTGGCCAAAGTCGTCGCCCGGTGACCGTGGAACAGACACGTCAATGACGATTGGTTCTCACCAGCGATGCCACGCACCGCCTTCCCAGCCGTTTTTCACCACCGTGCACTTTGATATACCGTTTGTGATGCTTATTGTACAAGCAACTGATGCATGATCGTCACTTTTGTGTTGTTATGCAGATGGTTTTGTTGGGTATGTGTGATTCATTAGTGGAATTGGTTTCGGGGGTTGAGGACCAGCTCATCGGAGACTGCTTTTGCTTTTGGTTCGATGCTCATGACTGATTTCATTGTTCTTTTTTTGGTAATTCATTGTTTGATGTACCATGCATGCCCATCACTATTGTGAACTCCGAGGGCGATAATGAGATAACTGCGCTTGCTTTGGCGTGGACTCCGTTTACGGTTGAATAGTGACTCCGAGGGTGGTGATAAGATAACTGGAGTAGTGTCGTTTGCTTTTTGGCATGGCTACCGTTTACGGTTAGCAACCGTAGCCAAACGTCGATTCTGTCCCGGGTATCACGGTTATAGAACTCTGATCTTTTTGAATTGGCAATCCGCACGCAACGCGGGCCCGGAGAAAATACTAGTTTTATTGAAAACTAAATGAAACATTCTTTATTCTACTTTTTGGTTTTATGTAATGGTCATGTGAGTGTGAAAATAAACTGTAATCATATAGAAAGAAATAGTTCTGCTCCTTACATTCATTGAGCTATGTAATAATCATGTGAACGTGATTCAACTTTTTTATTATTAAGTAATCATTGTCATTAAATATTATATGCATATATTCCTTTTTAAACAACTATTATAAACACATACTTATTGGAAAAAAAAAACATAAACAAAACATTATTTTCCTAAAATCACAACAACAATACATAATAAACACACAAATTTTATTACATGCAATATTTGTTCTAAATAATGCCTAAAGTTAATCTACAAACTTATTTAAATTATTTCCTAAAGTGTACATTGGTTCATTTGGGTTTGGTTCCATTTGGGCAGTAATATATGCTAGGGTTGAAAACATTTTGATTAAATTTATTAGGGTTGTTTAGTTTTTGTTGTGAGCTATTAGACATGGTCTTAAATCTATACCAAATGTTTATAATATGATTATAACTCTCAACCATTTAGGCGGAAACACCTTTAGTGCAGAGAAAGTACATGGGAGTGGGAGGAGGAGGGAAACAAGACAGGTTGGGATCAAGAACATCCCTTACCTCGTGGTGCCACCAAATTTTTTTTATTAATAATATTAGTACTTATTAATTCAATACATTAAATATGTGTGAATGGATAAAATATAATTTAAATTCTTATGCATAATGAGAAATCCCATGCATGAACTCTCACTAGACCCAATCAGCAATTCTATACTCGATGGGAGTCTTCGTGCTCATTTCATCTCTTATACATATATATGGTTGATGATAGGGTCCAAAACATTTCTCTCATTAGTGTGTACACACTTGTGATCAGTCTCCTCCTAATGAGAGTTCTCGTACTCATTACAAGTTTGCATTTGTCGTCTTTCATGTGGTTGTGGGTTTGGTTTGAGGTCCAACACGACCACCACTATGTCCACCATCATGACCACGAGCTCGTTCTCCTCTTCTTGCTCTAGTTCTAGTCATTTCTTACTACCTACACTTAGATGGTGAACACCAGTAGGAATAGTCAAAGCAACAATTCATATTAACATTAAGTATTGTAAGTTTTTAATGACAATGGCAAGTTGCGATTAACTACTTACTTTACTTTTGTGTTAGATACATTTCTTATCATGTCATATTAGTATTCAGGTTCTATGGATTCTACATGATTACTAAATTATACATAAGTATGGTTAGTCACACGAGCATGATTCTATACCTTACCTCCTGGCATGAAGCTACCTATACTAGCATCTGTCGTAGTCTTATTCTTAGTTGAAGTACAAACATTAGAGAATGCCCGAATCTCTCAAACTATGGCTCCAATGTCAACTTGTAAGACCTCAAACACACACACACTTTCAATTAACAAACACACACACTGTTTCAATAGAACCCGTGCATGCATCGAAACTTTCGCTATATCTACACACACTCGAACTTTTAATAGGTATACCTCTCACACACATTAACATCTTTTTTTAATAATCTTTTCCAATGGTTAAATCCCAAACTCATAAACCCTCATGCACACCCTCGTGTGTGTTTGTTCACACACATCACGCACACACTTAAACAAACCCATGTACACACATCACACTGTTTTGATAAGATGAACACACACATACTTGCGATCACCCCAACACACACACCCCAAACTTGCAATTAATCAGGCTATTCGATGGTTCCTTTAACCAAGTTTTTGTTCATAATGGTGGTTCAATACCTAACCCGGGACCATACAACAAAAGAGAACTATTTAACAACTAAAATCTTACCCAAATAGAATTGTCTTCGAACTAGAATCCCTACCTCTTGATCCTCGCATGGAAATGATCAGAACCCCTAGGTTGCCCTTAAGTTGGTAGCCTTGAATCCATCTCCGAAACAACCTTGCTTGGCCTTGAAATGGTTGCCCGATTTCCTCTATTCTCCTTTCTCTCAATTAGAAGCACGAATGGAAATAGGGGGGGGGGGGGGGGAGGGTAAATCAATCTCGTATCTCTTTACCTTACTCGATGACAACAACACAATACACAAGAACGAATAGGATTGTGGTCTCATGCCAACATAAAGGAATACGAGAGGGGTGGGAGTGGGGGGTGGGGGGTGGGGGGTGGGGGGTTGGACGACTCACATCTCAACCCTACTTTCACCATAATCTAATTAACACAAGTTTCACCCTTGCACATCTTTAACTGAAATCGAGGTGCTACAACTTTCTCTTGAAAAATTTCGTTGCAATATACATCCATGCTGATAAGGTTTTTCAAGTTTTCTAATTCCTCTGAGATTCTGTCTTCGATTTGTTCTGGTAAAATACCATATAATTTAACATGAATTTATGATCAAAAGACACAAAGGACTCAAAAACATCTTAAAAATCATTTTACGTGTTTTAGCTAAATGAGTGTTAGAAAGTCCAGTTAAAAAACTTTTGTTAAATGAAACCGGGTTTAGGACATAAGTAGATTTCCAAACCAATTTTCTTTCTTTTTTTAATTTTTTTTTTATCTTTTTACTTTTATTTTCTCGTTTGTCGAAAACAAAACCAAACAAACCACTACTACCTTCTATGGAGAGGCATCCCATAAAACCCTAAATCAGTTAAATCTTTCACGAAAATCCCCCAAAGGTTTGAATTGGAGAATGCCTCCGAAACAATCGAAAGTAGAGATTGCAAAGAAGCAGAAGATCGTTGAAGACAAGACATTTGGGCTCAAGAACAAGAACAAGAGCAAAAATGTTCAGAAATATGTTCAATCACTTCAACAGAATGTCGTCCCCAAACCCGATCCTTCAAAACTCGCTGCCAAGGTATTGGATTTTGTTAGGGTTCTTTCAAAGTTGATTGATTGATTGATTAATTTCGGTTGTTATGTGAATTGATTATGGGTTCTTTTTGATTGACAGAAAAAGAAGGAAGAAGAGAAAGCTAGAGAGAAGGAATTGAATGATTTGTTTAAGATTGCTGTTGTTCAACCTAAAGTACCTGTAGGTAGGTTTTGTATTAGTTTTCATTATATTGCTGTTTATCTTCAATACATTAAGTTTTTGATTGGCAATAATCTGCCGTTTATCAGATGGGTTAAGCGACTATGTTTCAATCCCACGGTTGATTTGGGTTTTGTATATTTTAGATTACTGACTACTTTCATCTTTTTAACTATTGTTGGAAACGTAATCATTTGGGTGTAAAAATGAAATCAAATTTCGTTTGAAAGGTACTGTAATTTACATTAGAATGAACTTCATCCCTGCTGTTTTTTGAAAAATTATTTGTTTCATAGGACCTGTGGATGACTTTCTGGCTTTATGCCATTTTTTGATTTTTCACCTTTTATAAATAAGCAAGGCATTAGGTTTCTAATTTTATAACATTCGAATTGGTTATTCATGATTGGTTCGCTATGCATTGATCCTCATATGACCAACGGATCGCAAGATTATGTCTCTACTTTTTTGATCATATTGGTTTGATGAATATAAAAGTGATAGTCTTATTAAAACATATGTGGTTATTCTTCATATATTGCTATAAATATGCATATTGATGCTTCAATTTGTATCTTTATCATTATCTGGTAGTACAAATTTTATCAGTACCTATGATTAATAGCATCTATATATGTAAATTTATTTCAATTATAACATGCCATCTATTGGGTTGACTGGTTTAGCATTGACGTTGACAATCTTTCATGATATTACTATGATAGTAATTGAAACATGCGACGAACATGTTTGTGAAATATAGTTTTGTTTGCCAAAAGGGTTTCCCATCTCATGGATTGTGATTATGATCAGGGGTGGATCCAAAGTCTATATTATGTGAGTTTTTTAAGGCTGGTCAGTGTGCAAAAGGTTTCAAATGTAAGTTTTCTCACGATTTGAATGTACAAAGGAAGGGTGAGAAGATTGACCTTTTCAGTGATAAGCGTGACGAAGGTGATGCATCAAAGTTTTATACTCTTTCATTTCATATGGTTGGTTACTTTTTTCTTCATGTGACTTGATATGGAGGATAATGAATTTTTTAATGTGGAATCTTAGGAACGATGGAGGACTGGGATCTAGAGACATTGGAAAAAGTTGTGGCGTCGAAAGGAAAAGAGTACAACCAAAATAGACCAACTGACATTGTATACTTTCTTATTTTGTTGTTTTTTAACCGTTCATGTTCTTGTTTTGATTTGTTTTCTCTAGCTTGTGCATTTTTTTATTTTGTTGTTGAGTGCGTGGCAAAGTATTTATATGGTTAGGTCTATGATAATGACTTTTTCCTTGGTGAATTTTGTGAAATGGCATATTAAGGCAATTGCGAAGGTTTATTAGGGTTACAACAATTGTTTATAACGAATATGTTTATACGTCTCAATATTTCGTTTTGATAACCTTTTTAACATTTGCATTTATTTTTGCTTAGAAGATGTAGGCTTTAATCCAATAGTAAATCCTTTTGCAATCCCATGGAAGTCGCAACATTTTGTTTCAAGACAGTTTTCTTTCATCTTAATCAAGTTCTGGCATACTGAAAATTTTCATATTTAAATCTGTATATATGATAAGAGTACCTTCTTTTTGATATTTTTCAGTGCTAAAACGATAATTAATGGCATTTGAGGTGACATGATTATCACATTACTACTATTGTCTTTCAATAATGTCATGTTGACGTTGAATATGTCTATTTATATTACACTTTTTTTTGGCATGGATTAAGCAACTTCTCATTTGATTCATTGTTTTGTTTAAATAGGTTTGCAAACACTTCCTTGATGCAGTGGAGAAAAAGCAATATGGTTGGTTCTGGGTTTGTCCAAACGGTAATAAAGAGTGTCATTACAGACATGCTCTCCCTCCAGGATATGTCTTGAAATCCCAAATGAAGGCACTTCTAGAGGAAGAGGCCAACAAGCTAGCCATTGAGGATGAGATTGAGGAAGAGGTGATTATTGCTTTCACTCAAGTAGTTTTTTCTCTTTTGGGCTTACTGAAATTAAAGGTAACCTAGTAAGAAAAAGGTAATAAAGTCAAACTTGTTGTCACATAATTTGCCATGTCGTTATTTTTATGCTGGTAACTTGTGTCTAACTTTTTGGAACTTTTGATGGTTTTTCCTCTGCAAAAAGAAATATGCTTACCCACAACATAAATGAGGTCAAAGTTGGCTACCTTTGTATGCAGTTAACTATTTCTTATACCAGTTATTTACTATTGTAACCTTATCTGCTGTAACAATTTTACTGTTGAAACCCAATAATTCTTACAATCTTACCATTGCGTGTATTGTACGTGTGCAGCGTTCTAAAGTGAAAACAACAACTCCTATGACTACTGATCTGTTTATGCAATGGAAGAAGAAGAAGGTGGAGGAAAGAGAAGCTGGCTTAGCTGCTCAGAGGGCTGAGAGGGCTAAGAATGACCGAATGAGGTTTGTATATGTTTTAGAAGTGTCAATTTTGACCTGGTCATTTATTAGTCAAGCATTAATCTTGATACGGGTCAAGGAAGTGAACTTGGGAAAGTAGTTGGTCAGTTTTATGTTAAGTTAGCTTAGGGGCAATTTCATATATCCCCCTTTAAACTTGCAAAATTACATATTTCCCCAAATCATGCTTGAAGACTATTGTCCATCATGCATTGAAAACTTGTGTTTGGGGGAATATGTCATTATCCAAGTTTATAAGGGGATATATGTAATTCTCCATTCATTATTTATAGTAAGTTATCTGTTTTGGTATGTTATATTTGGATGGAAGAAAGCGAGTCAAATAAGGAAACTTGATTTACAACCCAGAATAGTTTTCTTGTTTTGCAAGAGTCTAGTTTAGTGTAAATAGGAGTAACTGTTGATGTTATTTTGTGTGTTTTATTCTGTTTCGTTTGTTCAAGTCTAATACAAGAAAATAGTCTTGGGTGTTTCTGCAACACTTGGTGTGTTCTGTGGTTTTGATCCAATTGCTTCTCACAATCAGTGGGTCAGTACGGATGTCTTTTTAAAAAAGTTGCTCATGTCAAATGGGTCTATGGGCACCCATGAAACCATCTAAAGCATTAATTTTAAAACATAATGTTACTGTTGAAAAAAACATTATTCTTGTAATGATATTTCTCTCATTTTTATAAAAAGCTACAAGTCTTGGACGGAAAATGTTTTTGGTTAACCGGACTTAACCCATTTCAGCCTATTCAAAACGTACCCTTTTTGACCTTTCACCCATCCCTTTTTGGCCACCATTACTGTAATTTGGTACATATATGTTGGGATTTTCGGTTAGACATATCTTGATATTCTTTTTTTTCCTTTTTTCTTCATTTTGTTTTTCGTAATGCAGTGGGCGCGAGTTGTTTCTTTCTGATGCTAGCGTGTTTGTGGATGATGCTGAAGCATATGAGAAGTACAACAGAGAAGAAGAATCTGATAATACAACCCACAAGGTAGCTTAATGTCCCCGTTGATATATGAAAGTTATTTGATTTATATGTGGATAAGTGTTACCGCATAGTTGGCCCCCTAATACGTGGGGATGACAATTGGTCAGGCATGGATGGGTTCTGGTAACCTCAGTCCTATGTGGCTATACATGATTGTAAAATCATGTCCTATTCTCGTTGGGTACCCATTATTCCCATTATTCTTTGTTAGCGTGTTCGCTGTAATGGGTCTACTCTTTTATAGTCTTATGTGGTTAAAAATTTTCGTTGCGACTCCCATTACTTGTAACCCAGTTTAAACTCACCTCAAAAAGCAACTTGAAATATCAAATACTCAACTACCCTTCTAATAATTATATGTATTTAATAATTTTGAGTATCTTAACAAATAAAAATAATATTTATTTACTTTTTAGATTATACAATATATTAATATATCCAGTTTCAATGTGATAAAAGGGGAGTATTAATTTCAAATAATCAGGCAAGTATCACCTAATACCATACCCATCCCAAACCGAGGGAAAATCGTATAACCAGTCCCATGCCTGTATTCCCACCCTAAATGCTTCAGTTTTCCTGTCGGGCTTAGGTTTTTCTCTCATTTCTACTTATGCATAGTGTTGATAGAAAACATTATTTTTGAAGTATGGTGACATTATTTTTAATCCATTAATACATGAATCAAATTGAAAATTTTCTTTATTTTTAGTAAATTTAGTTTAAACTTGCCTTGAATTTTGGCATTTCAGGCACAAGAAAATTCATCTACAGGAGGACCAAGTACATCAACAAACACTACTGCGATTTCTGAAGATGGGAATTCTGAGATCAAAGATTATGATGATGATGACGATGATGATGATCTGGATATGGATGAACTGAATGAACTTGAAGCAAGCTTGTCAAAAACATCTGATAATACAACCCACAAGGTAGCTTAATGTCCCCGTTGATATATGAAAGTGATTTGATTTATATGTGGATAAGTGTTACCGCATAGTTGGCCCCCTAATACTTGGGGATGACAATTAGTCAGGCATGGATGGGTTCTGGTAACCTCAGTCCTATGTGGCTATACATGATTGTAAAATCATGTCCTATTCTCGTTGGGTACCCATTATTCCCATTATTCTTTGTTAGCGTGTTCGCTGTAATGGGTCTACTCTTTTACAGTCTTATGTGGTTAAAAATTTTCGTTGCGACTCCCATTATTACTTGTAACCCAGTTTAAACTCACCTCAAAAAGCAACTTGAAATATCAAATACTCAACTACCCTTCTAGTAATTATATGTATTTAATAATTTTGAGTATCTTAACAAATAAAAATAATATTTATTTACTTTTAAGATTATACAATATATTAATATATCCAGTTTCAATGTGATAAAAGGGGAGTATTAATTTCAAATAATCAGGCAAGTATCACCTAATACCATACCCATCCCAAACCGAGGGAAAATCGTATAACCAATCCCATGCCTGTATTCCCACCCTAAATGCTTCGGTTTTCCTGTCGGGCTTAGGTTTTTCTCTCATTTCTACTTATGCATAGTGTTGATAGAAAACATTTATTTTTGAAGTATGGTGACATTATTTTTAATCCATTAATACATGAATCAAATTGAAAATTTTCTTTATTTTTAGTAAATTTAGTTTAAACTTGCCTTGAATTTTGGCGTTTCAGGCACAAGAAAATTCATCTACAGGAGGACCAAGTACATCAACAAACACTACTGCGATTTCTGAAGATGGGAATTCTGAGATCAAAGATTATGATGATGATGACGATGATGATGATCTGGATATAGATGAACTGAATGAACTTGAAGCAAGCTTGTCAAAAACATCTATTCAAATCAAAGATCCCGAAAAATAAACCTCAAATTGACTTTATCACAGCCACTTACAGAGGGAGGAACACAACATAGGTTTAAAAGAAGTCATCATCATCATCTACCTGTCTCGGTTACTATGGAGGTGGTTCAGCCTATACTCTCTTGTAAAATGCAGGTTTTGAGTTTGTTTCCATGCTTGTTATGAATATACTCGGATTGGATATTAAGTTCTAGATGTTTTATTATATGCACCAATGGTACATGGCTACATATATTTGTATCAAACTATTTTATTAAATCTCTGTTTCTGGGATTACTCAAATTTTGGAATGTCCATGCTTAAGTTTTTGTTGATCTTCTCGGCTACCACTTCAGTCATGTTTTGAGCAAATTAGAGGGGTTGGATCCGTTGGCTGACACTGACGTCCAAATTTTCTATTGATAAGGGTGTTCAACGCTATCGTTTTATTGTTGTTTGATGACCATGTTGTAGAATGATTTTTAACACCGCCGGCTCAAATACAACAGTTGGTAACTAGGATAGGTTATGACTAGTTTGCATACATAAAAACCACCAATCGAAGGTGGGGTTGTGATGTCAAAAACATCAAGGTTGCTGCTAATGTGGTCAGGTCACAGCGGGTGAATGAACATGGGTTGGTGGGTGGCCTACTTCAGAATCTTGTCCTCTGATTTTGGATTTTTTGAACGATCATTTGGAGCTATGTGGTGACCTGATTCTTCATCCGGTGACGTAGCTGGATACGAGTGCATGGTGTGTTAATCTTGTTAAGCCAATGAATATCATATTGTAAGGGATGAGGATCAGTTGGTAATTTTAATTTTGAGATCATGATTTGTGAAGCAACATTGGTAAAACTCCCACCATCAACAACTAAAGAACATCTTTTGTCGTAGACAGTGGACTGAGTATGAAAACTGGTCTCATCTTGTAGGTTTTCCTCTTGGATGGCGGTCCTGCTAAGAGTTTTTCTCACCACCATTGGTCTTGTTTATGGAACGGGCTACTTCGGATTTTCCCTTGGTCGTTTGCTACATATCTACTTTATGGACTTGCGGGCAGGTCAACCTTTTCGAAGGCCCAAAGCGATACGTATTAAAAAGTTTTTGCCTATTAGTTTTAGTTTGAGCATCAAAACAGAGGAAGAAGAACCACTGCAACAAAAAACAAAGCGACTTAATCTTAACCACATAAAACTTTATCAACATTATCAAGTACTATGAGTATTTATTTAGGCTTAACCATATTAAATTTTAACAAGTTGCAACAAAACATGTTTTTATATATTATGCAAATACTCCCACTAATATAAACAAAAATAACCTGTTATAAAATAATATCTATGACAGACAATTACTACATCATTACTCCCCATTTAATCACTTATTATGTCATTACCGTTACATGTAGACTAGTGTAGTGTATATATATGTGTCTCCTTGTAACAATAAAAGTACATTGTTCTCCACTGTTTCTCCATTCTATATTAAACCCTTTGTAGTAGATGCATTTTTGGTACTTAGTTAATCCATGATTAGTGTTGGCTTGTATTTCTCCCATTAGATCCATATACGATGATTAAAACCTGACTACGTTGTTATACATATGAATTTATTACATAATGACAAGTTTGTTTGTAGCAACTAATTTAACTCCTAAACGTTAACCAAACCATATAGATTTATAATATAATCACTCAAACACTCCTAAATTGACCAATTTTAAAAATAGCATGTTAATCGCTCACCTCATCCGAGTATCGTTGTTTTTGTTTATACTGGTAGGTCTCTTTTATTTAAAGTATATACAAGTCACGTTGTTTTTTGTTGATACTGGCAGGTCTTTTTGTTATATGATGAATCATTTGAAAAGGAAACATACATTATTAGACCATTTGTCTACATTTACTTAACATTGATAATAACAATTACTAAACCATTTGATAAAACGCACACTATTGCATCATCTAACCTAAGCTGCTTGTATTAATATTTTAAGCAAACGTCTACATATGCAACCAAATCATGGATGCCATTATGTGTTCAATCCTCACTCGGTCATTTTATAACACCTAGTGGGTATCAGGGGTGGAACTACAGGGTTCCTGAGGTTCCCTTTACCCTCCAGCTATCAAACTTTTTCTATTAATGATATCCTCAACAACCATTTTTAACAGCTTTTACCCCGTAAAAAAAGATTAATGGATCTTTCCGTAAAGAAAGATTAATGGATCTTTCCCCGGCTTTCAACATCGTCAGCATCTATGGTGTTGAAAGCTTGTTAAGAGCTAGCTTGAAAGAGAGGAAACAAAGAAGACGGTTTTCACAATTTATTTACAATGGTACCTTTCAAAACTTTCCAGAGTGAGTAGCCAATAGTGCTACAATACTTATATGTATTTTACTGTGTAGTCTAGTCTAGTCTAGTTTTTAAAAAATATTAGAGAATGCAACGTTATCTTTGTATCAAAATATATACAATATATTATTTGATCTTTGCTTTATTACTTGTTTTCGTTTATTACTTAATATAGAATTTGGGAGTTTTTTAAGTTTTTTTATACGTATCACATTAAGTAAATATGTATTTTTTAGAAAAATATTATAGTATAAAAAATAACTCAAACTAAGCATTGGTTGGTAAAAATATTTAGGTTTGATTAATAGCCTACAATATTTCTCATTGTACCACCTCAATTGATGATAAAAATTATGTAAAAATTATGTAAGAGGATAAAAGACTCATTTATTATTATTGAATAATTGATTACAATAGATAAAAAAACATAACATAAACCCTAGATATCTAATGGGTCAGTTGGTTCATACTAATAACCTGGTATCTAATACTCCCCGTCAGTCGAAGCGGAAGAAACCGAACGTTAAGACTGGAAAACAAAAAAAAACATAAACCAATAATAATAAGATAAACATGCTCAAATCGACTCCAAAATCTAAACTTTCATCAATAAATCCATGTTATGCTTGATGTTGTCGTCCACATTACGTTGTGCTTGATTGTGCCATCCAGAGTCATAAAAAAACCCATTAGATCGTAGTCCTAGTTGTCAAAAGTAGCTAGCAGTCTTTTGAATCTATAAATCAATATATGAGATCCTTAGATCTAACAATAAAAAGGAAGGAAGATCGGTAACCGTGGCCACACACCGAGTCTTACATCTACACATCACATGATGAGATTCATAGATCTAAAAAAAAAAAACCAAACAATACCAGTAACCATGATCAGGCAACAGTCTCTTCAAAAGAAAAGTAAGATTCGTAGATAAAAAAAAGAGATGTGGTTTGATTGGATAAGATCAGTAAAACTTAAAAGCACACGAAATTAAATCTTGTTTGCGTGCATGGTGGCAGGAAACAGAAATCTTGCAGAATAAGAATGATGGCGGGATGACCCTAAAGTCAAAGAAATATGAATTTTATTATTTTTATTGTCGTTTTGACAGCAACAAGGATAAAACAAAATCACTGAACAATTGGTGCTTGAAAACTATTTTCCAAACAATCATTTATTAATGGTTTAGTTTGGATCTTCAAATCTCAAGACAGAAAGACCACAGAAGAAACACGAAACAAAATCTTAAAGGAGGAGCAGGAGCATGAATAGAAACCTGGATTACCCGAAACCTTGAAGAAAAACCAAAGCTTTATTCATAAGGGAAACAGGAAAATAGAAGAAGAAACTAAACAAGAGATGGTGCCGGACAGAGGAGCGGCGGCAACTAGGGTTTTAATCAAGTTGTGACTAGTAGGGTTTTTATGTGAGAAATGAAAAGAAAAGAGAGGTCCAAAACCCGAAGGATCTGATATCATTTAAGAAGGTAAAAGATTGATTGATCTGAATAATTGATTACAATATATATAAAAGAGTAAATTACACGTATCGTCCCCGAGGTTGGCTTAAATTTCACCTTTCATCCCTGGGATTGAAAAATTACAGGTTTAGTACTAAGGTTTGAAAAAACGTAACAGGCTTCGTCACTGAGTCAAACGGACGTTAATTTATTCTCTTAAGTAACTGTAAATTAACCATTTTACCATTCTTCTTCCTCACTTTCATTTCAAACCAGGAACAAAACCCCATCTCAACCACCATCACCACCACCCTTGTCACGACCTCCACACATCCCCATTTGCACCACCATTTCCACCACCACTCCTTGCCACTACCACAAACACCCCCATCTCCACCACCAAACACAACTGTTAGAAGTATAGAAGGAATAAGATCGATGAAGTGGAGAAGACAATCGCATGGATCAACAGAAATATCGGTGTCTGCCAATCCTCCATGTCGTATGTTGCAATAGATCTGCGTCCAATCTCTTCCTACTCTCCCAATTGTACAACTTACAGGTTGATTTTACAGATTCAAAACTCAAACTCAGTTGATGAACAACTTCAACTCGAAATCAACATATTCAAAAGTCAAAATCAGTAAACATACATTTTCAAACTCAAAATCTATAGATTCATAACTCAAACTCGAAATCTAGATTGGTGGTGGTGGTGGTTGAGATGGGGTTGTGTTGGTCTCATGTTTCGAAATGAAAGTGAGGAAGAAGAAGGGTAAAACAGTCAATTTACAGCTACTTAATATAATAAATTAACGGCCGTTTGACCCAGGGACGAAACGTATTATGTTTTTTCAAATCTTACGACTAAATCTATAATTTTTCAATCATAGAGATGAAAGATGAAAGTTGAGTAAACCTTAGGACGATCCATGTAATTTACTCTATAAAAAATAAAATACAAACCTTAGATGCCTAATGAATTTGTAAACTCATACTAATAACCTAATATTTAATAGATTATAATAATTGAAACCAAACCCCCCCCCCCCCCCCCCCCCCCCCCCCCCCCCCCACCCCCTCACCCCACTTAAAAAATAATGGTTATGTCATTAATGAATATTCATTCAATATTCTACATTAAAGTCACATTTTGTTGTTCAATAACTGTTTTTAAGAAAATATATATACCTCAGGTGTGTTTGAGATTTCTTATTTCACCCTCCTTATAACTCAAAAAGTTAATAAGAAAGTTATGATGTTTGCTAAAATTAGAAAGACTATTGGGTTTTAACTTGTCAAGTGAGTAAATAAAAGTTTCGATAAGTTGTAAAAGTATAAAGTTTTAACCTCTTTATAAACTTATTTTGATTAATACTTATTAACCCCTCACAACTACCCCTGCCAACTTATTGATTTTATAAAAAAATATCATTTTTGATCTTTTTATATAAATAAGCTAAACCGAACACTTAAAAAAACATCTTAGTTGACTTATTGGCTTATAAACTAATCGAAACACTTTTTTAAAAACTTCTTTTAAAAAATTATAAGTTAATAAGGGTCCTTTTAAACTTAAACAACAAATCCCAAACACACACCCAGTATGCAATTTTTCAAAATAAGTCAGTTACTATAATTTGTTTTATAAAAAACATGATCTCAACTAACAAAAAGTGATATTCAATCTGAAATCACATTGTTTAATAAGAAATTTTATACTTTAGATACACAATTGCCTACATACCTGTCACCTAGGCCAAAAATAAATTTTTTTGATAAACAGACATTCCATTCTCTCATATTTTAGAAATTCCAGATATCATTGTATTTCTGATGTATATATAAATCTAATATAAACGAAATTTGAGAATCCTAAGAGATAGGAGCCCCTAGGGCTTTTTCTACGTTTCAGGGTCGCTCCTGATAGTAGAGTAACCACAACGAACTGGTTGCCTTAGAGGTCTACTAGTTGGACTGGCCAGATCAATTGAACTGAATTTAAGAACCGTACGAAGTTATACATAAAAAAAATTAATATTATATATATATATACATACATACATATCCATCTCAAATACAAAAAAAAATATGGAAATAATACATACATATCCACCTCAAATACAAAAAAAAAGGGAAATAATATAAGTTTCATGATGGATTTACATTTTTAACGTAATATTAATACTCAATTAACTAAAATATGTATAACTAGCTTTAGTTACCCGTGTATTACACGGAAGTGTGAAAAGTTAATTATTAAATAACATAAAAATAAAAATAAAATCAAGTGTGTTATATATTAAATAAGACATAACAACTTTTGATTATAAGATCACAAATGAGCAAAAACATCATTCTAAACTACATTTGTAGTAACATTAGTAGGTTTACACTCATTATCTAAAGCTAAAAGCTTCAATCCATCTTTAGTCTTAACTTGTGACAAGATGTCATAAAGTTGATCATGCGTAAAAATAGGCACTTTCAAGTATAAACCGACACTTGACAGAGATTGACCTTAACTTTTGTTTTTGTTATAGCGAAATATTCAGTTAAAGAAAACTGTTTTCTTTCAGACTTAAAAAGAATACTTTTGACGAGTCAAATCGTGCTAAATATTGAGTGGGTGTTAGGATATTAGTATGAAGAAATTAAGATTTGAATAATATATACTGAAAAGTCATGTGCAATAATTAGATCAATTTCGAATTATTTTGACCCTGTAATCAAATATAGAGATATAGTATTGAATCGGGTTGGATCGAGCTATAAATGTTCATAATATCTCTAATTAGTTGTTGATTATTATTTAATACTAACTTTAGTAAACCCGTGTATTATACGGGTTGAAAAATAAAATATTAAATATAATAAAATTTTATAAAGTATAAAATGATAATGTAAAATAAGATTTGATTAAAATTACATATGAATAATAATTATAAGTAATTTTGTTTTTAAATTTTCTTTCCAAAAAAAGTTAAACATTTTTTCAAAACAAACCGTAATAAAAATATTATTTTTTTAATTTTTTTTATTATAACTCCTAATTTAATTATTTTTAGTTTATAAAAAAATTTACTTTTTAAAAATACTAATTTCAAATATTTTTATATTTTAAAAAAGTTAGATGTTTTAAAAAAAAAATTTAATTGTATAAAAATTATTTTTTAAAAAATATTTATAAAAAGACATCTTTCTTAATTTATTAAAAAAATTAATTTAAAAAAAATTAAATTATTTTATTTATTAATTTAAATAATTATTTAAAAGTAGAAAAAAACGATAAAAATAAACTTAAAAGACATAAGAATATATAGTGTTCTTTAGTTTATTTTTTTAGTATAATATATAAGATTTTGAAATGGAAATGGGTTGCTGTGCCTTTGGTTCTCCACACTGAAACACTACGTCGCTCATTACTTATTCAACTCTTCTTCTGCTGCTCAAACAACAACTAGTTCGAAGATTGCTTTGGTGATAAGGTAACAATTTTGAAAACTCCAAATTCAGTTTTGTGTGAGCGAATTGCTCATGGTTTTGTTGTTAGATTTTAGGTGTATGAGGATATTTGACACTATCTTTGAACAATGTTTATGGCGAATTGCTCATGGTTTTGTGTTAGCGCATTGCTCACCCTTTTCAGTCGCTTGGAATCAATGTTTGTAGGGTTTAACGATTTCAACCGTTAACCGTATGTCTATTTGACACTAACTTTGAACAGTTTCCCCTTTTTTGCTACTATGGTTTGGTACCGTAGTAAATTATAATGGGTTTTTGTAGTCTGAGTTTAATGGCTTTGATTCATCCGTATATGTTATTGGTTTTTACTAGAGTTGACCCTCTTGATTATCAAATTAGATTATTCTATAGTTAATTCCATTATCTGGTCCAAATATTTTGAATTTTTTGGTAGATTGATTGATTCTATTAGAACCTTTGAACATCTTTTTACATCAATACTTGTTGATTGTGATTGAAATCAAAGCACAACACCACCAAGGTAGATATGTGTTAACATTAAGAGAGGTGCTCAGGATGTTGCAGGAAAGAAGTGTTGAAGTCTGAAATAAATGGAAGAGGGTACATGTGTTTCCATTTCAGAAGTGGTGCTATAGAGCCGATTGGAGTTTTGGGCATAGTTGTCGAAGGCCGAAGGCGCGCTCAAGGCGCAAAGGGTGAACCTTGAGCCTAGGCACAAGGTGCTTGAAAAGCAAGGGCTTTTTTTAAGCCAGGCGCATACGATAAAGTGCCATTTTAGGGGTTTTAGATATGTTTTAGGCTATTTTAGGTTGTTTTAGGTTGATTTCATGCTAGTTTAGGGCTAGTGTAATTGTTTCAGATGTGTCCAAATTATTTTTGGCCTGAAATTTATTGAGGGCGCCTGAAACTGGGGTTTGAAGCGAGACGACAAGGCTGCTTTGGGCTGCGACTAAGATTACTATATCATCTCTTTCAGGACTGTGTGATACAAAGCAAATGTTTTTCTGCCCTTTTTATATCAGTTTAGTAATATTATAAAACAGCCTTTTTCTATCCGTGCCTATCTTTTAACAAAACACATTCTGACTCGAACCCAGATAAACAATTTTTTAAAACGACCAGTCCTGACCAAAACCTATTCTGACTGTTGCTCCGACCCACCCGTTTTTCCAGCTTTAATCTCCTACGAGGTTTGATTGATCTAATTATTTACATTAGCTGAAATTTAGATAATTCTTGTTTAAATTACTGTTTTGAGTTGGCGTTTCTTCGATTAATTGCTTAGCATATGCGGTTTAATTTTGAAATACTAAATTCTGGCTTACTCTGTTAGCTCTCTTAAGTTTTCAAGAATGCTTATTTATGGGTACTTGTTCTTTTATTGATAGACTGATCTGTCTTAGTTCTGTTTGAATGATTTTTTTCTGCCATCTTAAATGTTATATATACCTATATATCACATTTGTCAATTGATTACTATATGATCTCTTTCAGGCCTTTAAAACCAAAACCACCGAAACGCTTATCTCTAAAACCAAAACCACAGGCAGCGGCCACCCTGTCTTAGTTGTAATATCAAGGTTTATCATTTTATTTTTCCATTTCTTTTGTTTTACAAATTCTGATGCTTTATGAATATGACTTCAGGCATTACCGTGGATGAATAATGGGTTGTGCTGCAGTTGGACTTCCCTTACAAATAGTGGCTTCTCATCCTGACGAATCGCATAATCAAGCTTACAAATGGCGATTGGTTTTATCTTATGATGGCACTCGATTTTCTGGTATTTAATTATCGTCTTCAATTATCCAGTTAATTTCATACCCTACTTTTTATGATACTATTGTTACTTACTCTCATTTGTGGTTTGTTCAATTGTTTTTGGTCCGGGCTAGTTATTGCTAGTCGTGGGTTATAAATGCTGTTGTTCAAAAAAAAAATTCTTTTCGTACCCTATTTTTGCCCTAATTCATTTTCAATGTTTTCTCTTTAGTTACATGTTCAATTACTTCACAAATTTAACATCTGCTAAATGTGCGTCATAGTCCTTACCCTAGTTATTGCCCTAAATTCATCAAAATTAAATGTTTGTGTTTTGACTATGTTCTATGTAATAAACTTCCTTCATGTCACTTATTTTGCTATTCCCTCCATCTGAAAATTAAAAGGTTCAATGCAACTTTGAATGCCAATTATACGGATATAAGCTCACTTGGTCTATGTAATAAACTTCCTTCCTGTCACTTATTTTGCTATTCCCTCCATCTGAAAATTAAAAGGTTCAATGCAACTTTGAATGCCAATTATACGGATATAAGCTCACTTGGAATTCTAATGACAAGGGAAAAGTAAGGGTATCATGAGAATTTTAACTCAATGCACCATTAGTTTGGGTTAGGATAAATTAAACTAGAAATGTGGATAATATTTTTATCATGGTTATGCTTGCTTTAGGTTGGCAGTATCAGCCGTCAACGCCTACCTTACAGTGCGCCTTGGAACAAGCCTTAACTCGAGTTACAAAACTAGAACGTCAAGATTTGTGTGTAGTTGGTGCAAGTAGGACCGACACAGGAGTTCATGCACTTGGTCAGGTCTGTCTTCATCACACCATCTCACCTACTTTTGTTATCAGTGGTATGCAGTCAATTAAAACTTAGCTTTACTTCACAGGTGGCACACTTTGTTACACCTTTCAATTACAAGCAACTGCAGGATATGCATGCAGCACTCAACGGTCTTCTTCCTCCTGATATTCGAGTCAGAGAAATCAGCCCTGCAGTGCCTGAATTCCATGCTCGTTTTTCAGTCACTGGAAAGACTTATCGTTACACCATTTATAATGATACTGTCATGGACCCATTCCATCGTCTATATGCTTATCATAATCTTTCCAAGCTCAATACCTGCGCCATGAAGGAAGCGGCCAAGTATCTTGTAGGGAAACATGATTTTTCTGCTTATGCCAATGCACAACGCAATGACCGTGTAGTTAGCCCAGTGAAGAGTATATTCCGGATGGATATAATTGAAAAGGTAATGTTTAACCAAGCGGTCAAAATTGTTGTTTTCAATCTATCCATACTAAATAAATACTATGATACTTACACAGGTAAATTTGATTTGATTGTGGCTATAGGGACCCATTTTGCATATTGAAGTTGAAGGCTCTGGGTTTCTCTACAGGCAAGTGAGAAACATGGTATAACAACATCATTTCTTTGTGAATCTACTAATTATTAGTGTGTAGTCGCCTAGTCGGTCTCACAAACTATATGTTTTGCAGGTTGCTTTATTGCTACAAGTTGGGAGGGAGGCGATCCCACCCGACATAGTTCCAAAAATTCTAGCAACACGTGATCGTAAGGAACTTGCAAAGGTTGCGCTTGTAGCTCCACCTCATGGTCTTTGTCTTGTCCAGGTCAAGTATATCGAGGAACATCTCAAGCTTCCTGAGGATGGGCCTGCAGCTAGTTTTGGTAGGCATCATAGCATAAGCAAATGTAAGCTGCAATATTACTGAAATGGCCTTTTGAATTGGAATGAGGAAACTAGGTGAGAGATGCCTTCATGGACAAGGCCACTGGGCCTGGCGTCAATTGCCCCATTAGCCGCCCACGGTCCAACCCCTTTCACAAAACAGACGTTCTCCCCCCACGGTGACCACAAACTAGGGAGTTTTTCTCCTCTCTGCATCTGTAGTCGGAAGTAATAAAAATTCACACATTCATTTGTTCATTATCATTCACCCTAACAATTTGCACTTTCATTCTCAGATTCATTTGAATAATGCGCTTCTAGTTCTTTTTTGTCTTCTCCATGTGAATCATAATCTTCATTTCCAGAAGTCATTGAGGATGAATGTTGTGAAGATTTTTATTGTTTGGTGCTCCTAACCTGTCTGCCCCATCTTGTATTTACCACATCTTGACATCTTGTCATGTTAGGCTCTCATTCTCAAGACTCGCTCTTCTTCTATAATTCCAGTCAGTCGATTATCACTTACATCAATGTCATCGAAACATAACAAACCGAATCAAAAACTGGAATTGACGCCTGACCCAATCTGGAACTAGAAAAAACCGGCTTGACAGGTCCTACCTGAACAATTGGTTTGATACTGGTTTGCCTATTTGTAGTTGGAAATCGGGTTGGGGTCATTTTTTGAAACCAGGTTGGAGGAATTAGATTGGGATTGATTATAGTAATTGGACATATTTTTAACATTAAAAGACGGGTATATAGTTGTTATGTGACTGTTATTGGTTTTATAATCATTTTACCCGTTTGTTAGTATGTAAAAGGTATTGCATGTGTCGGTTCGATCACAATTCTCAAAAATGATCTCTAACGTCTCAAACTCATAAATGCTCTTTATGCTAAAAAAGGCTGTCAAATGACTTCTAATAGTGAGTGATATTTTGTTGGTAATTCTCATCAAGCAACTTAATTGTTGATGTTCATGATATTTTGATTCATGTGACATGTCAACCAGTTTGTAAAAAGCTTGATGCAATAAATGTGGTTTGTTTATTTAGTAGAAATCAAATTCGACTAAAAAAAGGCATAAAAACGTACTTAAAGGTGTTGAAGGCATCACCGCTCGAGGTCAGGTAACAATATTTGGAAAGAGTAAATTTTACGGTCGGTTCTTGTATTTTTATCTAAATTTTGGATTTGGTCCCTAATTTTTAAAACTTGTAGACATGGTCTCCAATCTTCAGTTTCTCTTTCTTTTTTAGTCCAAGACACTAATAGGGTTAAATATTTAACGTTAAACTGCGTATGTGAGTTGCACACTAGGGGCATATTTGTATTTTTACCAACAATTTTTTACCTGCCAAATAATCCATGGTTATTATGCTAAGGTGAATCAAATGAAATCTTTATCAAATCATGCTCCATAAAATCAACGGAAATTTTGATAAAATCCTATTCGAATAAAAGTCACGTTCAAATAGGGTGAATAACAAAACCCTACTCATAATAGAAAAACAAGGGTTAGCATAGTTCTGATCCAATTATATATGTTTGACAGTTTGGTTAATTTAACTTCATTGTTATAGTCTCAATTTGACAATTAACATAAATTGATTTTATTGTTAACTCTCAGTTTGACAGACTAACATAATTTGACTTTAATGCTATGTCATTCAATAAAAATAGAGCAAACACCTCAAGAGCATGCTAATGAGGTATGCATCCTAGTTGAATCATATAACTTATGAAAACTAAAAAACAATGAGAGCATATTAACAATGAAATAGTATATTCTGTTTTGACTTTGGAAGTCAACTATGGAGTCGATTTTACCAAATTGCATAAATATTCAATTGAGAAATTCATTTTCATTGATGTTTACAACATTGAACAATTAAGTTCAATTGAAGAAATAACAAACAACGAACAACAATCAATTGAGAAAATAACATATTCTTCAGACTTTGTTTTTCAATTTCATATCTTCATTTATTTGATCATCTGCATCCATCTTCAAGAACCCTAGGACTCTTCTGTTTCTCCTTGATTTTGTGTTCTTGATTCTGAAACAAACGATTCTTTTATTTGTTGTATTGACTAACACATTTTGTGTTCTTGCATCAATAATCTATAGAGAGAGAGAGAGAGTAACGAGTGAGTGTGCAAACGATTCCCATCTCCCTCTACGATTCCTTTGTGAATGTTTTTTTGGGATGATGAACATATTATTGGGGGTGAGGCTTGGAGGGTTTATATAGTTTTTTTTGTTTTATTTGGAAGGTATATAAATATAAAAGAGTAAATAAGTTGGTAAAAAAATAGGATGATAAAAATACAAAAACACCCCTAGCGTGCAACTCAAATGTGTAGTTTAACGTTAACTATTTAACTCTGTTAGTGTTTTGGACTACAAGAGAAAGGGAAACTGAAAATTAAAACCATAACGGCAAGTTTTAAAGATTAAGGACCAAATTCAAAATTAAAATAAAAGCACAGAACCTACCATAAAATTTACTCAATTGGAAATTTGATGTAGATGCAATTTTGGATAAGAAGATAAGTTTTTGATTCAATGAGAATTTATCGTTTGATCACTACATTGACCTGCATCTAACAATGCTTGTTCAAGAAATATTCCACGGGCATACTCACGTATGTTATCATCTTTATGTATTTGTAAAAAAACCTGTTCAACCACATCATACAAAATTTGATAAATGCATTTTTATTGAAAAACCAAGTTTGATATTTTGTTAAATTGGATTTTGAAGAAGCACTTTATGAAGGATTTTATAAAATGAAGTAGGATCCATTTTATAATCAATTTAAAAAAAAAGAAATTATCATTTGAGAAAATGGATTATTGTTTTGGATTACGGAAGGATTTAAATTGGTTTATGAAAATTTGAATTTTAGTTTTGAGTCGCAAGAAACTTCTATTCAAATTAGCCTTTTAACATATTTTCTCCTTAAAACATAATCATATCAAAACAATTAAAACTAAAATCCCAATGGGGAAATGAACAAACTTGTTTCCTTAAAAACAATTATTAGATCTTACTATTCTTGTATTTTATCTTATAAGGTTGGTATAAGGGGATTTTTGTAGAGATAAAATTCAGTGTTTTTAAGTGGAAATAAGTGAATTATATAGGTTTTAAAAAATTCTAATGTTCTAGAATGAAAAAGCAATATCTAGCATTTCCAGTTGTGATGATCGACCTTTCATGACTACCAGGCTAACATAATTTTTTTTTTTTTTTACAATTTTATGATATTTGTACATAGATACCTAATCCTATTACACTTGTTATCTATCATTTTACTCGTAAACACTTCATTCATAGTTAAAGTTATCTTCTTATTTTCTAACAAATATCATCATCACTTTAAAAGAGATAAAGATCAACATCAAAACAAAGAATAAAATTGAGTATTTACTTCAACTTCTATACACTATTATTAATTTGTATTTCTGGTGATCACTTTAGTTCCAAGTGAGACAAGAGTTGCTAGGTGATCTACCTTATTTAGTGAGTTGATTTGTAACTTGTAATTGCTTTCTTGTTAAGCGAGACAAATGTGTATAAGTGATTGCTTTCTCATTTAATGAAACGTTGTATGAGATGATCACTACATTTTAACTAGTGACACGACCATGTACAGGTGATCACTTCCGTTTAAAGGAGACGACTAGCATAACAAATTCTCGATTAAAGATTAGGGAGAGGACATAGTAGTTAACATCAATTTGACCCTCTAAAAATCATTTTTGTTTTCTATCGCTTATTTATTCATTTGTTGGTTCATGCACCTTGTACACAACACATGTTTTGCATACATAAGTTTCAAACAAAGTTTTTGAAATAAAAGATTTTTATTTAGAAAGCTATTTCACCCTTTTAGTTACCTACAAATTCCTACGGTTCCTTCTAATGGATTGATTTATATTGATAATCAGTTCATACCAATAGATTAATCAGCTAGCTAGATCATGAAACAGTTCTTGAGGTTTTCAACTACAGTAGTTGAATTTTCCTTTAGCTCTTTACACCTTGCCAGCGTCGATTTCTTTAAACCTTTAAAAATTCGGCCGTGCTGAAATAAAAACAGACATGAATAACATGCATTTAACACCTTATATTCTTATAACCGTTAATAATGTTTAATCATATTTTCCTTTCATCTTAAAACAACTTTTAATGAAACTAAAATGATTTCATCATCTCAACTCCAAAAGAGTATTCTAATTTTTAAGACTATAAGCACATTGTTTCCGGTCCAACACCCTGGTTGTAACATCCCCAAATCAACACATCATGACGTATTAAACCGGCTAGAGTAAAATCAGCAGAACCTTTAGCGACGAGATCGACTTTGCTTTGTGACGGATGTGAACTGTCAATGACCAGAAACCACAACACACCTCCAATGGAGCTCGATCTAGACGCCTTTCTGCAACTTCACGACGACTCCACCACCGACGACGAAGACGACCACCACCACCGCACCGCCGTCGACGAACTCCTCCTCATCGACTCCGACGACTCATCTCCGTCATCGTCAACCAACGGTAATCCACTCGACGCCAATCCTTCCGATTCCTTGCGATTAACTGCTTCTCAATCGGTAACCGGTAGAGATAGACCGACGATAGCGCAATCGAAGTTTCGTTCCACTAGTGATGTTGATTCAGGTGAAAGTTTTAGTGGTTCACGTCAATTGCCTAGGTTATTCGGGGCCGTTAGGTCGAGTTCTAAGCCTGGGGCGGCGTTGGCTGCCGCTGCTGCGGCTTCACGGTTGATTCCGACGCCACATGCTGCTGCTATTAAACTCACGAGGGAGAAGTCTAGTACGGAAAGTTTGGATCCTGAAGTTAATACTGGTTCGGTTATTAGTCGTTCGGATGTAAAGTTAGTTGAGGAGGATGTGAAACTGAATGATGTAGAAACTGTACCTGTAGAATCGAATGAAAATTTTGAACATTGTGGGGAAGTGATTAGTGGTGAGGATTTTCGTTGCGAGGAGTTGGAAACAGATGTAGCTGATGCTTTAGAAGTGGATGGAGTTGATATTGATTATAGAGATGATGCATTTAGTTCGGCTGCTAAACCGGAGGTCGACTCGTCTTTGATTTTGGGTGAGGATGGTATAGGTCAGTTCTAGAAGACAGTAGGAATGAGCACATTGAGGGCGACTATGGGGAGTCTGTACCTGTTGTTACCTTGGAATCTATTGACGGAGTGGTTCCTTTTCCCCATGGGCAGGACATGGATGCTAAAGAGGTTAAGGAGGACACAGTAAGTGTAGAATCAGAAAAAAATGATGCTGAAATTATGGAACTTTTTGGAAAAGATGTAGAGCATGGCGATGTTGATGACAAAACAGCAGAGACTCAGCAGGTAAGTGAAAAGAGTGATGGAAGGGCAGGAGGGACATTGAAGCCCCTTCAATATGCTGAGGATCTTGAGAAGAAGCATGCGTTTACGGGTATGCATTGGGAAGAGGGTGCCGCTGCTCAACCTATGAAGCTTGAGGGTGTCCACATGGGATCAACTGTGTTGCCTTATTTCAGTGTTAGCACTGATAACACCATTACTAGGACGATATCTTCTCCATCATTTAGGCGAGACCATGGAACTCCACAATCCCTAGCAGTTCATCTTAACTACATTGCAGTGGGAATGTCAAGGGGGTTAATAGTTGTTTTTCCCAGCAAATACTCTCCACATTATGCTGATAACATGGATGCTAAGGTTATATTCACATGACTCTCTTTCATATAATCAGCGCTATTAAATATTATTTTGGATTTTCTCTGTTTTTACTAGTCTTAAGTAAAAATTCATGTATCTATTTCTGACCAGAGATTGCAGCTCTGATACTGGAAACATATAATTACATCAATCATCTTTTTGTTTGACATTTTTCAAGCATGATTTGTTGCATTCTTCTGGTCTCATTCTTACCTGCTGAAGTGACCTCACTACTTTTCTTTCAGATGTTAATGCTTGGATTACAAGGTGACAGGTCTTATGCCCCAGTCACATCCATGTCCTTTAATCATCAAGGAGACCTCCTTTTTGCAGGATATGCTGATGGGCATTATACTGTTTGGGATGTCCAAAGGGTTTCTGCTGCAAAAGTTGTTACTGAACATAAAGCTCCTGTAGTTCACATGCTCTATCTGGGGATGGATTCTCAAGTGACTCGTCAGTTCAACATAATTAGTGGTGATAGTAAAGGTGTTGTTAAGTTAATTCGCTTTTCTCCGTTTTCATGGCTCAGTAGGTTCTCTACATCCAAAACTTCGGTAAAGCTTTACCTCTTTTTGAGCTAATGAAAATTTGTTCATACATTTTTGGATCTATCATTCCTAACCTTAACTTTATCAAAGTAGACTCTTCTTGATGAAGCAACAAGCACAGTTATATGTGCGTCGCCCCTAGTAGCTGAGGAAAGTTTTGGAGGTTCTTCCGTGAGCACTACCACTGGTACGAGTGGCATTGAAAGTATGATCGGAGGAGATTTGGCTTCTACTGAAGAAGGTGTGGTCATATTTGTCACTCATCAATCTGCTTTAGTGGTATGGAATTGTTAAAAGACTAGACCACATGCATACCATATCTTATTAGCTTTGTAACTATGGCATTACTTTACGTCATTTATAGGCCAAAGTTATTTCTAACCCCCCAGAAGTCTACGGTCAGCTTCCCAAACCTGATGGGGTTAGGGAGGGTTCAATGCCTTACACTGCTTGGAAATACATATCTCCCTCTCAGGGTTCTGCTGCTGGTATGTAAAAATGGAGTTGATGACTCACGTGCTGAAACTTTTTTTGGTAATATGATATTATTCTTTCAGAGAATGTCCAGTTAAAAGAGCCTGCAACCGTGGCACTGCTTGCAATTGCTTGGGATCACCATGTACAGGTTGAAAAATTGGTGAAGTCAGAACTTAAATTAAATGCAAAATGGACCCTTGACAGCTCAGCAATAGGGATTGCTTGGCTGGATGATCAGGTGATTGTGTTTGCTTGTTTGTTTTCCACTCATTGAATAGTTAATATGTGGCTTTTGTTACCCATTCAGAGAAAAACAATAGAAGTAACAGGATTGTTCTGTTTGTTCAGATGTTGGTGGTGCTAACATCAGCTGGACATCTCTGTCTGTATGCAAATGACGGGACTTTAATTCATGACACAAGTTTTGCTGTAGATGGACGCAGAGGAGATGATGTCATTGGACATCACACTCATTTCTCCAATGTCTTTGGCAAAGCTCATCACAATTGTATAGCTGTCAGGGGTGCTTCTCTGTATCTACTTGGACCCACACATCTTGTTGTCTCCCGTCTTCTTCCATGGAAGGAACGCATCGAAGTTCTGCGTAGAGGTGGTGACTGGATGGGTGCTTTCAACATGGCAATGATGCTTTATGATGGTCAAGCCCATGGTGTTTTTGATCTTCCTAGATCATTGGATGATGCTCGAGAAGTAATAATCTCCTACCTAGTGGAGTTGCTATTAGCATACGTAGATGAGGTTTTTTCTTATATATTAGTGGCATTAGGCAACCAACTGGAGCACTTGAATGATTCGAAGAGTGATAGTTACTCAGTGACTTCTGTGACTTCAGAGCAGTACACAAGTGTTGGTGGTGTTGCAGTTGAGTTCTGCGTCCACATCAAGAGAACTGACATCCTCTTTGACGAAATTTTATCCCGTTTTGAGTCTGTTCAACAAAAAGGTACATTGTATTCCTCTTAGCATGTGACCTAATCCATTTTATCTTTTGATTTGATTTATTAAGAAAGCCTATGTCACTAAATGGTACCCATCAGAAAATAAAGAAATCATATGAAATCATTGTTCTGGCTGAATGGAATTATGCAGTTATTTGTATTTTTATAAATCTTCTGTTTTCAGAGACATTTTTGGAGCTATTGGAGCCATATATTTTGAAGGACATGCTTGGATCACTACCGCCTGAGGTATTTCTTGTTTATATCCTTTGTATGTTTGCAAGTTTAGGCAATGCTATATGTTTACTTCCATGAGCTACTGGATGTTGTAACTGCAACACTATTTTTTTAACTGAAGATTATGCAAGCATTGGTTGAAGAGCTTATGCAAGCATGGCTACAACGAGCAACAATAGCTCAAAAGGTTGGCTACAACGAGTTGAACAATGTGTTCTTCACATGGACATTTCTTCCTTGGACTTCAATCAGGTATGTTTCGTAAAATACGCAAAGCAGAATTTCTTACACAGCTAAAAGTACATGCTTGAAGGAAAAATCACTGTAAAGATTCAACAAAGAGGAACCCTAGAAATGACATCTACCTTCTAAATATCTAGCCACAATTGAAGATGCGTTATATTTTCTCTCACGGCTTTTCTCGTGACTTGATGTGGCAGGTCGTCAGGTTATGTCAGGAACACAATTTATACAGAGCCCTGATATATTTGTTCAATAAAGGTCTAGATGATTTCAGAACACCTTTAGAGGAGCTGCTGCTGCTATTCACAAACAGTGATAGGGAGAATGCTCCATCGCTTGGGTACGTCACGTTAATATAACATACTTTCTTCGGATTGATAGTTTAGTGTAAATCCATATTTTACAATTTACATAGTGATTTATGTACAAAGTCTTGACAAGACTTCATACGCAGAATCATGTGAAAATTTAGAGATTAAATGTGTAAAACACCCAATGGTGTTTTTATTATTGATTTTTATTTGTAAATGAGCTATGAGCATAAGGTTGTATTTACTAGTGTCCTCCTTGGCGTATCTTTCGATCTGGCATTGAGGATGATTTAAGCACATATAAAGCATAATTGTTGACTTAAAGTGATGATTTTTCTCTTCAAGATTTGTGTAAGAAAGATAACAAGTTATCTTGAGAGGAGTCACAACTCGATTCCACTCCGGCAATCAAGCTAGTCGGTTAGAGTATAATAATATTGCAATAAGAATTTATGATCTAGTGAGTTAATGAGCTTTCATGGACTTTTAGGTTATGTTAATGGGGCTCATGGCCCACACAGTGCATTTATTCTCTAGTTCAAAAGTCAGATGCATATACCACTTATAAAAACTCTCACCGTGGATGAGAGGCAATTCACCTTTTAACTTTTTTTAGGATGGCAAACACACATACCCATCTGATCCTACTCTTAAATCTACACCATTGTCTACTATAGGACTTAGACCCTTAATGTCATAGGAAGGGACACCACTATGTACACCAGATACCATTAGGGTACAAGCCCTTTAGTATTCACCTTTTATCTATAGTATGTTTATACTAATTAGGGTGATGAACTTCATATCTTGAATAAATTTCTTCTCATTGCTTGGTGTTGTTATTTAAAGGTCCTTTCCTTACACTGGCAAGCAAAACGACTTTGCCAAGTGTTGCAATTTGCATGTTGTTGTAAGCGATCTCTTTCACCTTGTTCAATCTGTGTCCCTTAATATTTTTGGTACTATGTGTTGACACAACTTTGCATTTTTCAAGAGAGAATTTAATTTTGCTGTGTAAACATTTGACTTTCCAAAAACAAATTTTCAAGAGATAATTTGAATTTTAGAATTCTTTATTATTGGATTATTACCTTCTAGGCTTCTACTTTATTTATTTATTATATATTTTGAACTTATTATTTTGTTTGAGTTGTTTAACCAACCCTTTTCCTAACTTTACAATTTTCCCCATTTATAATCTTCTCTTTGCCTTGACCTTTCCATGAGAAAATGGTACTGAATTTTTTAACTTTCTTCCCACTAAACATATATTTTTTAGTTTTCATATATGTGCGCCTTTTTTGTTTGGCCGAGTGCTTTTCGCGAATCATATTTTGGCAGGTATGCTCATCAAGCTCTGAGGGCGTAGTTTCATCGATTAATTAAGATGAGCAGGGATATGATACAATCAGTTAAAGATTTACCCTTATGGCTTGGCTTCAACGCCTATCAAAGGCTCTTCATATACTTGGTTTCACGTGTTCCAAGACAAACCTTTCACTTCTTTTTTACTCATGTGCAAGCATCATCTCATACATTTTGGTCAATATAGACGACATTATCATTACTAGGAGACCTCTCCTATATTTACTTTTGGGTATTGAGATTGTTTCACAAGGTTCTAACATCATAGTTTCTCAAAATAAGTATATTATGGGCTTCTATAATGGGTTGATCTTTAAAACTCGAAATCTATGCCCTTTGCCTAGGACCATGTGTAGCCCGCTATCTCTAGGTATAAGTGACACCTTCTCTGATCATGGCTAAATATAGACAGGTTGTTGGTGCTCTTGAATACATTATTGTTTCTTTGCCGATTAGATTTGCCGTTAATTAAGTGCGTCAATTTATGCCATCTATAATGCTTCAAGCTTTCTGTGATGCACATGGGCAAAGTGGTTTAAAAGTCTCGAATCAACTCTAGAAGCCTTCTCATGACAATTTTTGGTCCACGAGGGTATATATTATCTATTCATGATTTTAACTTCTAAGTTTATTGCATGGATTGCACAGTTTCTTGTTCCTCTTCTGCATCTGAATATAGAGCTCTTGCCAACATACTAGTTGTTACATGGTTGCAAGTTGCTCTTTGTGAACTTGGCGCCAAGTAGATCTGTTTACGATTTATATCCACAAATGATCGGTAGTTAAATCTTAATAAAGCTGATGCCGACTCCTAGATCTCTCTTTCTATGATCCAAGCCACATGTGGTCCATGTCCTTGCCTCCTTGGCTTGTCAGGGCGTATTAGACTAGACGTGTGCTCAATTGTAATTAACATAGTGTAGATGGTACTTATGTGCTATATCTATCTCTATTTATTAAAACGCATGTAAAAACAATCATCAAACTTTTGAAGTTCGTCACAGCCTTCTGAATTTTGTTACCGAGCATTCTGGAGTTCGAATAGAGGCTCATTCAAACACTCCTTCAGATGGTGTCCATATGCATGTGCTTGTGTGTGGGTTCTAATTATGAGTTTTGGAAAGCATCTTTTTTAAAACTGTTGCAAAAAGTGTGGTGCATACATTTCTTCTCTTATTATTGGCTGGAATTCTTCTGCTACAAATAAATCTTTTTGTTCCAGTTTTGTTTATTTTTGTCCATAGAATGCCTTGTAACTTTCCTCCATAAATTGGGAAAAACTCTCATTTCGTAACAAGACGAGAGTTATACGAAAATTGAAAGAGTTTATTCTCTCATGCCTTTCTTTTTGTGAACAGGTACAGGATCCTAGTTTACTTGAAGTACTGCTTTTCAGGCTTAGCTTTTCCTCCAGGCATGGCATCTGTTTAACAATATAATACCGTATAACTAACTCTAGATTTGTGGAAACTTTCCCTCATTTGGAACGCACAAGTATGCTTACTTTTTGGTTTTGCATTTTATTAAATGTATATTCAGGACATGGAGCCCTTTCCCTGCACGTTTACCATCTCTTAGAAGGATCTTATACACTTCTTACTGGAGGATTCTAATGCTCCTAGTACGTGGGGGTTGACAAGCTTATCAGCCACAAAATCATATAAAAACCTCTATCATCTCTTAGAGTTGGACACCGAAGCAACATTAGATGTTTTGAGATGTGCATTTGAAAATGTAAGTAAAAAATCAGACCATCTTTTGCATGAGTCCGCAGTTGAAAAAGAATTTACATCTCAAAGTCAAGATATAACCCAAAAGACCGTAGATGTTCTTGTTCTAGTATTAGAAACTAGTAAATCTGTTAGCACTCAGACTATTCAACCTGACTCAATTTGGCCTTCAAAGGATGATATAGGTCATATACTAGAGTTTATTTCTCATTTTGTTTCTTGTGGAGAGGCCAAAGTCTCAAATGAGTTGCTAGGTCAAATATTTGAGTATTTGATCTTAGAGGCTAGCATTCCGGAAAATGTTGAAAGCAAGTCTGTGGATTTGTTTAAATAAGAGAAAAGGAGGTCCTTGCACTTTTGAAAGTTGTGCCTCAGTCAGATTGGGATGATAGATACTTGTTAGACATGTGTGAGAAGGCTAACTTTTACCAGGTTCTAATGCCTCTCTCCCTCCTTGCCTCCCTCTCCCCCTTCTCCCTTGAATACAAAATGTGATCGATAATTGTGTTTATGAGTTCATATAGGTCTGTGGCTTCATTTATGACAGCAGACACCAATACATAGCTGCTCTTGATAGCTTCATGAAAGATGTGGATGAACCGATTCATGCTTTCTCCTATATCCATAATATGTTGCAGAGAAAGAGCGACAACAGGCTAGATTCTTTGGAAGCAGCAGTCATGTTTCGAATTCCAGATTTAGTTCAATTAAGCAGGTTACAACATATGGTTGTTTCAGATTCTGAATTGTCTTAGCTTTACTTTTGATGATAGAATTTCTTCCTAATTGTTTGTTATGCATGCTGACTTTGGCAGAGAGGGCACAGTTTTTCTAGTTTTTGAACATTTTTTTCAAGAATTCCAACAAATCTTGACTGAACTGAGGTCTCACCCAAAAAGTCTCTTTCTTTACCTCAAGACAGTTATTGAAGCTCATTCAATGGGCACCATGAGTTTCAGTTCTCTTAGGAAAGGAGAACCTCTGTGTTTTATTGGTACACGGGTAAAGAATCAGACTGACAGAGTACATGATTTCTTAGAAAAATTATCTGAGTTTCCAAAGTCTTTGCGTGAGAATCCAGTTCATGTAACCGATGAAATGAATGAGCTGTATCTTGAGGTAATTGTTACACTGTTGTACTTTATTTTCGAGGGATTTGCATGATCCAAGTTTGAATATCTTTAACTTATCTTTAATTTTTTCTGCATGCACCGTGATTTCACACTTCTGGTTACTAGTCTTGTGTGCAAGAATTTGTCATCTTTCGTAGGCACGTGCTTTGTTTCCAAGGATCTTATATAATATTATCATCCACTTTGTTTGGACCGCACTTTTCCTTTTACTTGATAGCATGATTTTAATTTAAACAAGGGTAAAGGCACTTGTTTTTTCTGTTCCAAGTTTAAATTCAGAAATTGAACTCTTTATGTTCGAATAATTTGAAAGGTTTGCATTCTTTGTTAGGTTCCCTCCTGTTCTTGAGCAAAAGTCTTACCTGGTTTTGTTTTGTTAGTTTGTACATGAGTCATACTTTTCAATTTTAAAAGGCTACCATTAATCATCAAGAATGTGTAACAACTGGCTTCTTTGCTTGTCTTGAAATCAACAAACTTTTAGCATATGGTCCTCCCAATATCATCATGTTTATCTTTCCTTCATTTTTGTGAGATTACTTGCTGACTGCAGATTTATCCACACTTTTGGGTGGCACTTGGATCCAAACTAAGTTGTTTTTTCTTCTGCAGTTACTATGTCAGTATGAACCCAATTCTGTCCTCCATTTCCTTGAGACATGTGAAAGCTATAGGGTAGACCATTGTTTACGCTTGTGCCAAGAACATAAGATCATAGATGCTGCTGCTTTCTTATTAGAAAGGGTTGGAGACGTTGGAAGTGCTCTTTCATTCACACTTTCTGATCTTGCGGATAAATTTAGCATGCTTGACGCTGCTGCTCAAAGTGTATATGATTACGCCGGGTGGATCATTTCAACGAGGCTATTAAGAAGGAGGTTTATTACTCCTTCCTTGCTCATTTAAACATAATTTGTAGGGAGATTTTCATACCCCCCTTAAGACTTGCTTAATATCTTGTTTATCCACCAAAAATCATAACATTGTTTTTGCCGATTTAAATTTTAAAACTTTAATATTCATTTTTATCTATTCCATGAATTTTTTTCTTCATAATAAGACCTTTATGTCTGGGCCTTCTCATTCTCCTTAATGACTTCTCCCTGATTAAAAACACTTGAAACCTCTTTATAGTTGAGGGGGATATATGAAATCTCCCTTTTCATACGGTCAAGAAAAAACACTATAATCTTAGACTCTTATGTCTTTATTGTAGGTGAATGACATATTACATATAGTGCGTACTTGTGTCGGATTGTGCCAAAGGAATAGTTCTCGGTTAGATCCCAATGAGTCTGAGGCCCTCTGGTTTCAGCTTCTTGATAAGTAAGCACCACACCTCTTCCCTCGACACAACATAAAAAAATATCGCATTTCTTCATGTGCTGCAATTTGCTGGTCCTTTGATTTACGACTCATTTTTGTGTTAAAAAGTTGAATTGTTATTATTATTATTATTATTATTATTATTTATTATTATTATTATTATTATCATTTGTGGATCAACCTATTTTACAATTTCTGTTCATATTTATTTAATTGATTTAAGCCGGATCATATGATTTTGTTAAGAGAATAGTTTTGTTGTTATCCTGAGGATGCCTGACATCTCAAACTTATGTTACAATATTCAATTGCTAACTCAGCTTCAAGTTAGTCTCCCTACTGCTTCTCTTTAGTACCAACCATTTATTTCTGTAACATTATTCTTTCAATTCCATTTTTTTTTATCATTGTCTGTTGTATAAAATTGGGAAGAAAATCAAATTTCAGACCTTTAAATTCCTGTGGAAAGAAGGTATGAAAATTACCAGTATAGACATCAAACCTAAGATATCATCTATGTTCATTTTCCTAATCAATAACAACTGGTAGTCTTTAAGAACAGGCATGTGATACAATTTGGGTACCTTCCCACATGGTCATGCACTCATGCTACCTTTCTAATATTTTTCATGGATCTTGTTGCAGATTTTGTGAACCCTTAACAAATCCATGTGCTAGTAAGATGGATTCTGAGTATAAGGACAAGAATGGCACTTCATCTGAGTCGCTCAAAACTAAGTGGAAGATAAG
Organism: Flaveria sonorensis; assembly: GCA_025506505.1. Taxonomy (NCBI): domain Eukaryota; kingdom Viridiplantae; phylum Streptophyta; class Magnoliopsida; order Asterales; family Asteraceae; genus Flaveria; species Flaveria sonorensis. Next base: position 43,508,877 of record CM046430.1, on the reverse strand, counting down.
AGGATCAGATAAAGGTGCACACATCCTGAGAAGAATATTCTCTATATTCATTAAAGAGATTGTTGAGGGTATGATAGGATATGTTCGGCTACCGACTGTCATGATGAAACTTCTTTCCGACAATGGTAGCCAAGAGTTTGGTGATTTTAAGGCTACTATACTGGGAATGCTTGGAACATACGATTTTGAAAGAAGAATTTTGGTAAGCACTTTCATTGTTTTTCCTTTTTTCTCTTACGGAGATTGTCATGCCGTAGGTTTTATTTCTTGGTTTACATTAATACATTGAATTCATGTTGCTTTTATTTCCTGGAGTTCGCAATTTCGCATTAGGTTTATGCTTGAACTGTTGCTAATTATTTTTCAGCCAACAAGCTGTAGAAGTAACGAATGGTTTGCTGAAATTACTTTAATATATGGATATATTAATTCTTCATTTTTATTGCTATATCAGGACACTGCCAGATCTTTGATAGAGGATGATACATATTATACCATGACATTACTCAAGAGAGGAGCTTCTCATGGGCATGGCCCTCGGAGCCATCTTTGTTTTATATGCAACTGTCCTGTTACAAAGGACTCTCCCTCTACCACTGGTATTCGGGTTTATAGTTGTGGGCATTCAAGCCATTTGCATTGCGAATCGGCCTCTCATACAGGCTGCCCCATTTGTATGCCAAAGAAAAACGGCACTAGGTCTAGAGGTAACTCGACCCCTGCTGAGAATGGGTTGGTGAGTAAGGCGTTACCAAAGCACAAGTTTTCACAAGGGACTGGCGCTGTTCACCTGCTCCAACAGGAAAAGGATGCACTTGATCGGCAAATATCGAGGGTCAGTTACTTGTCTGCTATTTACACCTTTTTTTTATGTAATGTTGAGTTGCCTACGACTAAAATTGAGGTGTTATTTCAACAGTATGAAATATTAAGTAACCTTGATCGAGACAAGAGGATGGTCCAAGTAGATAACATGCCACAGTTGAGGCTTGCACCACCAGCCCTTTATCAAGAAAAGGTGAAGAAGGCTATGTTGAGAGGGGAAAGTAGTAATAACACTGGCAGTGCTAGTGATCTTGCTAACAAGTTAAATAAAGTTAAGATGGGCAAGCAAAATAAAGATCCGAAAACAAAAGGATCAGCCGTTCGGTTTCCCTTGAAATCAAACATATTTGGTAAGTTTTCTGCTTGAAGAACTCAGATTTATCTCTATGCTTTTTGAGTTCTAACATTCCATCGCTTTTGCAGGCAAGGAAAAGACCAGCAGACGATGACATAAGCCACGGGTGGTGAGGATATGTGCAATTATGAGAAAAGCTAGCATGCGAGCAGGTATCTTACCTGTATCTCTTCATTTATCGAAGTGTGTCTAGTCTAATGTTGTATAGGACCCTGTGTTTTGGTGGTGTCTAAAAGTATGTATATTTAGTTATATTCTTTCTGATGAACCTGGATATCCAACCGGTTTTTGATTTCATTCAGGATAAAGTGTTTTCATTAGGCCTGCCCATAACCTAAAATAGAATTTTATTGAAAGTATGAAAACATCTATATTTCCTAGTAGAGCCATTTGGCTCAATCTGTTAAGCCCTAAATGGTATGGATTGGAAATTACAAATTTACCTGTGAAATGCTTCAAGCAAATTTAAAACAATTTAAAGGCCACCTGTATAAGTGAAATGATAAGAACTGAAATCTGGGATTAACTTCACAAAAAGGAAAACAATTGGGTTGCCCGATTCGAGATGACCAAAACCCATCTCCAAACTCCGAAGTACAGCAATAAACTGATAATTAAAGACAAGAGAAAAGCTACTACATCATATCTACTTAATTGATAATAACAAACTAGAATTTTGCCCCCCGCATTGCGACGGGGGTGTAAAACCGTGTCAGATAACATTAATGTTACACTATTGCTAGCGACCATCAAAACTGAGCGGTGTTTTAATGCGGAGAAATTAAACCGAAATGTAAACATGAAAAAGTTTAACTAAATCGATCTAAGACCCGCGCGTTGCGACGAATCTGTCAAACGGTAAAAATAGACGTAAAAGCGCTGAATCATACATGCACGTTGTGCCGTGTTAACTCATAAAATTTAGAACGAAACATAAAGCAAAATGTAAATATTAAACCACACATGCATGTTGCATCATATTAGCTTGCAAAACTTAGATTGAAACATAAAACGAAAATTTACGAAAGATGAAAAATATAGGAGATTAAAGTTGAAAATAAAATAGTTGTAAGGTCAAATTGAAAAGTTTTGGGTTAAAAGTAAAATATCAAATTGTGTAAGGTTTTATCGCAAAGTTGAAAAGTTTTAGGTTAAAAGTATTAATTTATTTATTTATTTTGTAAAACAACCTAAGCATTGGGTAAAACATCTTACGCATAAAAAAGTTAATGATTAGTATAATATAAATGGAAGTTACTTAATTACCTAGAACTCCCTCACCTACCCATTAAACACATAATGGGTTGTGCACTTGTTGGTATTCAATAGGCCTTAGACAACAAATTAATTCAATTGAGGATTAAGAACGTGATGAGAACAAACAATCTGCAGATGATTCAAACTGATTGTATTACATCGATATGAGGATTATCATTAAACAATCTATTTGACACATATTTATATGACGTGAAGCGGTGTCTTGTAAATGTAAGCACCGATTCAATTCAAGCAGTGTTAATAAAACCGCAACACAACTTCCTAACCCTAAGGACACTTTAACTTTGTCTTTGACATATTTACAAGACATACCCATTTTTAGTGTAACTTATTTTACAATATAAGAGAATAGTCGAAATGCAATATTTATTTATCTCCTTTTAAGTTAAAATAATGTGCATAAATCATGTTTATTCATAAAACTTACACATTTATAAGTACTGAGTAAGTTATATTACATGCACATAAACTCTATATGTTATAGGTAAATCCCTAAAGGTTAAAAAAACATATGATAACTCTACATGTTATAGGTAAATGTCTAAAGGTAAATGCCTATATATGAGAGCTATCAAGAGTGAACCACACTTTTATGACAAAATAAAAAAAAAATCACATTTACCCAATCAAATAATTTCTTATTCTTTTATTTATTTAGTTAAAAGTGTGTTTTGGTAGTTTTATATAAAAACTAGTTATGGAAATTACATGATTTTGACTAAATCCCACTTTTATCTCCTTGGTATTTTGATTTAATATTCCACCTCATTATCGATCGTTGTTTGAGAAATCACCATGTAAATGATATATTCAAAATTACAAAATTTTCAAAGGGTTAGGTTAGAGAATTTCAATTCACAAGATATTCAGATCCATACATAATATATTCGATTACATTTAACTTTTTTAATGTAATTCGAATTTCGCAATTCAATTATAGTAATTGAATGTATGTTCATCGACTTTTGATAAAATGATTAATATTCTTTTTCATGGAATGGTGAAGAAGGACAGCAAAGATGCTTTACAAAGAGTGATATCAATCAATTTGGTGAAATAAGTAATACAATTGAGAACAATCATGTTCATACCGACAATAATGTTAAGCAACTTGCAACAAAGAATTCTACAATTTTATCCCATCCAATAATTAGGAAGAAAATCGTACTATATTTCTTATTAACGTTGAACGTAAATGTACGCTCTTGGTTAACGATCGCATATACGTGATGTATTGGCTATGTGAATGAATCTTTTGTTTCCAATGGTTGATTATATATATGTGTAAGTTCACTTATTTTAGAACAATAATATATAATAAGAATTGGCATTTTTGATATGTTACACATATGTAAGCTAACAATAATGCATAAAAAGAACAACATGTAAGCTAACAATAATGCATAATAAGAAACGATTTATTTATTTTTCAATCTAAAAGAATGGTTTTCCACTATAATTTATATATTCACATTTCTTTATTTAGTATATATAACGCAAGAGACAACACTCACATCTATACCAACAATAGGGTTGATTAGCTTGTAATATAAAATCCCACAATTGTTATCTCATCCAATAATTATGGAGAAAATCATACTATATATCTCATCGGTGTTGAACCTGAAAACACTCATTTAAGTGAATAGTTTCATATACATAGTGGATTGGCTATGTAGTATCCCATCTTTTGATGGAACACAATATTAGACTCCCAACGTATCAGCGGAGTACAAACTCATGATTGGAAGTAATTATGATAAATGGGAGAATGTGGTCAAGATGTACGGGGCATATGCTGAGAAGACTGGTTTTTGTATGCATTTAAGTTTTATGAAAAAAGAGAAAGGAATGATTACTTGAGATACATGATGTGTACCAACGCGGGTAACCTAAGGGCCAAGTGTGTGACAAATAGGTTGTTTTTAAAAAGTCACATGTTTGTTATAGGAGCATAATTGTTTGACTACAATGGATTTAAAATTTAAGCGATCATTTTTTATTTTAATTGATCATCTTACCTATTTTTATAAATTGGGAAAATTACCCAAAATGTTTGACCAACTCATTTGCCAAAATAAGCATTTGACTTTTATCATAGTTTTATTCACTTTCAACTAATAATAAGACGTCAGGTATCTCCTTGTCAGGTTAGCTACACCCTAGTCGACCCAATCATTGACTTATTCCCACCCAAAAGTAAATAACTTGACACATCTACGAGGATTTACTAGAGCCGGTTTGTGAGAGGTTGGCTACAAGCAAGCCATGAGAGGTAGACTACGTGATAGCCGTGAGAGGTCGGCTAAGGGGTAGCGGAATGGCCCACCAATCGGATTTGGTTAAACCAGGACATGTGTTAGCTTTCTATTTAATTTCATATGAGATCAACCAATGATTAAATTGGTTATAAAGCAGCCAGGTTAGTCAAGAATAGGATACTCGAACACAGACAACCTTTTATCCGTTAAAGGTAGATAAAAAAATGCTAAAAATCAAATGCTTACGTTGTGTTCTCGAGTCTTTTCTTAAAAGAGAAATTGAAGAAAATGGATGGAAAGTAAAAAAATATGTTCCTGAGTTGTTTTTTAAGAAGGAAAATAGAAGGAAATTAAAAAAAACTTAATGTTTTTAAAAGATGGAAGTGAAATTAAAAGAAATATTTTTTTAATAATCTTTCCTTGTAAATGGAAAGAAAAGAAAAAATACACATAAAAATGTTTACTATCTTTTCATTTTGTTCAAACTCTGGAACCCAAAGTTATAATATGTTTTTATTTTCTCTCATCAATTTTCTTTATCTTTATTTCTTTTCTCTCATCAATTTTATTTTTTATTAGAAAACACACTTTAGAAAATAAATAAGATACAAAAATTGTCTCACACAAAGATCTTTTTTAAAAAATGTGAACAAATCTAAGACCATTTTTTCCTAGTTTTTTAAGGACGAATCTATATTTTAAAATGAAATTAAAAAAACCCAAATTGTTTAAAAAAACACAATCTTAAAAAAATGAAAGTTTAAAAATGGTATTATTGTTGTTTTTATTTGAAATACTTACTTATACATAACTCAATCATATCTTATTTAAAAATATCATTTCATAATTTTTAAATATTAATCACAAACTATTTAATATTTTATTTATTTATTTCGTATAATACACGAGATAATATACTAGTTTATATAATAAATAGAAGTGTCCTTGTAAATTTAAGGCATGTTTGGGATTGTTTATTTTGGTTGAAAAATACTTTTGACAAAAAAACTTACTTATAACTTTTTAAAAGAAGCTTTTAAAAAAGTGTTTGGATTCGCTTATAAAATAAAACGTTGTAAAATGACCAAAAAATACATGCTTTAAAAATGAGAGGAGTTAATAAAAGATAGTAGAGGGGTATGAAATTAAACTAAAAGTAATTTATAAAAGTTAATAAGTAACCCTCTATTTATTTTTTTAAATATTTTTATCCAATATAAAAAATCAATTTAAAAAGCATTTAAAAGTCAGGTAAAATAAGCACACATGCCCTTACAGCATTCACATCCCACACTTTATATATTTGCGAGTATATTCTTTATATTATAGAGAATGGTTTTAAGTTGTTGTGATTGAAGGATAAAGAACATGTTACTGTTTATCTTTATATTTGATAAAACAATGTTCATCTCTATTAATTTTTTAATATTTTTTGAAAGTGGTTGTGAGTAGAGCAGAGAGAAAAAGTAATGATAAATGTATTAAAAAGTATTATTTAATTGAAAATAAAAAAAAAAATTAATGATTTTAATGTGATTATAGAGAGATGGAGATGAAGGGTATGTGAATGCTATTAGAGTATTCATAGTCTATTCTCTAAACATCTATGAGTGTGTTTTTTATATTACATAGAATGATTATAATTTATTTATGAGTGATGGATAATGAAAAAGTTACTGTACAGCTTTATAAATTTTTTAGTATTTGTTGAAAGTAACTGTGAATAAAAAAAGATAAAATATAATAATAAATGTATTAAAAAATATTATTTAATTGAAAGAAAAATATAAAAAATAATAATTTAAAAAAAAAGATCATCATAAAGTAAAATTTGATGCGTAAAGTTCCTCTTCCGAACGAAGGAGAAGGGGTCATCTTCTCAAATCAATTCGCACAAGTAACATTCGATTGATCCTAACAGCAATCGATCCCCAATCTCACACCTTTATACATATGCAATCGGAGATATGAAGAAGAACAACAGCAACAGTAACATCAGTAACAATATGCATGCCGATAAGACCCGGGTCCTACCCGTCGACCCGAATCTCCCACGGTGGGTCTGCCAAAACTGCCACCATAGCCTCTCCATCACCGGCGTCGATTCATACCCTGATAAGTTCTTCAACGATTCTTCATCCTACCGATCAGGTTAGGGTTTCTCCCAATTTCACTGTTATATGTTTATATTACAATTGAATGCAAATTCACAATCATAAACAACAAAATATAACAATCAAACAAAGTTGTCAATAGCGAATAGCAGTGAATAGCGACGACCACCTACAGCCTAAACACGCCGGCTGTTTTGTGTTTAGCAACAAGGCGGTATAAAATTTAAGAAATGTTTTACATTTAATATGCTAACATGTATAGCCATAAAGTAGCAGAAAGTTTAAGCAAACACCACCAAAATAGCTAAAATACTCTGGATCGATTTTATATTTATAAAAAATAAAATAAAATGAAAAATCGCTATAGGTTGCTATTTGGTCGCAAACCACAATAAGCGTAGCGTGCTATAGCGGTCGCTATAGGCGTTATTGAAAACTGGGCAATCAAATCAGAAAAAATAAAAAAGTTTAAACTGTAAACGACAATTTGAATGAGAGGTACAGTAGTTAGGGTTTGATTAGTTCATTTGGAACAGTAATTGGAGAGTGCGATGGATTGTTTTGATGGGAAAATGGAAGAATTTGTTGTGATGAGTTGAAATGTTTAGGTTCTTGGATGCATGGGGCAGGGAGTGTGTTAGGGAGTAAGATGGATCAGTCGTTTGTTGTGTTGCCGAAACAGCGGTCTGGTGTGCCTCCTCGCCCTGGGCGTGATGCGAGTCAGTCGGTAAAGGCGATGGAAGAGTCGTTTGTGGTGTTGCCTCCACCTGCTGCATCTGTGTACAAGTCTGCTGATGGGGGTGGGACTGCTCAAGTTCCGCTGCCTGATGAGGGTGCTGCTCCTACGCATTCGAATAACTCGGGTTCCACTCGACTATAACTGTCTTAAAGCGTGCGTTTGAGATTGCCACAACACAAACACAGGTAAGGTAAACAAACCTATTTGTTTAGTGAGACGTATATGTCTTCTTTAAGTTGTGCTGTTTATCTCTCTAGGTTGAACAACCTTTATGCTTGGAGTGCATGAGGGTGTTATCTGATAAGCTTGATAAGGAGGTTGAAGATGTCAACACTGATATCAAGGCGTATGAAGCTTGCCTTCAGCGCTTGGAGGGAGAGCCACGCAATCTGCTTAGCGAGGCTGACTTTCTGAGAGAAAAACTAAAGGTAGGCATAAACAAGCTGAAAACTATTCTACAATGATAATTTCCTTTTTTTTTTATTTTCTTGATAACTCATTCTAGAGTTTGTACTTATATCTTATGTTAAATGTTATTGAAGATAGAAGAAGAAGAACGTAAACTTGAAGCAGCAATCCAAGAAACTGAAAAACAGTGTAGTCAAGTAACCGGCGAATTGAAGGAACTTGAGCTCAAATCTAATCGCTTTAAAGAGTTGGAGGAACGGTAAGTCGCTTTTGACATTATTTAACAGCAGTTAGTATCATATCTGTTTGAAGGGTTTACCAACTGTGTTTATTTTTCTTTTCTTTTGGGTATCAGGTATTGGCATGAGTTCAATAACTTTCAGTTTCAGTTGATCTCCCATCAGGTGAGTGCAGCTAAACCTATTCCCTTCAAATGATTTACTCTAATACTGACACACATACTTGTCTATCGTAGAGGGTCTTATTTGACATCAATCTTTGGCACTTTGAAGAATTGTAATTTTTACTTTCCAGGAATTGTGGAACTAGCCATGAGTGTTTGAAACTTTGAATGCTTAACCAACTAAAAGAATTCATCATTTTACCTGCATATCTGATTAAAAAATCAAAGAAAATAGATTCTTAGATAAGCCATTAGCCATGATATAGTCAACAATGAAGAAACGTGTTGTCAAATACATAAATATTCAGCCAATATTGGCGAATTAAACAAGCTCATCCATCACTTTGGCATTTTTAGTGCAATTTGCCATAAAACACACCATGTTCACCAATTTTCATCCTTTTCATGTTTTGATCATAATTTATGTTTGAGCACGTTTCAGTAATCATTTTAGTTGGCTTCCCTCAGTTGCTAATGATCAAACCATTCCTTTTTTCTTGAAATCATCATTCAGGTAAAAATTAGGTTATTTTAACTAAGAACCAATATCCATTTCTTGATTTAGTTAGTATACTCCACACCCGTGGATTCTAATAAATTTTATACACCATGTATGAAAATTTTATAGTTTTAGATGCCATTTTAAACCCCAATTTCCAAAAATAGCAACTTTGGTTCAATAACACCAAAATTACCAATTCTTTGATTTCATCAAACTAGTGAATTTCATGAATTTTTTTTATGTTTTAATCATCCAGATGAATAATTCAACTTTATCAGATAGTATTTCAACCATTGAGTTCCATAATCACATAATGATTAAAATTTTGACGGCTAGAATCGTACCAGTTGGATTGTTGTGAATGCTTGGCACCTAGGAAGCTTGAATGGAGTTCTTAAAACTGATCTGCAACTCCTAATTGAAGGTTGATTTGAGCTTAAAAGAACCTAGCCATTAATGTATAGGGTGTAAATGAGACGATCTCCTCGTGAGCTACTCGAGATTGGCTCTTTAAAAGTTCTAACGAGCCAGCTTAAAAGGGCTCAAGCCTGAGCTTGAGCTAATGTTGGAGCTCATTTATTGAATGAACTCAAACCGAGCTTCACATTAAATTCCAGCATTAGTAGCCTCACAAGTCACAAGCCTAATAATGCAACCCGAGGTCAATCTTTTTTATGGCATTAGAGAAATGAAATATCTGCATGTAATAGCAGCTACAATTAGAAAAATGTTAGTAGAGCATGTCATCTCCTTGCTATGATCTTGGCCATGCCATATATCATTGACATCTCATATATATTTATATGTTAATCTTGAAATAAAAAACATGTTAGGTTCTTGCTTTCTCTGTAACATAAATTTTATTTCTGGTATATTAAACTCTTTCTTGTGGGCCTTGTGGCAGGAAGAGAGAGATGCGATATTGGCCAAAATTGAAGTTTCACAAGCACATTTAGAACTCCTGAAGAGAACTAATGTCCTCAATGATGCATTTCCAATTTGGTATGATGGAGAATTTGGAACAATCAACAATTTCAGGCTGGGAAGACTCCCTAAAATTCCAGTATGTTTCTTGTACCTATTTACTCCATTCAAATTGATGAACCCAGGCATTTTAGCCATGATTTTTCAGCCCAATTTATTTCCCACCAATTAATGTTTCTAATCTGGAATTAAGTATCAGTTATTGTGCTTGCAAGCAAACTTTGGTGTCTAGTAGAGAAAGGGCAGCAACTTCTTATGTACCTGTTCCCAGGCGTAAATCTTTGTTTTCTTAGCTAACAGGGTATTTTTTGTTGGAATTGAAACAAACACTTAGGTTGAATGGGATGAGATAAATGCTGCATGGGGCCAAGCGTGCCTTCTGCTTCATACAATGTCTCAGTATTTTAGACCAAAGTACCAGTATCCTAATCTCTGGGTTACATCTTTCTTATGTTGGTTCTTTGATTCTAAACTATTCATAGTAATATTTAAAAATTGCTCCTTGTATACTTATAGCTATTATGCTATCTCACATTCACAGGTTATCTTTAACTTGTTTAAAATATTTTATCAGCGTTACTACTACATATGTGTGGCAAGTTGTCTAGAAATTCTCTTTTTTTTCCTGTATGTTTTTTTCCCATGATATTCACGCATGAAGCACATAAGATCCATAGAAGCTTTTGATGTGTCTTGGGGACAGATACTTGCCCCATTCTTGGGGGTTAGCAAGATCATTATCTTATGATACATTATATATTGTTAATAAGGTATATCCTTAACCTACCGTTGAGCAGATACAGAATAAAAATTCTTCCTATGGGAAGTTATCCTCGAATAATGGACAGCAGCAACAATACTTATGAGTTGTAAGTTTATATCCTACCTTACTATATCTTGACTAGCTACACGGGTTGAATAAATAAAATATTAAATAAAATACAAATTTATAAATTATAAAACGATATTCGAAGATAAGATATGATTAAAATTACATATGAGTCCTAAATTACAAGAAAAAAAACAATGATATCAACTTTAAACTTTTTTGTTTTTTTTTTAAACTTAAACATTTTGTTTCAAAATAATCCGCTTTTAAAAAATGTCATTTTCTAAAAATTTCCTTATTATTACTCTCAATTTGAATTATTCTTAGTTTATAAAAATTGTAATTTTAAAAAACACCAATTTTAAAATATTTCGTATTTTTAAAATAAATTTGATTTTTGGAAAAATTTCTTATGTTATAAAGATTTGTTTCTCTCCAAATAATAATAATAATAAAAAAATCTCTATTTTAATTTATTAAAAACTATTTTAATCTAAAAAATTAAATAATATTATTCGTACCTAATGTCATTATTTAATAGAAGAGAGAAGCGGGAAAATTTTAGTGAGGAAGATTATGGTAATGCCATGTGTCCTCCTTAGTTACTCTTTTATTAGAGTAGAAAAATTGTTCAATGGATTCCTTCATTCTCTTATCTGCAATTCTGTGATCACTTAAAGACCTTAGCTTATCATTCCTGGGTTTTTTTTTGCATTGCACTTATATAATAGGTTTGGTCCAGTGAATCTGTTTTGGAGCACTCGATATGACAAGGCATGACATTGTTCTTGACATGTCTTAAGGACTTTGCGGAATTTGCAAACTCCAAGGATAAAGAAAACAACATACAGCTGATAAATGCTTCAAGCTTCCTTACAAGTAAGTTCTCTTTGTTGAGAGTTTTAGAGATGACATAAATGTTGGTAAATATGTTAACTAGTTGGATAAACATGGAGAATAATTAGTATTATGGGATATATATATATATATATATATATATATATATATATATATATATATATATATATATATATATATATATATATATATATATATGTGTGTGTGGTGTGTGTGTGTGTGTATATATATATATATATATATATATCCTCTTATTATAATCAATAAGTAACTTGGGTTGACACATGCCAAACTATGGTGAAATCTTGATTTTTGTTTTCGTCTCTTATTTAATAATAATGATTTTAAATAATTAAATATCTAAACATAGATTTTCTTGGTCTAATAGTTTATTAAAACTTACTAAACCATTAGAAGATTTTAATCATATCATATCTTATATTGTCATTTTATAATTCTTAAGTCTTAATTATTTGTTCTTTATAAATCTAAAATCTTCTTTTTTTTTTTTATTTATTTCACCAATGGTTGGTGATATCAAACATACAAAATACAAATCTTCATAGAAACTACTGGTTTACAACAACTTAGATTTATTCAACCCCGTGTAATACACGAGTTTCTAACCTAAGATATATATAACAGGATAGAGAACGACAAAGTGGAAAGCTATTCCATCACACAGAGCTTCAATAAACAGGAGAATTGGACAAAAGCTCTCAAGTATACACTCTGCAATTTGAAGTGGGCGCTTTACTGGTTTGTTGGTAATACCAATTTTCAGCCACTCTCACAGGTCCCATCTTCATCTTCTTCAAGCTCTTTGTACAGAAAGCAGCAGCAGCAGCAGCAGGGTTCTAAACCAAACTGATATTGTATATAAGACAACCATAAACTGTTAGTTAACACACTTGCAAATTAAATCCTTCACTCTAAATATATGTATATATTGGTTTGAAGTATTAACATTGAATGAAGTTTCTTAATGTGCAAAATGCTAAATCATAGTATTGTGATCTTTAGACACATAACGTTGAGAAGTGGGAGTTATTAAAGACCCGCAATAAAGTTACAACACACTCTTCCGTTGTCTTCTTGTGTTATGTACTTCTAACCATTCTTATTATGTAATATAAAGGTACCTATGGTCTTGTGTTCTTGTGCTGTCTTTTTAATACGAATAGACACATATAATAGTGAAAGGTTAGAGGAATAAAAGCTAGGTAACAAAGGGCCGAATCAAAGTGATTATTTACATTAAAAAGGTAATTTGGTTTACGAACCGAATCAGTTTAAACTCGAGTTAAAGTCATAAGTAAACCAGTCTATATCTTATTTTAACCAATGCTGATTTGCATGTGAAATTATACATTCAATTAGTATTGATTCACATGTGAATCTGGTGTGAACCATACCAATGTTAGATAAATAAATGTACTAACACAATGTGACGGTAAGTAATCGGTTTAAACACATCAATCTTGATCATCTAACGCTTTATTATTGATAGTTAAGCTTGTATATTGACCAACAACACTTTGCATATTGTATAATATATAACTTGGATTGAACACTTGCTATTCTTACTTGACACTATCTTTTGCTAGCCTTGTGGTCTTATCCTTGATGAGTATATTAAAGTCAAGTTCAGGCGTTTTGAAATGGTTACTTTATACTCATGTTGATAGTTCTTTTAGTCTTACATGCTTACATGCTTACATATACATTTATTCAAAAGTCTATTAACAACTAAAGTTTCAATTTTAGGACTAAGTTTAGGAGGCTACATTAGTTCAACTTTCACTGTCCATGACCAGTGAGAACACTTTATCTTGAATGGTACATCGGGTATGAAAAATGGTCTGTCATTACATACTATCCTTGACAACAGTTGTCCCACTAAGGACTCGTCTCATCACTAGGAATTCACCTTCACCAGGGCCTAGTTCGACCTCCTCTTCATGTTGTTTGATGCGTAATTCTACATCATAACAAGACTCTTCTAGGCCCCAAATCTGCTAGGGTAACTATCCGTTTGTTGGGACTTAAAAGCGATATATCCTAGAACTTGACACCTAAAACACCTTCGTGTGTTTCTTGGTAGGTGGTTCATTGATTCTGTATTAAACGCGATCTACTGGATAGGATCATGTGCTGGGTTTTGAGGTAGCACAGAAGATCGTGCTATTTCGTACTTCCCCTTAGCCTTTTTGATGCAGAATTATCTACAAATTTGAGTTTAAATACTTATTTCTCTAATTTTTTTAGTTTGTTTTAGTTTATTATTATTTTTGGGTTATTCCTATCTAGTATAAATATTAGGTTTGGTGAAGGTTTATGGTTGTTTTTGTTGATTATTGAAAATTTTTAAAACCTTTCAAGGGTTGAGAACCATTCAGTTCATGACTAACTGATTAATCAATGAGTTTTCTTGAGCCATTTGATTGCGCTTTTAATCCCGCATCACTTTTGTTGGAGCTCAATATGTGCCAACATGGTAAGCTCAGGAAGGTCGAGTAAGGTTGCAATTCTACCACGTGAGCAATTGCAGGCTCCAATCCATCAAGAGTTTGAAGGTCATCTTCATTAAGACCACACTACATCTATAAGTTCTCAAATTCCTACTAATATTCTTAAGCCATTCTTGATCCTTGCTTCAGAAAGTGTAGTTTTGAGAAACTTTCCTAGAGGTTATAAGTAGGCATGAACTTTTCTTTAAGCAATTTCTTCATTTCCTTCAAATCCTCTCTTCTTCTTTCCTTGTTGTCGCTGTTGGGTTTGTGAAGGCTTTGGGCTTGGGCCCATGTTTAAGTTTTCTTGTTCATATTTGTTGTTAACCCTAATTAGTCTCTATATATATCCATGTCATGCATTTGTAATCTTTGTACTGAGCAAATAAAGAAAACCCTAGTTTCAGCCCGTGGACGTAGGTCACATCGACTGAACCACGTTAAATTCTCGTGTTCTTATTGCTTTCGTGTGCGTACGATTGTTTTGTGTTTATTTCCGCTGCGTAAAGATACCTAACAACTGGTATCAGAGCATCAGGCTCTTGAAGATTTCATACGAAACACGCCGCCGTGTACCTAGGGTTTCTGCCGCCGCCTAGGGTTGCCGCCGTCGCACCACCTAGGGTTTCTACCGTCACCGCCGTTGCCGCCTAGGGTTTCTGCCGTCACCGCCGTTGCCGCCTAGGGTTTCTGCCATCGCCGCCGTCATCTAGGGTTTAGCGCCGCCGCCTAGGGTTTTGGTTGGAAGTACCGGATCTGGTTTGTCTATCCTTTTGTTGACTGGTTATCAACTGTTTAGCGCGCTTGTTTTTTTGAAGACTTGTCTCTATTTTGCTATTATGGCTGCAGACGGGAAGACTGTGATCGAAAAGTTCAATGGCACTGATTTTGGTTGGTGGAAAATGCAAATAGAAGCATTATTATGTCAAAAGGATTTGGATATGGTACTGGAAAAGAAACCGGAGAGTATGGAGAAAGCTGAAGAACAGTTTGGAATTCCAAGGACAAGAAGCTAGAGCGGTTATTATGTTATCTTTGACAAAGAGCGTTGCTTTTAACATCATGAAAGAAACCACTGCAAGTGGTATGATGTTGGCTCTGTCAAATATGTATGAAAAGCCGTCTGCAGCTAACAAGGTGTTCTTGATGAGGGAACTGTTCATGACAAGAATGAAAGAGGGAAGCTCAGTCACCTCTCACATTAATGATCTGATGTCTATTCTTACCAGATTAGAATCAGTGGAAATAAAATTCGATAATGAGACTCGAGCTCTGGTGTTGCTATCTTCACTGCCTGACAGTTGGTCCGGAACTGTAACTGCTGTTACAAATTCTATGGGGGCTAACGAAATGACATTTGAAAAGATCCGAGACATTGTGATAGGTGAAGACACACGTCTGAAAAGTGCAAATGTTGGATCATCTTCTGAGATGTTACATGTTGGCAGAGGAAGGGAAAATAGCCGAGGCAGTGGGAGTCGGGGAAAGAGTTCAACTCGGACTCGGAAAAATGTGAGGTGCTGGAACTGCAACGAGGATGGACATGTTAAGAGTCAATGTCCAAAGAAAGGTCTAAACACTGCTGCTGAGGATGTCAATGATGGTGACGTGTTAATCCTTGAGGCTGAAAACAGTGTGGATTCTTGGATCATGGATTCTGGTTCTTCGTTTCACGCCGTACACAGCGGTGAAATGATGGTGAATCTGAAAACAGGCGATTTTGGGAAGGTACGTCTCGCCGATGGCAGAATGCTTGATGTAATGGGCATGGGTGATATTGATTTGGTGACTCCATTGGTAACTACATGGAACCTGAAGAATGTCAAGGTGATTCCGGGTTTGAAGAAGAAATTAATTTCTGTTAGTAAACTGGATGAACAAGGATTGGAAGTCAGGTTTGGTGATGGTAAATGGAGGGTAATCAGTGGAAACCGGGTGATTGCTCGTGGTGATAAGCATGGGTCATTGTACATGGTGGAGGTACCTGCTGAGGGATTGATCAACCTGGTTAAGCAAGTCAAAGTCGGGTTCGCTAAATCTGCTGCTAAGAGAGTTCATTTTGCAAACATGAAGTCTGGAGCAGAGATTGTAGCTGAATGGGGTCAGAAGTCTAAACCAGTCAGAGGATTTTGTGACAGTGGGAGCATGGGGCATGTTTTGGGTACAGTCAAGAAGATCGTTGGGTTTTGAAGACTAAGACTGGAAAAATTCTCTCCTGGTGATTGTTTGCTGAATTTGGAGAGTGTTAGTGGTTCTCGGTGTATCTCTGAATCTGGTGGATCGTGTAAACCAGTTGAGACAGAGGATGGGTTGCTGGTGGAATTTGCCACGACTGAGTTGGAGCTCGGGAGAGCTTCAACTGGCCCTTCTGGTACTTGATGATGAGGGGTTGCTGCAACTAGGAGATGTGATGGAGTCTTAGCTTGTTCTTTGAGAACTGGAGGCTTGGAAGACTTGTTTAAAGATTACTGAAGTTACTAGACGACTGGGTTGCTTTGAACTTGAATGGCGGGCTAGAATTTATCGCAAAGCCTTCAAGTGGGAGATTGTTGGGTTTGTGAAGGCTTTGGGCTTGGGCCCATGTTTAAGTTTTCTTGTTCATTACGTTGTTAACCCTAATTAGTCTCTATATATATCCATGTCATGCATTTGTAATCTTTGTACTGAGCAAATAAAGAAAACCCTAGTTTCAGCCCGTGGACGTAGGTCACATCGACCGAACCACGTTAAATTCTCGTGTTCTTATTGCTTTCGTGTGCGTACGATTGTTTTGTGTTTATTTCCGCTGCGTAAAGATACCTAACAGTCGCTGTTTAAAATACACATTTGTGATTTGACCACCAAGTAGAGGCTTATTTCCTCAACTTCAGGCCACATTTTTAAACTTTTTGTCTCATGTTAATGAAGTCTTGAGTACTCACCTTAACAACTTGGGTTGTCCGGTACATCACCTCGACCATAAGTCCATAACTATTTATTTATTTTTGTTGAGTAATGTTTGGGCCTATAACTCAATTAGTCCTTTTAGTAGGGGCACTTGGGCTGGTAGAGAAGCCCTGCAGAATTTGGTTCTGGGCTTGCATTATTGATCCTGATTCAGTGATTCTTGATTAAGGGATCAAAAACTTTGAAGATTTATTAATTTCAATTTAGAAAACTAGTGTCAAATAGGTTCTCAGAAACTAACGATTAAATGTTTTTCCAACGATACTTAGGTGTAGTGAGTTTGTGGTACATATGACCGGTTTATTATTTTTCACTTTTTATTTAAGTGAGAGTTAATATCTTTTAACAGGTAATTAATATTGAGTCGTGTTTTTGTTCACCTATTCAACCTTACAACCTACAAATATATTCAACCCTTCAACTCATTAACCCCATACAAATCACACTCTAATGTTTGAATCTCAATTTTTACGCTCGAGCTCGATAGAAACAATCCGAACAATTCGAGTTGAAGCTCGGTCTCAGACAACTTTAATGAAAAAAATAATAAAGTTGGATTTGCCAAAAAATATTATCAAAAGAAATCTCCAACCTTCTTGTATGGGCTGGATCTCTTCTGGGTTGGGCCTCAGTTGTAATGGGCCGTATAGATAATGGCTTTTCGTAAAGTAGTTATTATTAACGATTTAATGGTCAGAGAAAGGAGAAACATTTTCGATTAGTTTAATGAAGACATAAAAGGCGTAGGAGAGACCACGTCGCCAACAATACAGACCATAAGAACCTCGTACCCATTATATTATTTTATGATTTAATCTCTGGGCCCATCTCCTTATATTCACTTTCACCAGGCCCACCAAGACTGTTTCACTTTTTTGGATGTCGCGATTGTAGACTAGTTGTTGGAAGATTTTTTTATAATTCTTATTTTGCCTATTTAAAGTATTTAAAAATTAAAAAAAAAGTAACTTAAATAAATTGGTTATGATATATCACTGGATTTTGAAACCAGATAGGTTATCAAACCAGTTGATACCGGTTCACGTGACAGGTAAATCGTATCGCCCTCAAGAACGGAATAACTTCATAAATAATTTATAAATTAGAAAAGATAAATGTTATACTATGATTAAATTAAACGTAGGTAGAATTAGACTTGGGCATAAAAACCGGGTTCGGACCCGACCCGGAACCGGGTACGGGTACGACCCGGTATATGCATACCCGGGTTGGACCCGAAAAAAACCCGTAGGGTTGGAACCGGGTATGATTTTCTAGAATTTCTTAGAACCCGACCCGAACCCGACCCGACCCGGAACCGGTTGAACCCGGGTTGGACCCGGTTTTCGACCGTTTTTTTTTTTTTTATAAAAAAAGTGGCCGTTTTTTAACGGCTATATAGCCGTTACCTTCGATTTGTGACCGTTTTTTTGGTCACTTTTGCCCTATAAGTTAGTATAAATAGGTGTGGGTTGATATGGTTTAGTACCCAAGTCTCAAACGCAAAAATATACGCAAAAAACGCAAAAAATACTCTCGTTTACTCTCGTTTTAAACGTTCACTCTCTCGTTTTACACTTTCACTCTCTTCAATCTTGATATGGCTCACTCACAATCTTCCGTTGGTCAAGGTTCGTCCAACGCTCCAACCGTCGTTCGTGTTCTTGCACACAATCGTAACATGGATGTTTGGTGCAATTGGGATATGGTTGAGTTGAGTGACGGGTCTGTAAAGGCTCGTTGCAAGTTTTGTGGAGCTTTGCTTGCTAAAGATTCTAACACGACTTTAAACAAACACATTAGCAAGAAGTTTTGTAAGTCGTTGAAAAGTAATCCGGATTCGCAACAAACATAATTGGGTGGAGACGGTGGAATCTTTAATTACGATGTTAATACGGTTCGAGATCGAATGGCGAAGTTCGTGATTCAAGAAGCTTTGCCTTTTAGTCACTTCGACAATCCTCGGTTGACCAACTTAATTCGAGAGACGCTTCAATCTCGTTACACTCACGTAAGTCGTACTACACTTAGACGTTATTGTTTAAAATTATGGAAACAAGCAAAAAATGATTTAATTGTATTATTTGAAAATTTAAATACTAGTGTAAACTTAATAGTGACGTTTGGTCGGCTCCACACGGTTTACCCGAATCGTACCTTTGCGTCACCGCTCATTGGGTGGATCCCAATTCATGGCAATTGATGAAACGTACGATTGCATTTGATCTTTTTCCACATCCACCACCGGAGAATTTTTGTTTTACTTTTTAGATAATGTAATAAGTACTTTTAAATTAAAAAATAAACTTTTTTCAATTGCATTTGATAACGCCTCTAACAACACAACCGCGGTTGAAAAATTAAAATTAAAATATCTTCCGATTGCAAACGGTGATTTTTCCATACTCGTTGTGTTGCACATATTATTAATTTAGTAGTGCAAGACGGACTATCCGGGCAATATGTTAATAACTTTATTACATCTTTTCGATTTATGTTACATGACGTTTCTAAAAAAAGTAGAAGAAGATATCAAGATTATAAACAACTTTGTAAGGATACGCACTCTAGATTTTAGGTCCTAATTGGGATGTACCTACTCAGTGGAATTCAACTTGTCACATGTTTGAATGTGCTTTAAAACAAAAGGGCACTTTGAAAGCTTTTCATAATAGTCTTTCGGATAATGGTGAAGCCGACCCATTTCCGGATGCGGGTTGGGAGAATCTTCAACGTCTATCCGAGTTTCTTGAGGTTTTTAAAAACTAAACAACAAAATTATCGGGAGTTATTATTCCACTAGTTATTCGGTGCTTCAAGAACTATATTTATGTCTTTGAATTTTAAAAATTTTCAAAATAAAAATAATATATTTAATCAAATGATAGAACCAATGAAAAAAAATTTAAAAAATATTTTAAGGACTTACCACCGTTTTTACGTGTGCCGCCGCTTTAAATCCGTTTCTAAATGTTGCGGGGGTTGAATGTTTGATAGAAGAGATAAATGACAATTTGGATATGCATGACGAAAACCCTGATTTTTCAAACGAGGCAAAAGAAAATTTTAATCATAGTTTGAAAACAATTTATAATTTTTATTTAAATAGATATGGGCCTAACGTAAACTGTTGGACCAAAAGAACCAATGAGCCTGATCAGAAAAACCTTTAAGTCCCACAGACATTACAACAACTGAAGTAGTCTGCAACAGCTGAAGACATCAACTGATAACAAGGTCTGAAGACAAAGTCTGAAGTGGAAGAGCTGAAGACAAAATCTGAAGTGAAAAAGCTGAAGACAAAGTCTGAAGCTAAAGAACTGAAGACAAAGTCTGAAGACAAAAGCTGAAGACAAAGACTGAAGACCAAGTTTCAGATGTTGTCACAACAGCTGAAGAAGACCTCTTCAGTAGTTGTGATGGTTTCCTTTCAGTAGTTTTATGTTTCTTGTAATCAGTACTTGTAGTTTCAGTAGTTTTAGTTTCATCTTGTACTTAGCATACTCTGAGATGTTCTCAGTTGTTGTGAACATTCTCAGTAGTTTGCTTACTTTCAGTTGTTTGTAATAATTCTGTTAGATGTCACTATCAAGTGACATCAGCAGACGTCACATTCCTTTATATAAGGAATGTTGACCTAATTGTAAGGTGCAGCTTAGCGAAGCTTAGCGCAACTTAGCGAAGCTTAGCGGCCGCCATACCGAAGCATTTGTGCATGAATGATATTATCCCTTTTGCAGAAAACCCTCTTTCTCTATAACCGTGTACTGTTCCATTGAATATCTATTGTGTTCTTGCTATATTTGTCTAATTCTTGTTCTAATTCCGCTGCGATTCAACTCTAATTGATCAAACTTAGATCACTGATCCTGTCAAATGGTATCAAAGCAGGTTAATCATTGATCGGTTTAACAATTTGATCATTGAAACTGCTATTTCGATATCTAAAGTTTGATCGAATTAGCATATTTGCAAGAATTGGTTATAGAGATTGATCTTCTGCTGCTTCTGGTTAGTCAATTTGAGTTTCTTCTTGGTTCATATTGAGTTTGTTGTGTTTTTGTGCTAAATCTGTTGAAACTTGATTGAATTGGTTTGAATCTGAGAATGACTACTCCTTCTAATGACCCTCACAATACTGGCTCCTCAACCAAGCCTCCGATGCTGGTTAGGAGTGAGTATAACATATGGCAACGAAGAATGCTCCATCACCTGTCTGTTAACAGTTCAGGTTGTTGGACATCTGTGGTTCACGGTCCACACAAGCCTATGGTGAACAATCCGGAGACCAACCAAATGGTTCCGAAGAAGAAGGAGCAATACTCAGATGAAGATCGTAAACTGTTTGAGATTGATGCTAAAGCCCATGGAATTCTGGCCATGGCACTGCCTAATGAAATCTATTCTGGGCTTATGCATCATGAAACTGCTCATGACCTCTGGAATGCTTTGAAGGAACAATTCGGAGGAACTGATGAGGTCTTAGCAAACAACAGAGAAATCCTCGCCCAACAATATGAGACATTCTCTCATAGGAAGGGTGAGACACTGACTCAACAGTTTGAGCGTTTCTCCTGCTTGATCTCTGAGCTGAAAATGGTCAAGCATGAGTATACTAACAGCCAGATGAACAACAGATTCCTCAGATCACTGCCTGAGAGATGGGACACATACACCATTGTCCTACGCTCCAGTGCAAATCTGGATAGCCTATCTCTCACCCAACTCCATGGGAAACTGCTTACATTTGAAAGAGAGATAGAGCAGAAAAGGAAACTGGCATCATCAGGAAAGCTCACTGATGACTTTGTACCAGGGAACACTGCCTTGGTCGGTCATGAGTCAGAATATGCTGGATCAGAAAGCCATTATGATGAGCATATAGATTTCTCTTCAAACAGTTCTGATCATGCATTTGTTGGTGTTGACAGTCATTCTGGGTGTAATAGTGATAATTTATGCTTTATCATGGATGATTTGATGGGTATTGCTGATGATGATTTAGAAGAGATGGATATTTTGAGCCAAATGGCCTTGATCAATATCAGATCTCAAAAGTTCTACAAGAGAACTGGTAGGAAATTTCCAGGACTCTCTGGCAAAACCAAAGTTGGTTTTGACAAGAGTAAGTTGAGGTGTCACAAATGCCACAGGCTTGGGCACTTTGCAAGAGAGTGTAGATCAACTGGATCTAACTCCTCTGCACCCTTTGTGACCTTTCCAAGCAATAGTTCACAAAACAAAGGGCAACATCCTGCTAGTTCTGGTCATCACTCACAACCTCAATCTCCTGCATATTTTGTCCCTCAGGGTCCAATGCCATATCCATATCCCTGCTATTACATGCCACAGCCAAATCCAGTTCAAGTTCCTATAGCACAACAACCTCAAGCCCTACCTGAGCCTCAACCATCTCCATCACAATCTCAACCTCATCACAGCTTCTTCACACCAGGAGTTGTTGACTGGAGCAGCTTACCAGATGATCTTTCTGGTTTCAATGAGCAATTATTTGCTGGTGCTGGTCAACATGGTGGTGAACATCCTTTTGGGAATCTTGCTCTCATGGCCCTGGAGTCTACTGAGGGTTCCTGCTCCAATGCATCATCTTCACAGGTAACCCAGGTATCTTCTGAGGCTAAAGCCAAGTTATGTTCTGAATCATGCATAGCTGCCTTTGTCTCTATTAGAGAGGCAAATGTAGCTTTAATCAATCAAAATCTTGAGCTTGAGAAAACTATTTCCAAAAGAAAAGCTGAGTATGAGTCTGCTCTTAATGACAAAGATGATGAGATTTACAAGCTTAAATGCCAACTTAATGATGAAAAGGCTAAGGTAGAGGTCATACTTGAGAACCACAGAAGTCTCAAAGAGACACTTGCAGCTACCCAAGTTGAGTGTGACCGCTGGGTAACATCCTGCAAGGGATTTGAAATGCTTCTCAGCAAGCAAACAGCTTCAAATGTGAAGTTTGGAATAGGTTACAATCATACTGCACCACCTACTGATTTTACTTCAAAATCAATAGTAAAATCTGAAGGTGAAAGTAATTTCCAAACCACATCATCATGTGATTCATCCTCAAATGATAATACAAAATTAGAGGATGAAGTCAGTGTTAAGATCTCAGCAAATCAATTGCCTGATGGTTTAAATGCTGATAAACACATGAAGCTGAGCAATTCAGATGTTGTCCCTCAAAGTACTCCAAGTACTGAAGGGCAAGTCACAACATCTGAAAAGCATTTCAAATCTGCTGAAATAAAAGGATTAACAACTGCTGAGGAATCTATCATACGGTCTTTCAGGACGGATAGAGAACAGCTGAAGAACAAGTCTTCAGTTGTTACCGATCCTTCAGTACTTAACACAAGTACTGAAAGGAGGAAAGTACTGAAGATCACACCTTCAGTAGTTTCCACTTCAGCAGTTGATCAATCCAAGATGAAGAATAAGCCATGTGAAATATGTGGTAAATTCAATCATCTATCTGATGAATGCTGGTACAAAAAGGGTTCCAAACTCAACAGAGATAAGCTCATTAAAGAAGAGATTAATAAAATGAAAAATGAGTTTGAGACCAAGTTTGTACCACAGTCATCTCAAACTGATAAACCCAAGGCCTCACCAAAATCCAAAAAGAAGGATGGGGTTTATCAGAAAACAGCTGATAGTGTTCCTCATGATAAACATCAGACTAAGTCTGTGAATTTCAAGAAGGAGGAAATGGTGGGTCACAGGAACTCATCAAAAACAAGTACTGATGTGTCAAATGAGCTGAAGGCTTTAGCAACAAATCAGACACAACTTGTTATGATGGTTCAGCATTTGTTGGGGAGAGTTAACCAACTAGATGCACCTGTGATCAAACCACTGAAAAGGAAATCCAAGCCCAAATCTAAGAAATCCATTTCAGCACCATCTCCACCTTCATCAGCTGTTAATCATGAGAAACAAGTTATGGTTAAATCTGTTGATGAAAACAGACCCAAAACCAAAAAGGTTTGGGTCTCTAAAGCTAACTAGTTTCTTATGATAAATGCAGGGTTCTTCAGCATGCCAAAGAAGCATCTGGTATGTAGACAGTGGAGGATCTATGCATATGACTGGGAGCAGTTCTCTTCTTAATGACTACTCTCAAGGAAAGAAGGGATTTGTCTCATTTGGAAATGATGCTAAGGGTTACATCATCGGGAAAGGATTTGTGTCAAATGGAGAAATCAGATTTGATGATGTTAACCATGTGGAGAATCTCAAGTATAATCTACTGAGTGTCAGTCAGATGTGTGATAAAGGGCATGTTGCACTTTTCACAAGCCAGAACTGCCGGATTCTGTCTTCCAAAGTTCTGAGGCTGATTGACAAGGTATTGGATGAACATACTCTCCTGAAGGCCAACAGGATAGGAAGAGTATATGCCTTGGATTTGTCAAAGAAGATTGATTTAAAAGGTCATCCTTGCCTGTTCTCCAAGGCCTCTCCTCAGGAATCTAAACTGTGGCATAGAAGGCTGGGTCATGTTAATCTCAAAAACATGAATCAGCTGATCCACAATAGTTTAGTGAGAGGTCTACCAATAAAGGAGTTCCACTGTGATGAAACCTGCACTGCTTGTTTAAAAGGAAAACAACACAAAGTTTCATTCCCTCCTATAGAAGAACCAAAGTCCACTGCCTGCTTGCAATTACTGCACATGGATCTCTTTGGTCCTGTGAGAGTAATGAGCATGGCAAAGAAGAAATACTGTCTGGTAATTGTGGATGATTACTCCAGATTTGTATGGACCTTCTTCTTGCATTCAAAGGATGAGGCTGCTCAGACAATTATTAACTTTGTGTTGTATGTTGAGAAGCAGTATTCCCTATCAGTCAAGTGTATAAGAAGTGATAATGGAACTGAATTTAGAAACCATACACTTGATGATTTCTACCTTTCAAAAGGAATCAAGAGGCAGTATAGCATCCCAAGGACTCCAGAACAAAATGGAGTAGTGGAGAGAAAGAACAGGACCCTAATTGAAGCTGCAAGGTCCATGTTGGCTGACTCTGGTTTGCCACTGACCTTTTGGGCTGAAGCTGTCAACACAGCATGCTATGTGCAAAATAGAGCTTTAGTGAATCAGAGGTTGATGAAGACTCCTTATGAAGTTCTACATCATTTGGCTCCTCTAATTTCATTCTTCAGAGCATTTGGGTGTCCTTGTTACATTCTCAACACAAAGGATCAACTCCAAAAGTTTGATTCTAAGGTGGATGCAGGGTATTTTGTTGGGTATTCATCCACTTGCAAGGCTTACAGAGTGTTCAACTGCAGAACAAAGATGGTTGAAGAAACCTTGCATGTGAAGTTCAATGAATCTCCTAAGGACAAAATCCCACAAAACCCTGTGGAGTTGTTTGATCTGGACATACTGCAATATGTTCCTTATCAGCCTCCAGCTGTTGCAGATCATGTGAATTCATCACCTTCTGCAGCTAGTCATCCATCTGGTGGTACTGATGTTGATGATGATCCCAGTACTCACCTATTCAAGTTTAGTGATCAACTGCCTGAGTCTACTAAACTTGATGTTCCTGTAGCTTCAGTAGCACCATCCACAACAAATGCTGATGAGATTTCTGAATCCTCTACTTCATTTGACTTGCCATCTAATACTTGGTTTCAAGAATCTGGATCAACATCTGTTGCTGCTGAGCGTGCTACAAACACTTGCACAGATCTCATAGTGTACCAAGAGCTGAAGAATCACCCAATGTCTCAAATCATTGGTGATATCAATGCTGGTGTCTCAACTAGAAGTCAATTGTCCAACTTCTGCTTCTATGCTCTCTTCATCAGTCAGCAAGAGCCAAAGAACTATCATATTGCATTAAGAGACAATGGATGGGTTGATGCCATGCAGCTTGAGCTTCTTCAGTTCAAAAAGCAGCAAGTGTGGGAACTGGTTCCTCTACCCCCAGGTAAGTGTGCAATAGGCACTAAATGGGTGTTTAGGAATAAAACAGATGAAAATGGGCAAATTGTCAAGAACAAGGCCAGACTGGTTGTCCAGGGGTTTTCACAAGAAGAAGGTATTGATTATGATGAAACCTTTGCCCCTGTAGCCAGACTGGAGGCAATTAGATTGTTCTTAGCCTATGCTGCATTCCACAATCTTAAAGTTTTTCAAATGGATGTCAAAAGTGCATTTTTATATGGTAAAATAAAAGAAGAGGTTTATGTGTGTCAACCACCAGGTTTTGAGGATAATAAACATCCTGATTGGGTGTATAAACTTGATAAGGCTCTTTATGGGTTGAAACAAGCTCCTAGAGCCTGGTATGAAACACTGTCAAATTTTCTTCTTCAGAATAATTTCACTAGAGGCTCCATAGATAAAACTTTGTTCATTAAGAAAGTGGGTCAGCATAAGCTCCTTGTTCAAATTTATGTTGATGATATTATTTTTGCATCCTCTGATCCACAGTTGTGTGATGCATTTACAAAGTTGATGCAACAAAAATTCGAAATGAGTGCCATGGGAGAATTACAGTTCTTTCTAGGTTTGCAAATCAAACAAAAGGCTGATGGAACTTTCATTCATCAGTCAAAATACACAAAGAGTCTTTTGGAAAAGTTTGATTTACAAAACTGTAAGCCCTGTTCTACTCCCATGTGCAGCACCACACAACTGGATGCAGATCAGAAAGGTAAAGCTGTTGATGAAACACTTTACAGATGTATGATTGGGTCCTTGATGTACTTAACAGCTTCTAGACCAGATATTATGTTTGCAACTTGTGTTTGTGCTAGATTTCAGGCTGCTCCTAAAGAGTCTCATTTGATTGCAGTCAAGAGGATCTTTAGATATCTGCAAGGTACTCAATCTCTAGGTCTTTGGTATTCCACTGGGCACTCTTGCAAATTAGTTGCTTTTTCTGATAGTGACTATGCAGGGTGTAAATTAACTAGAAAATCAACTTCTGGTGGATGTCAATTCCTAGGCAACTGTTTGGTTTCTTGGCAGAGTAAGAAACAAACATCTGTTGCTACATCCACTGCTGAAGCCGAGTACATTGCTGCTGCAAGTTGTACATCTCAGGTACTCTGGCTTCAGAATCAATTATTGGATTATGGCATTACAGAGACTAAGACTCCATTACTAATGGATAGTGCTTCAGCTCTTTGTATTGTCAAGAATCCAGTCCAGCACTCTAGGACCAAACATATTGAGATCAGACACCATTTTATTAGGGATTGTTTTGAAAAAGGTCTGATTGATCCAAAGTTTGTTCCTAGTGCTGATGAGCTTGCAGACATATTTACTAAGCCTTTGGACAGTTCAACTTTCCAAAACCTAGTGTTAAGGCTTGGTATGCTGCAGCTAGAATAAGTGACAACTACTGATGATCTCAGTCAACAAGTACTGATGAGCATTCGTATACTATTGTCACAAATAAGTACTGATAAGTTCTTTTATCCTCAGTAGTTTTCATAACTACTGAAGACTAAATTACTTAAAAGTACTGAAGTACTCTATCTGTTGAAAAGAACTGATGTGGTTACAACTACTGATGTAGTTACAACTACTGATGTCAGTATAACAGATAAGTACTGATGACCAATGAAACGTCTGAAAATCAGACAAAAAGTCTGATAAGTGTTGAGGTCAGAATGAAACAGCTGATGAGCTAAGAATTGACGACAACAGCTGATGAGAAACTTTTCTCTTCAGTTGTTTCTACAACTGCTGTTTCACTTCATACAACTGAAGCCAAAACCATGTCTTCAGTAGTTTTACAACTACTGATGACTAACACCAAATCTTCAGTTGTTTACAACACCTGAAGCCAAAACCATGTCTTCAGTAGTTTCACAACTACTGATGACTAATACCAAGTCTTCAGTTGTTACAACTTCTGAAAGTTAAAACCAGGTCTTCAGTTGTTTTCAAACAACTGATGACAGCACCAACACTTTCAGTCGTTTTATATCAGCCTTTTCTTACCCTATAAATACCTAAACCTACTTTCAAACGTTTCATTAGCCGTTTATGTCCTTCACTCTCTCAACAATGGCGACCATGAAACTCAAACCCAGACACAACTGTGTTGCCTACCTCTCGAAATCGGCCTTTTGGAACAAATTTGATAATGCCATCGATCTTATGGTAGATTCCCAGTACCGAACCGCTTTTCTTCTGAATCCTACCATATACCCCGATTCCCTAAGCCAATTCTGGACCAACGTCTCTGTGCAAACTGGTGAGAATGATAGCCAAATCACTCTCCAGTCGTTGGTTAACCAGAAACAGGTGGTCATCACTCCAGACATCATTCGACAAACCCTAAATCTACATGATGCCACCTGTGTCACAGAATACCCGAAAGGCACAACTGATATGTCTTTCATCAATAACGGGTATGAAGGAGACTTAAGTGCTACCACCATTCTGAAGAAGCACTTCCATGATGCTGAACGTCTTATATTCCACATGGTGAATGTCTGCCTTGCATCAAAAACCTCCTCATGGGATCAGATGTCCTCCCGATGGCAACAGGTATTATACTCTATCTTTGAACGACAAAATCTAAATTTTTCTGAGATAGTTTTCATGGAACTAAAGGATCTGGCTTTGAAACCTGTGGCAAACAGATGGATATTATATCCCAGGTTTCTCATGGCCATAATTTTAAATCAGCTAAAATCAGACGGCCTTGTTGGCCTTGGAGTCCCTGCTCCGGCTGTATTGCCTGAAGTATACTCCAGGCACAACTCTGACCCTACACTGAAAGGGGCTGCCCGGCTGCTAAAACCCAAGCAGCGGGAACCCACAGCCTCCACTTCCAGATCCAAAGTCCCCACCAAACCCAACACCAAAAAGCCCAAAAAGGCTACTCAGGGAGATGAGTCCCCTGAGGATGCCCCTGTACCACCAATACAGGAAACACTTACTGGTTCTAACCCCCAGTAGTGTCAAAGACTCCACCAGCCCTAGCCGCTCAGGCATCCTCTCAACAGGATCCTGATGCAACCATAATTGGGGATACCACAATGCTGGAACCTATCTCAATTGAGAAGGTTACCATTGAAGAGCACCAGTCACCCCGGGTGCAATCTGCTTCAAACCTATCTCCAAATGCAACCGCCCCTCAAAGCCCAACCATTATAGTTGCACAAGTGCTGAGTCAGCTGCATTCCTCTCCTCCTCCCCAGAAACCAATTACAATGGGGAGAACCTCAACAGCTGAGGAAGAGGACCAAAATGCTGCTGATAACCCACAGCACAGGGGTTATAATGTTCAATCTCCCCGTGTAGAGGAGGAGGTTAGAACATCTGGTGAGGCTGCCACTTCTACTGATTCAGCAAATGAACAGGATGCAGTTGGTAACATCTCTAAGACCTCACCAGAGGCAACTGCCGATGAAGGACTCAGTCCTGAGGCAGGAAGTCCCCAGAACCAAGAACAAGGGGCACATGCTACAACTGATCTACACTCAGGGCATGTACATCCTGATTCAATCAGGAGGTCAGGTGATTCAGCAAAGACTGATGATGACCTGGGCTTTTTCTTCGATGTCTTAGCCCATAACACAATCCTTGAGGCTGAGGTGAGCAGACTCAAAGAACTGCTTGCCAAAATGTCTCAGGATCAAAGTCCATCTGCCCCAATAAACCCACAGATGGCACCTTCATCTGAAGGTTCACCAAACACTCAGCCACTACACTCAACTGAGCCACCAGCCACTGCTTTTGGCACCACCTCTCAGGGACAGAACCCCTCTGAGCAGATGGTTGCTACCTTTCAACATTCCTTACCTCTCATCACTCCCATCATCAATGAGATTGTGCATAAAGCCATTGATGAGAGGATCTCCTCAAATCTACAAACACTTGTTGATGATGCTGTGCAAAAGAAGCTTTCTGCCATTCAAACCCCTGAACCCAATGCACCCAAAAAGGGGGAGTCTAAGGCAGTGAAAGAAAGAAAGAGAAAGAGAGTGGAAGATGAGAAACAACAAGAGAAAGAAAAGGAGTTAGAAAAGGAAAAACAGCTGATCACATACAAGAGAAAGAAAAGTGCTGAAACTCAAAAGCCTGATGAAGAGAAATCATTGGAAGATCTGATTAAAGAAGCTGATGAAGCTCACAGCAGATCAATGGACAGAATAATAGACCAACTCTTCAGACAAGGCTTTGATACAGCTACATTAGACACTGAGATCAGAAGGCTGGAGATTAAAGAGATACAAGAGAGATGGGCCAGTTACAGTGTGATGGAAAGGGAGAGGTTGGAGATAATGATCAGGTTTATTGCAAAATACTTGGGAAGATCATTAATTGAGATTAAATCATGGACCAGAGACAGTATTCTGGCAATAACCACCAGAATCTGTGCTTCTGAAGCATTCAATAAGGGGTTGATTATCGAAGCCTTAGATGAAGCAGGTGCTGGGAAGAGAACTGATATGGCCAAGCTTTCCAAAGCCAAACTTACCACAAAAATGCTAGATCAGCCTTCCCAAACTCCCACTCAAAAACAACCAACCCCACAACTCTCCAAACCAATCCCTAAACCTAAACTTAAACCAACTCAACCCTCAAAACCAACTCCCTTACCCCAAAAACCACCTCAAACCACATCCAATGATGCACCCAGAAGGAGGAGAAGGGTGTTGAGGATGGAAGAAGAAGATGATGAAGAAGACAGTCTGCCAATCTCTGCTGTTCTAAAAATACCTGAGCCCAGAAGTCAACAAATGATCACACCAGACTTTCAGAGGCAAATGGTGAAAGTTAAGATTGAAGAAGAAGAACAGCAGAAACAGCACGATGAGCAACTTTTGAAGATGGTTGACAAAGAGTTTCCTCAGTCATCATCTATACAAGCCATGAAGAAACACGCTCAAAGGCTGTATGCTCTCAGGCATACCTTTCAATATCAAAAGGAGAGAGTAAGGATTTGGCCAGACCCCAGGGTTAGTTCTAGAATTCATAAGAAATCCATACCAAGTAGATACAATGGCCAAGTGAGAAAGACCATAGATGCTGTTATTATGTTGGCCATTGTAGTCTCACCCTGGGAGATACTTGAAGACTTCAAGAGAGCCTACAAGTCAAAGATGACCCCTCAAACTCTAATGGAGAACAAAATGGTCAAGAAGGGGTTGTTATACAAGAGGCTTGAAGAGATCAAGAAAAATGAACTCCAGTTGTTATTAGAAGGGACTCACCCAGATGAATTTGCTTACAGAGAGATAACAACTGTTGAGTTGAAAAATGGAAAGACAGTAAAGTACCTATCAGAGTACTATGGCCCAGAGTTCTTCTTCGAAGGAGAAGCAGAAGAACTCACTAAGGAGGAACAAGTTGTTCTCCTTGAGGCCTACGTCAGAGAGTCTTATAGACTCATCAATGGGAAGTAGGTTTCATGGTTGGGATAACAGCTCTGTGTCCAGTTCCCCAAGACAGAGTTCCCTTCCATCCTTTGACATTCACATCTACTGAAACCTGTTCCCTGGCCTGTGCTTATCTGATATCTCTGAAGCTGATCAAGAGAGTATTTCTGCCAAGAATAAGTGGGACCTCAATAAGCTTAAAGGTTTTGGCTGCATTGGTTCAGGGGGAGTTTGTTGGACCAAAAGAACCAATGAGCCTGATCAGAAAAACCTTTAAGTCCCACAGACATTACAACAACTGAAGTAGTCTGCAACAGCTGAAGACATCAACTGATAACAAGGTCTGAAGACAAAGTCTGAAGTGAAAGAGCTGAAGACAAAGTCTGAAGTGAAAAAGCTGAAGACAAAGTCTGAAGCTAAAGAACTGAAGACAAAGTCTGAAGACAAAAGCTGAAGACAAAGACTGAAGACCAAGTTTCAGATGTTGTCACAACAGCTGAAGAAGACCTCTTCAGTAGTTGTGATGGTTTCCTTTCAGTAGTTTTATGTTTCTTGTAATCAGTACTTGTAGTTTCAGTAGTTTTAGTTTCATCTTGTACTTAGCATACTCTGAGATGTTCTCAGTTGTTGTGAACATTCTCAGTAGTTTGCTTACTTTCAGTTGTTTGTAATAATTCTGTTAGATGTCACTATCAAGTGACATCAGCAGACGTCACATTCCTTTATATAAGGAATGTTGACCTAATTGTAAGGTGTGCAGCTATAGCTTAGCTATAGTGAAGCTTAGCGCAGCTTAGCTTAGCCGCCATACCGAAGCATTTGTGCATGAATGATATTATCCATTTTGCAGAAAACCCTCTTTCTCTATAACCGTGTACTGTTCCATTGAATATCTATTGTGTTCTTGCTATATTTGTCTAATTCTTGTTCTAATTCCGCTGCGATTCAACTCTAATTGATCAAACTTAGATCACTGATCCTGTCATAAACATAACCATGCCAAGCGGATCAAGTGCTAGTACCTCGCTTAAAGACCCTGTTTTGACTATGTTGAATGTTGTTCGGGATGTGACGGCTAAACGTCAAAGGGGTAACACCCCAACAAGTGAGCTCGGTAGGTATAGTGGAACGGATTTTATTTCCACTATGACTACCGAAGATTATCGTGCATTCGATATTTTGGCTTGGTGGAAAGGAAAAGAATCTCAATTTCCGATTCTTTCTGCTATGGCCCGTGATTTACTAAGCGTCCAAGCTTCTACGGTAGCTTCAGAATCTGCTTTTTTCTTAGTGGCAGGGTAATTTCATTACGAAGAACAAGACTAACTCCGGAAGCAGTGGAGATGTGCATTTGTTTAAAGGATCACTTAGACGCAACGGATCATATACAAGACCAAACAAGCCTCGAAGACGAGATTACACTCGAAGCTAAAGTACATGATGAAGAGGTAGAAGACGGAGTATCTTCTGGTATATCCGATGAAGAATTAGCATTTGATCAAGCATCTCGTAGTAGATAGAATTAGACGGTATTGTTATTTTTAAGTTGTTTAATATTATATGTCTTTTATGTTCTTTTTAAATTTCTTTGTCATTCAAATGTTTTATATAAAAAGTATTTAATATTTGTATATTATAAGTGTAACATTTTCTGTTCAAGATTTGTATATATTATATATTAAGTTGTTTAAATTTTTGTCATTCAAGTGAACCCGGTTAGAAAAAGAAAAATAAAAAGAAAAAAAAGGAAAGAAAATATAAGGAAAAAAAAACATACGACCCGGTGTTCGACACACACACAAGAAAAGAAAAAAAGAAAAAAAAAGGCAAAAACCCGGTTGAACCGGGTTTCATACCCGAACCGAACCCGACCCGACCCGACCCGACCCGACCCGGGTATACCGGGTAGGGTTTGTATCTCGCTGAACCCGACCCGGGTTCGTACCCGGGTTCACCAATACCCGGGTACAAAAAACCCGGTGGGCCCAAACCCAGTTTGTACCCGGGCCCGGGTCCGGCCCAATCCCGTTTTGTGCAACTCTAGGTAGAATAAAGAAAGCTTAAAAGTATATAAAGGGGTAGTTCTTTTCAATTATTATAGAGCTAATTAATTAAAAGACTCATCTCAATATGATACTTTACACACACATGTATATTATAATTATGATGGTAGATAAATAGATAATTGTCGTCATAGTATGTATTAGAAGTCCTAAGTTTGAAACTTAGGACTCATTAACATAACTTTTATAGTTTAATTTAATCCTAACTCTTCTCTTGCCCCGTATTGCCCAAACTAAAAGTTTCACTAGTAGCTTCGGTCTAATCAAGGTAGAGATCATTCATTCTTCCCTGCTGTTACAAATTAGAACGGATAACCAATAAGAATTATAAATGTTGAAGTAAGTGGCTGGCTTCTCTCTTGCTTCAATATTCTCTTTCTTATTGATCTTGAGAGCAAGTTTATATGTGGATAATCACTCAAGAATGTATTAAGAGTGTTATATGTTTATTTTTATTTATTTATTTATGTATTTATTTATTTATTTTTGTTGTGTTTGCTAGAGGTGAGTTTAATTTCTTGAAGCGTAGTTGTTTAAAAGGAGAGACATTAATCTATATGGACCACTAAGGTTGATCCCCTAGTCAAGTTGTGCATCAATCATAGTGGGTTTACATAAGCATACCCTATAATATAATTGTTGTAATAAGTCAAAATCAGTTTTTTTTCTCTTGTAGAATCTTATGCTTTAAACACTAGACAAATCAAATAAGATTTGACTTAGAAGGGTGGAAAGAGTCTAAAGCCTAAATGGTAAAACATATTTCCTTAGACAAGAGAAATATGCTTTGATCCCTTCTAACTTTGATACCCACTACAACATTTGTCTAAACCCATTTGTTTGTCTTGTTATTTAATTTGAAAAAAATTCTCTCTGAAAAAGATTTTTTTTTCCCTATTTTGAACAAATTCTATAAGTACATGGTTTTATGAAAGTTTTAGTTATTTATAAAAACTTAGAACAATTTGGTTTTTATATAGAATTATACATGAGTGATTATTTCTAAGCACTTAGTTTCGCTTCATTCATATCTTCATCTTGCATCTATTGTGGCATAATCGTTAAAGCTGCTAGCATATAGTTGTTTCAAGCTTGATCTTAAAACATGTATAGGGATGGTATAGTCAATCCATGGTCTGACCATGTTAAATATTGTGGTCTTGCTATTTTGCATCCGAGCTGGTAAATTTGCGTTTCTTCTACATACACAATTTACAAAATTAAGGATGCATGCACCAACAAATCTCTTGAATCAGCCTTCACTCTCTTCAAGCCAAAACCTATAACCATCACTCTAGGCTTGTCGGGTTACCTTCTGGTCCATATAGTGTTGTTGTGGAGCCGATACGTCTTTCAAGTAATAGGGTAAGTCATCTTAGTAGTGGCATGTGTATTTTACATGATAAGATAATCGGGTTAGGTTCTTGTATACGTACATGATTAGAGATATTACCTTTTTTTGTCAAGAATTTTCTTAATCGACTAGAAATTTAACACTGATATTTGTGAAGTACGATTCCACAAACAAGCTAATTATAAATAATGTAAGTATAAATCATTAACTTAGATTCATTAGTATGGCCTAGAAGCATATACATAAAGTTTTGGACAATGGAAACCATAATTTCAATATAACTCATGCATGGCATTTCTGATTTTATGAATAATTTGTAACGAAGAGGAATAATAATTAGATTGCAAATACCATTATATATTGTTTTATTTCTGTGACGTATAATAAAAATATATTTTATCAAGAACAGGGTATTTGCTAACTTAAATTATACCAATTTGATAATTTCAAATCACAAATTTGCTCTATGTTTCAATCATAGAAATGCATAATAAAATTTTATGCTTCTACAATTTAATATTCTCTTGAATATGCCTACATATCACAAATTGGGCTTAATATTGTAATAAATGTTGAGGTTTTTATGAAGGAATAAATTCAAAATTATTGACCCAATAACTATACAACATAAGGCACCATAACAGTTGATTGTATGATTGATGGAATTGGAATATCACATGCTTTTGGGTAAATTGTCACCTTTCAAAAATTTCCTTTTTTCTAGTTTTTGACCGATTATAGAATCTGCATGTGGATGATATTTGCCCCTCGATTTTGTTACATTGTCTTTTTCAAGAAAAAGAATGTGTGTTGTTTTTAAAATGAAAAATATAACGAATAACATGCCATAGTTATATTTATACGGTAGCGTATTTAAATAGTTTTATATTTCTCTCTTATTTTACATGTGAAATTTGTGTGAAGCCACTAAATTATTTTCTTAAAAATCAGGTTCGTGTTATACATTTAAAGATGTTTAGAATGATACACGAAAATAAGTACTTGTGTTATTATTTGATGTATCTTATTGCTATATATGTATAATCAATCTCACATGTTTATTGAAGTATAACCTAATAATGATTATTATTATAATTTCATGTTTTTAAAACTGTTACTCATATAATATTATAATTTTATGGTTATTACATGAATGGATTTTGTGTATTTCTAGTAATAAAAAAACACAATCATTTTATGACTACTTTAAATTAAACACACTCCGAATGCGATCTCCCTTTATATTAAAAAAGTAATATTTTGTGGATATCTTAATCAAGATCTTTAAAACAAATTAAAAGTTCATAATTTTTTCTGATATTACAAAAGGTAACAAATATGAGATGGGGCCACCAATAATTTTGATTGTTTAAATTATTTTATTCACAAGTGTTTCCATGTGTGGAGGGATAAGCCTTGAATGGCCTATATTTGTTTAGTTTAATGATTATGGTGTTTGGTGGAGATGACATTGATAGATATGGTGTTGTTCTTGTCTTTTAATTTCACCCCACAACTATAATTAAGCTTTCTTTTAATTCTTTCCCCAACATTTATAGTCCTTGTGGCCCTCCACTTGAATGTAATTGGCCTTTGGTGGTTGAAAGATGTGAAATTTCCTATTTCTCAAAAGCAATTGCCCTAAAAAATCAAAATAGATGAGCTTGAATAGTTTTTTTAAAAAGTAACAAATTTATTTTAAATATAAAGTTGTATCATTTGTGTTATTAGAAACATCCCATCATTTAATTTCTTTTTATAAATCACATCAATATATTTTACAAATCACATCAATATATTTGTGTTTGAGAATTATGTTCTTTGCAAAGAAACCTTCAAAAAGGAAGTTTCACTTTATGTTCATTATACATTCAAAAGGATATTGAGCCATTATCTAAGTGAATTAAGGATTGAGAGGAGCGGTGGGATAATTAAAAAATGTTTTATTGTTAAAAAGAGTATGAAGAGTTAAAATTTAAATAACCTATAATTATTAACCTTTCTTAATTTCTTCACTTTTCTAAAACGTCTATTTTTTATATGATATATCTTTTTTAAAAAATAACACAATGAAATCGACCATTTTAATTACTTTAATTTGAGTATAGTCTTTTTTTTAAATAATTTAAGAAAACATCTATGTTTTGTGTTTAACTTGTTTGATTATGCTTATAACTTATAGAATTATAAATAAAAGTTGTAATTATCATATAATTTAAGTAATTATTTATATAAATTGTGTAATTATTATTGTGCATATCATAAACATAAGTAGCGTGATTATCACATAAGTTGCATAATAATGCACATTCTGTGCATGATTATGGCATGAACGAATTTACTCATGATCGTAATTACATGTGTTGCATCCTTGTGACTTTTGTATTATTTGTATGCTTTTTACTCTTTGTGTAATAACTTGCTTATATGTATATGTGTGTGTATTTGAGTTCTCTAGAAAATCAAATAATTGAGAAAACTATAAAACTTCTTTTTAATAAATTATAAAGATTTTGTTGTTGATTTTTAAGAACAACAATGGCGACCTAGATAGTTTCGATTTGAAGTTCTACTTCATGTCTACCAAGTCGCTTACAAGAATCTATCACCAAATAATCATTCGACACTCCTCTCTACAAGGTACTATAATCACCACAATCTCTCTTTTAATTCCATCAACTATCTGTCTCTGTTTAAGTTATTTTGTATTTTAATAACCTAAGTCTTCTTGTTAGATTCACGTATGGCCCTAAATGACGGCCTCATCTATAACACCTCTAATTTTGAGCTAATCAGTTTAAATAAAAAATAAAGGAGGGATTGCGCTTTCAAAGTAACCTCAAAGAAAGAAGGTGACAACAAAGAAAGTTAAATCCTAAAGTTACCTATCCAAGAGATGGAGCCGCCCCTTGCCCCTCCCCCTTTCTTGTGTGAAAAGCTTTCCAAAAGAGTAGAGAGAAAATTTCATTGGTTCTAGCAAAGAGAAAGTGTAGTAGACAAAAATGTATGAATCTCTTTATACTATCGATAGATCTAAGATATATCTATGTTTAGATGTGTTTATGAGCTGATAATAATGATAAGTTGACATTTTTAAATGTGTATGCATGTAGATCATGTCACCATCTTTTTCGGTTCTATGGTTTATTCTAAGTTCATCAAAAGGCGAGTTCTAAAGCCTTGTTTTATACGTCTCACTAGATCAAGATAGTGATCACTGTCTTTGTTTAACTACTCTCAAGTTGTAGTGAACACATTTTCATAAACACTAACAATTATAATGATTCCTCTCATGAATTTCTTATTGATACAATGGTTGTGATCACAAAACACTTACAACACAAGAATGAAAGATTCATAGTTGCTCTTCTTTTTGCAATTTGACCTTTAACCTTCAAGGAAATTAAAGAGATTATATAAGATGTGTGTATGAAATAGCAAAAGGGATGATGAAAATGGTAAAGGAGTGCCCCTAAATGTAGTCATAACACAAAAAAAAGGGAACACCACACTGACCAAACCATGGTCACTATGGATAGGTCACTGTGGATATTGCATAAGTGTCCTGAAGATGATATTTTTAAAATCTTTGTAAAAGTTATTTGTAAATTTCTAAGCATTATGAGCTAATTGTATTTTCATTAGCAAATAGGAGGAAATTGCTACTCTTAATTGTTATATATATATATATATATATATATATATATATATATATATATATATATATATATATATATTTGTCAAATGAAAATTGTAATATGTTACTTAGAAGTATTTTCACATGTAAGAAAGTTCATAGCTTAAATTAAAGGCCATGAAAGCTAGAGGCTCCAAACAAAATACATTTAGAGCCATGATCAAGAATCAAACTCAAAAGTCAAGAAATAGAGTAAGTCTCTAAGTTAAATGAAATCTCTCACCCGTATTAGAGGTGTTTTAGAGTCTTTGAAGCAAGGCAAACTCTTAGAACATCATAGCCTTTGAAAGGATACTCCCTACTTCATGACTCATTTAGTGGAAAAAAAGCATAGCACACTGTAGATCAATAGCCAAAAGTTAAAAGATAGGTATCATAAGACTTAATAACATCTCATGAACACAACTGATAAAATATCAAAGGCATATCAAGCAACAAACCTTAAGGAATATTGGGCATGTGTGCTCTAGTGTCGATCTAGCACATAATCAAAAGAACCTTTATAGGAGATTCAATTAATGAAGCAATCATATCTCACTAAGAAGACTCAAATTCCACAGCATATATAACTGATATACTGATTGCCTTCTTTCTTCAGGTTACAGAGTTGATGTGTTAATCTTGTTCTCGTTTTGTGTTCTCCGAATTAAAAGAAGAATGTCTCACATTTTGTGACAACCGGAAAATTTCGGATCAATACCCGGCCCCGACCTAGTCATAATTATGCATAATTTTACATGAGTTTCAATTGAGTTCTAATTATTTGAGTCATTTCATGCATTGAAAAATTTCATGCATCGGTGATCGGCGTATTTACTATTTTTTCAAGCGGTACATCCGGTACACACGAACGTTGGTGATAATTAATATACACATACTAATAAATACTTTAAAGTGTTTTCAAAGTATTTTAGATTTCAAATTAAATACATTGAAAAAGTTTAAACTTTAAATAAACCTAACGCGAAAGTTGATATTTTACCCGGAATGAAACTTTTAACGCGACACTACTATATACACGATGTATCATTAACATACTATCAATATTAAAATATATGATATTATATAAGTCTTATAATATTTGGATGTATTTTAAAAAAGTAACAAGTAAAAATATAAAAACATGTAAAATTACCTATAGTACAACAAATACCACCCAAATAATCAATACTACACGAAAATTTAAAAACCACAACCCCTCCCCTTACTTGACCGTTCACACTCCCCCTACCCACCTCACCTCTCTTTCTTTTTCTTTTCTCCATGCAAAACCATTTGTTGACTTTGGTGTTTTGAAAATTACTCCTTTGTGAAACACACATGCAAAGTATAAAGCACCATGTGTTCTTACCCTACATAGTTTCTTCTTCTTCTCTTGTTTGATCGTAAATGAGTCCCAAACCCCAAAAAGTGGAAT